>JAQONI010000080.1:0-136551 GCA_036936925.1 Cenchrus fungigraminus
ATTAGACCCAAAATGATGTATGGCAGTGGTTGGGAGCATTTCGCCAACCTTGGGCACACAAAAGATGCGAAACTTGTGTTTCGAGCCTAAATGCAATATTTCGGGGTACCGAAGTTGCGAATATGGTTTCGCAATGAAAACATCCAATCTACTCCATTAGATCCAAAATGAAGTTTTGCAGTGGTCGGGACCATTTCACAAACCATCAGCACGTAAAAAGATACGAAACTTGTGTTTCGGGCCTGAATGCACTATTTCGGGGTACCGAAGTTGTGAATATGGTTTTGCAACGAAAACATCCATGCTACTCCATTAGACCCAAAATTATGTATGGCAGTGGTTGGGAGCATTTCACAAACCTTTGGCACACAAAAGATGCGAAACTTGTGTTTCGAGCCTGAATGCACTATTTTGGGGTACCAAAGTTGCGAATATGGTTTCGCAACGAAAACATCCAATCTACTCCATTAGACCCAAAATGATGTATGGTAGTGGTTTGGAGCATTTCGCAAACCATCAGCACGTAAAAGATGCAAAACTTGTGTTCTGAGCCCTGAATGCACTATTTCGAGGTACCGAAGTTGCGAATATGGTTTCGCAACGAAAACGTCCAATCTACTCCATTAGACCCAAAATGAAGTTTTGCAGTGGTCGGGACCATTTCACAAACCATCAGCACGTAAAAAGGTACGAAACTTGTGTTTCGGGCCTGAATGCACTATTTCGGGGTACCGAAGTTGCGAATATGGTTTCGCAACGAAAACATCCATGCTACTCCATTAGACCCAAAATGATGTATGGCAGTGGTTGGGAGCATTTTACAAACCTTGGGCACACAAAAGATGCGAAACTTGTGTTTCGGGCCTGAATGCACTATATCGAGGTACCGAAGTTGCGAATATGGTTTCGCAACGAAAACATCCAATCTACTCCATTAGACCCAAAATCAAGTTTTGCAGTGGTCGGGACCATTTCACAAACCATCAGCACGTAAAAAGATACGAAACTTGTGTTTCGGGCCTGAATGCACTGTTGGGTACCAAAGTTGCGAATATGGTTTCATAACTAATACATCCATTCTACTCCATTAGACCCAAAATGATGTATGGCAGTGGTTGGGAGCATTTCGCAAGCCTTGGGCACACAAAAGATGCGAAACTTGTGTTTCGAGCCTAAATGCAATATTTCGGGGTACCGAAGTTGCGAATATGGTTTCGCAACGAAAACATCCAATCTACTCCATTAGATCCAAAATGAAGTTTTGTAGTGGTCGGGACCATTTCACAAACCATCAGCACGTAAAAAGATACGAAACTTGTGTTTCGGGCCTGAATGCACTATTTCGGGGTACCGAAGTTGCGAATATGGTTTTGCAACGAAAACATCCATGCTACTCCATTAGACCCAAAATTATGTATGGCAGTGGTTGGGAGCATTTCACAAACCTTGGGCACACAAAAGATGCGAAACTTGTGTTTCGGGCCTGAATGCACTATTTCGGGGTACCGAAGTTGCGAATATGGTTTCGCAACGAAAACATCCAATCTACTCCATTTGACCCAAAATGAAGTTTTGCAGTGGTCTGGACCATTTCACAAACCATCAGCACGTAAAAAGATGCGAAACTTGTGTTTTGAGACCTGAATGCACTATTTCAGGGTACCGAAGTTGCAAATATGGTTTGGCAACGAAAACATCCATTCCACTCCATTAGAACCAAAATGATGTATGGCAGTAGTTGGGAGCCTTTCGCAAACCATCAGCACGTAAAGAGATGTGAAACTTGTGTTTTGAGCCCTGAATGCACTATTTCGGGGTACCGAAGTTGCGAATATGGTTTCGTAATGAAAGCATCCATTCCACTCCATTAGACCCAAAATGATGAATGGTAGTGGTTCGGAGCATTTCGCAAACCATCAGCACGTAAAAGATGCGAAACTTGTGTTTTGAGCCCTGAATGCACTATTTTGAGGTACCGAAGTTGCGAATATGGTTTCGCAACGAAAACATCCATTCTACTACATTAGACCCAAAATGATGTATGGTAGTGGTTGGGAGCATTTCACAAACCTTGGGCACACAAAAGATGCGAAACTTGTGTTTCGGTCCTGAATGCACTATTTCGGAGTACCGAAGTTGCGAATATGGTTTCGCAACGAAAACATCCAATCTACTCCATTAGACCCAAAATGAAGTTTTGCAGTGGTCGGGACCATTTCACAAACCATCAGCACGTAAAAAGATACAAAACTTGTGTTTCGGGCCAGAATGCACTGTTGGGTACCGAAGTTGCGAATATGGTTTCATAACTAATACATCCATTCTACTCCATTAGACCCAAAATGATGTATGGCAGTGGTTGCGAGCATTTCGCAATCCATCAGCACGTAAAAAGATGCGAAACATGTGTTTTGAGCCCTGAATGCACTATTTCGGAGTTCCGAAGTTGCGAATATGGTTTCGCAACGAAAACATCCATTCCACTCCATTAGACCCAAAATGATGTATGGTAGTGGTTGGGAGCATTTCGCAAACCATCAGCACGTAAAAGATGCGAAACTTGTCTTTTGAGCCCTGAATGCACTATTTCGAGGTACCGAAGTTACGAATATGGTTTCGCAACGAAAACATCCATTCTACTGCATTAGACTCGAAATGATGTATGGCAGTGGTTGGGAGCATTTCACAAACCTTGGGCACACAAAAGATGCGAAACTTGTATTTCGGGCCTGAATGCACTATTTCGGGGTACCGAAGTTGCGAATATGGTTTCGCAACGAAAACATCCAATCTACTCCATTAGACCCAAAATGAAGTTTTGCAGTGACCGGGACCATTTCACAAACCATCAGCACGTAAAAAGATACGAAACTTGTGTTTTGGGCCTGAATGCACTATTTCGGGGTACCGAAGTTCCGAATATGGTTTCGCAACGAAAACATCCATGCTACTCCGTTAGACCCAAAATGATGTATGGCAGTGGTTGGGAGCATTTCACAAACCTTTGGCACACAAAAGATGCGAAAATTGGGTTTCGGGCCTGAATGCACTATTTCGGGGTACCAAAGTTGCGAATATGCTTTCGCAACGAAAACATCCAATCTACTCCATTAGATCCAAAATGAAGTTTTGCAGTGGTCGGGACCATTTCACAAACCATCAGCACATAAAAAGATACGAAACTTGTGTTTCGGGCCTGAATGCACTATTGGGTAACGAAGTTGCAAATATGGTTTCATAACTAATACATCCATTCTAGTCCATTAGACCCAAAATGATGTATAGCAGTGGTTGGGAGCATTTTGCAAACCATCGGCACGTAAAAAGATGTGAAACTTGTGTTTTGAGCCCTGAATGCACTATTTCGGGGTACCGAAGTTGCGAATATGGTTTCGCAATGAAAACATCCATTCCACTCCATCAGACCCAAAATGATGTATGGTAGTGGTTGGGAGCATTTCGCAAACCATCAGCACGTAAAAGATGCGAAACTTGTGTTCTGCGCCCTGAATGCACTATATCGAGGTACCCAAGTTGCGAATATGGTTTCGCAACGAAAACATCCAATCTACTCCATTAGACCCAAAATGAAGTTTTGCAGTGGTCGGGACCATTTCACAAACCATCAGCGCGTAAAAAGATACGAAACTTGTGTTTCGGGCCTGATTGCACTATTTCGGGGTACCGAAGTTGCGAATATGGTTTCGCAACGAAAACATCCATGCTACTCCATTAGACCCAAAATGATGTATGGCAGTGGTTGGGAGCATTTCACAAACCTTGGGCACACAAAAGATGTGAAACTTGTGTTTCGGGCATGAATGCACTATTTTGGGGTACCGAAGTTGCGAATATGGTTTCGCAACGAAAACATCCAATCTACTCCATTAGACCAAAAATGAAGTTTTGCAGTGGTCGGGACCATTTCACAAACCATCAGCACGTAAAAAGATACGAAACTTGTGTTTCGGGCCTGAATGCACTATTTCGGGGTACCGAAGTTACGAATATGGTTTCGCAACGAAAACATCCATTCTACTGCATTAGACCCAAAATGATGTATGGCAGTGGTTGGGAGCATTTCGCAATCCATCAGCATGTAAAAAGATGCGAAACATGTGTTTTGAGCCCTGAATGCACTATTTCGGAGTACCGAAGTTGCGAATATGGTTTCGCAACGAAAACATACATTCCACTCCATTAGACCCAAAATGATGTATGGTAGTGGTTGCGAGCATTTCGCAAACCATCAGCACGTAAAAGATGCGAAACTTGTCTTTTGAGCCCTGAATGGACTATTTCGAGGTATTGAAGTTACGAATATGGTTTCGCAACGAAAACATCCATTCTACTGCATTAGACCCAAAATGATGTGTGGCAGTGGTTGGGAGCATTTCTCAAACCTTGGGCACACAAAAGAAGCGAAACTTGTGTTTCGGGCCTGAATGCACTATTTCGGGGTACCGAAGTTGCGAATATGGTTTCGCAACAAAAACATCCAATCTACTCCATTAGACCCAAAATGAAGTTTTGCAGTGGTCGGGACCATTTCACAAACCATTAGCACGTAAAAAGATACAAAACTTGTGTTTCGGGCCTGAATGCACTGTTGGGTACCGAAGTTGCGAATATGGTTTCATAACTAATACATCCATTCTACTCCATTAGACCCAAAATGATGTATGGCAGTGGTTGGGAGCATTTCGCAATCCATCAGCACGTAAAAAGATGCGAAACATGTGTTTTGAGCCCTGAATGCACTATTTCGGAGTTCCGAAGTTGCGAATATGGTTTCGCAACGAAAACATCCATTCCACTCCATTAGACCCAAAATGATGTATGGTAGTGGTTGGGAGCATTTCGCAAACCATCAGCACGTAAAAGATGCGAAACTTGTCTTTTGAGCCCTGAATGCACTATTTCGAGGTACCGAAGTTACGAATATGGTTTCGCAACGAAAACATCCATTCTACTGCATTAGACCCGAAATGATGTATGGCAGTGGTTGGGAGCATTTCACAAACCTTGGGCACACAAAAGATGCGAAACTTGTGTTTCGGGCCTGAATGCACTATTTCGGGGTACCGAAGTTGCGAATATGGTTTCGCAACGAAAACATCCAATCTACTCCATTAGACCCAAAATGAAGTTTTGCAGTGGCCGGGACCATTTCACAAACCATCAGCACGTAAAAAGATACGAAACTTGTGTTTCGGGCCTGAATGCACTATTTCGGGGTACCGAAGTTCCGAATATGGTTTCGCAACGAAAACATCCATGCTACTCCATTAGACCCAAAATGATGTATGGTAGTGGTCGGGAGCATTTCACAAACCTTGGGCACACAAAAGATGCGAAACTTGTGTTTCGGGCCTGAATGCACTATTTTGGGGTACCAAAGTTGCGAATATGCTTTCGCAACGAAAACATCCAATCTACTCCATTAGATCCAAAATGAAGTTTTGCAGTGGTCGGGACCATTTCACAAACCATCAGCACATAAAAAGATACGAAACTTGTGTTTCGGGCCTGAATGCACTATTAGGTAACGAAGTTGCGAATATGGTTTCATAACTAATACATCCATTCTACTCCATTAGACCCAAAATGATGTATAGCAGTGGTTGGGAGCATTTCGCAAACCATCAGTACGTAAAAAGATGCGAAACTTGTGTTTTGAGCCCTGAATGCACTATTTCGGGGTACCGAAGTTGCGAATATGGTTTCGTAATGAAAACATCCATTCCACTCCATCAGACCCAAAATGATGTATGGTAGTGGTTGGGAGCATTTCGCAAACCATCAGCACGTAAAAGATGCGAAACTTGTGTTCTGAGCCCTGAATGCACTATATCGAGGTACCCAAGTTGCGAATATGGTTTCGCAACGAAAACATCCAATCTACTCCATTAGACCCAAAATGAAGTTTTGCTGTGGTCGGGACCATTTCACAAACCATCAGCACGTAAAAAGATACAAAACTTGTGTTTCGGGCCTGAATGCACTATTTCGGGGTACCGAAGTTGCGAATATGGTTTCGCAACGAAAACATCCATGCTACTCCATTAGACCCAAAATGATGTACGGCAGTGGTTGGGAGCATTTCACAAACCTTGGGCACACAAAAGATGCGAAACTTGTGTTTCGGGCATGAATGCACTATTTTGAGGTACCGAAGTTGCGAATATGGTTTCGCAACGAAAACATCCAATCTACTCCATTAGACCCAAAATGAAGTTTTGCAGTGGTCGGGACCATTTCACAAACCATCAGCACGTAAAAAGATACGAAACTTGTGTTTCGGGCCTGAAAGCACTATTTCGGGGTACCGAAGTTACGAATATGGTTTCGCAACGAAAACATCCATTCTACTGCATTAGACCCAAAATGATGTATGGCAGTGGTTGGGAGCATTTCGCAATCCATCAGCACGTAAAAAGATGCGAAACATGTGTTTTGAGCCCTGAATGCACTATTTCGGAGTACCGAAGTTGCGAATATGGTTTCGCAACGAAAACATCCATTCCACTCCATTAGACCCAAAATGATGTATGGTAGTGGTTGGGAGCATTTCGCAAACCATCAGCACGTAAAAGATGCGAAACTTGTCTTTTGAGCCCTGAATGCACTATTTCGAGGTACCGAAGTTACGAATATGGTTTCGCAACGAAAATATCCATTCTACTGCATTAGACCCAAAATGATGTGTGGCAGTGGTTGGGAGCATTTCTCAAACCTTGGGCACACAAAAGATGCGAAACTTGTGTTTCGGGCCTGAATGCACTATTTCGGGGTACCGAAGTTGCGAATATGGTTTCGCAACAAAAACATCCAATCTACTCCATTAGACCCAAAATGAAGTTTTGCAGTGGTCGGGACCATTTCACAAACCATCAGCACGTAAAAAGATACAAAACTTGTGTTTCGGGCCTGAATGCACTGTTGGGTACCGAAGTTGCGAATATGGTTTCATAACTAATACATCCATTCTACTCCATTAGACCCAAAATGATGTATGGCAGTGGTTGGGAGCATTTCGCAATCCATCAGGACGTAAAAAGATGCGAAACATGTGTTTTGAGCCCTGAATGCACTATTTCGGAGTACCGAAGTTGCGAATATGGTTTCGCAACGAAAACATCCATTCCACTCCATTAGACCCAAAATGATGTCTGGTAGTGGTTGGGAGCATTTCGCAAACCATCAGCACGTAAAAGATGCGAAACTTGTCTTTTGAGCCCTGAATGCACTATTTCGAGGTACCGAAGTTACGAATATGGTTTCGCAACGAAAACATCCATTCTACTGCATTAGACCCGAAATGATGTACGGCAGTGGTTGGGAGCATTTCACAAACCTTGGGCACACAAAAGATGCGAAACTTGTGTTTCGGGCCTGAATGCACTATTTCGGGGTACCGAAGTTGCGAATATGGTTTCGCAACGAAAACATCCAATCTACTCCATTAGACCCAAAATGAAGTTTTGCAGTGGCCTGGACCATTTCACAAACCATCAGCACGTAAAAAGATACGAAACTTGTGTTTCGGGCCTGAATGCACTATTTCGGGGTACCGAAGTTCCGAATATGGTTTCGCAATGAAAACATCCATGCTACTCCATTAGACCCAAAATGATGTATGGCAGTGGTTGGGAGCATTTCACAAACCTTGGGCACACAAAAGATGCGAAACTTGTGTTTCGGGCCTGAATGCACTATTTTGGGGTACCAAAGTTGCGAATATGCTTTCGCAACGAAAACATCCAATCTACTCCATTAGATCCAAAATGAAGTTTTGCAGTGGTCGGGACCATTTCACAAACCATCAGCACATAAAAAGATACGAAACTTGTGTTTCGGGCCTGAATGCACTATTGGGTAACGAAGTTGCGAATATGGTTTCATAACTAATACATCCATTCTACTCCATTAGACCCAAAATGATGTATAGCAGTGGTTGGGAGCATTTCGCAAACCATCAGCACGTAAAAAGATGCGAAACTTGTGTTTTGAGCCCTGAATGCACTATTTCGGGGTACCGAAGTTGCGAATATGGTTTCGTAATGAAAACATCCATTCCACTCCATCAGACCCAAAATGATGTATGGTAGTGGTTGGGAGCATTTCGCAAACCATCAGCACGTAAAAGATGCGAAACTTGTGTTCTGAGCCCTGAATGCACTATATCGAGGTACCCAAGTTGCGAATATGGTTTCGCAATGAAAACATCCATTCTACTCCATTAGACCCAAAATGAAGTTTTGCTGTGGTCGGGACCATTTCACAAACCATCAGCACGTAAAAAGATACGAAACTTGTGTTTCGGGCCTGAATGCACTATTTCGGGGTACCGAAGTTGCGAATATGGTTTCGCAACGAAAACATCCATGCTACTCCATTAGACCCAAAATGATGTACGGCAGTGGTTGGGAGCATTTCACAAACCTTGGGCACACAAAAGATGCGAAACTTGTGTTTCGGGCATGAATGCACTATTTTGAGGTACCGAAGTTGCGAATATGGTTTCGCAACGAAAACATCCAATCTACTCCATTAGACCCAAAATGAAGTTTTGCAGTGGTCGGGACCATTTCACAAACCATCAGCACGTAAAAAGATACGAAACTTGTGTTTCGGGCCTGAATGCACTATTTCGGGGTACCGAAGTTCCGAATATGGTTTCGCAACGAATACATCCATGCTACTCCATTAGACCCAAAATGATGTATGGCAGTGGTTGGGAGCATTTCACAAACCTTGGGCACACAAAAGATGCGAAACTTGTGTTTCGGGCATGAATGCACTATTTTGAGGTACCGAAGTTGCGAATATGGTTTCGCAACGAAAACATCCAATCTACTCCATTAGACCCAAAATGAAGTTTTGCAGTGGTCGGGACCATTTCACAAACCATCAGCACGTAAAAAGATACGAAACTTGTGTTTCGGGCCTGAATGCACTATTTCGGGGTACCGAAGTTGCGAATATGGTTTCGCAACGAAAACATCCATGCTACTCCATTAGACCCAAAATGATGTACGGCAGTGGTTGGGAGCATTTCACAAACCTTGGGCACACAAAAGATGCGAAACTTGTGTTTCGGGCATGAATGCACTATTTTGAGGTACCGAAGTTGCGAATATGGTTTCGCAACGAAAACATCCAATCTACTCCATTAGACCCAAAATGAAGTTTTGCAGTGGTCGGGACCATTTCACAAACCATCAGCACGTAAAAAGATACGAAACTTGTGTTTCGGGCCTGAATGCACTATTTCGGGGTACCGAAGTTCCGAATATGGTTTCGCAACGAATACATCCATGCTACTCCATTAGACCCAAAATGATGTATGGCAGTGGTTGGGAGCATTTCACAAACCTTGGGCACACAAAAGATGCGAAACTTGTGTTTCGGGCCTGAATGCACTATTTTGGGGTACCAAAGTTGCGAATATGCTTTCGCAACGAAAACATCCAATCTACTCCATTAGATCCAAAATGAAGTTTTGCAGTGGTCGGGACCATTTCACAAACCATCAGCACATAAAAAGATACGAAACTTGTGTTTCGGGCCTGAATGCACTATTAGGTAACGAAGTTGCGAATATGGTTTCATAACTAATACATCCATTCTACTCCATTAGACCCAAAATGATGTATAGCAGTGGTTGGGAGCATTTCGCAAACCATCAGCACGTAAAAAGATGCGAAACTTGTGTTTTGAGCCCTGAATGCACTATTTCGGGGTACCGAAGTTGTGAATATGGTTTCGTAATGAAAACATCCATTCCACTCCATCAGACCCAAAATGATGTATGGTAGTGGTTGGGAGCATTTCGCAAACCATCAGCACGTAAAAGATGCGAAACTTGTGTTCTGAGCCCTGAATGCACTATATCGAGGTACCCAAGTTGCGAATATGGTTTCGCAACGAAAACATCCAATCTACTCCATTAGACCCAAAATGAAGTTTTGCTGTGGTCGGGACCATTTCACAAACCATCAGCACGTAAAAAGATACGAAACTTGTGTTTCGGGCCTGAATGCACTATTTCGGGGTACCGAAGTTGCGAATATGGTTTCGCAACGAAAACATCCATGCTACTCCATTAGACCCAAAATGATGTACGGCAGTGGTTGGGAGCATTTCACAAACCTTGGGCACACAAAAGATGCGAAACTTGTGTTTCGGGCATGAATGCACTATTTTGAGGTACCGAAGTTGCGAATATGGTTTCGCAACGAAAACATCCAATCTACTCCATTAGACCCAAAATGAAGTTTTGCAGTGGTCGGGACCATTTCACAAACCATCAGCACGTAAAAAGATACGAAACTTGTGTTTCGGGCCTGAATGCACTATTTCGGGGTACCGAAGTTCCGAATATGGTTTCGCAACGAATACATCCATGCTACTCCATTAGACCCAAAATGATGTATGGCAGTGGTTGGGAGCATTTCACAAACCTTGGGCACACAAAAGATGCGAAACTTGTGTTTCGGGCATGAATGCACTATTTTGAGGTACCGAAGTTGCGAATATGGTTTCGCAACGAAAACATCCAATCTACTCCATTAGACCCAAAATGAAGTTTTGCAGTGGTCGGGACCATTTCACAAACCATCAGCACGTAAAAAGATACGAAACTTGTGTTTCGGGCCTGAATGCACTATTTCGGGGTACCGAAGTTGCGAATATGGTTTCGCAACGAAAACATCCATGCTACTCCATTAGACCCAAAATGATGTACGGCAGTGGTTGGGAGCATTTCACAAACCTTGGGCACACAAAAGATGCGAAACTTGTGTTTCGGGCATGAATGCACTATTTTGAGGTACCGAAGTTGCGAATATGGTTTCGCAACGAAAACATCCAATCTACTCCATTAGACCCAAAATGAAGTTTTGCAGTGGTCGGGACCATTTCACAAACCATCAGCACGTAAAAAGATACGAAACTTGTGTTTCGGGCCTGAATGCACTATTTCGGGGTACCGAAGTTCCGAATATGGTTTCGCAACGAATACATCCATGCTACTCCATTAGACCCAAAATGATGTATGGCAGTGGTTGGGAGCATTTCACAAACCTTGGGCACACAAAAGATGCGAAACTTGTGTTTCGGGCCTGAATGCACTATTTTGGGGTACCAAAGTTGCGAATATGCTTTCGCAACGAAAACATCCAATCTACTCCATTAGATCCAAAATGAAGTTTTGCAGTGGTCGGGACCATTTCACAAACCATCAGCACATAAAAAGATACGAAACTTGTGTTTCGGGCCTGAATGCACTATTAGGTAACGAAGTTGCGAATATGGTTTCATAACTAATACATCCATTCTACTCCATTAGACCCAAAATGATGTATAGCAGTGGTTGGGAGCATTTCGCAAACCATCAGCACGTAAAAAGATGCGAAACTTGTGTTTTGAGCCCTGAATGCACTATTTCGGGGTACCGAAGTTGTGAATATGGTTTCGTAATGAAAACATCCATTCCACTCCATCAGACCCAAAATGATGTATGGTAGTGGTTGGGAGCATTTCGCAAACCATCAGCACGTAAAAGATGCGAAACTTGTGTTCTGAGCCCTGAATGCACTATATCGAGGTACCCAAGTTGCGAATATGGTTTCGCAACGAAAACATCCAATCTACTCCATTAGACCCAAAATGAAGTTTTGCTGTGGTCGGGACCATTTCACAAACCATCAGCACGTAAAAAGATACGAAACTTGTGTTTCGGGCCTGAATGCACTATTTCGGGGTACCGAAGTTGCGAATATGGTTTCGCAACGAAAACATCCATGCTACTCCATTAGACCCAAAATGATGTACGGCAGTGGTTGGGAGCATTTCACAAACCTTGGGCACACAAAAGATGCGAAACTTGTGTTTCGGGCATGAATGCACTATTTTGAGGTACCGAAGTTGCGAATATGGTTTCGCAACGAAAACATCCAATCTACTCCATTAGACCCAAAATGAAGTTTTGCAGTGGTCGGGACCATTTCACAAACCATCAGCACGTAAAAAGATACGAAACTTGTGTTTCGGGCCTGAAAGCACTATTTCAGGGTACCGAAGTTACGAATATGGTTTCGCAACGAAAACATCCATTCTACTGCATTAGACCCAAAATGATGTATGGCAGTGGTTGGGAGCATTTCGCAATCCATCAGCACGTAAAAAGATGCGAAACATGTGTTTTGAGCCCTGAATGCACTATTTCGGAGTACCGAAGTTGCGAATATGGTTTCGCAACGAAAACATCCATTCCACTCCATTAGACCCAAAATGATGTATGGTAGTGGTTGGGAGCATTTCGCAAACCATCAGCACGTAAAAGATGCGAAACTTGTCTTTTGAGCCCTGAATGCACTATTTCGAGGTACCGAAGTTACGAATATGGTTTCGCAACGAAAACATCCATTCTACTGCATTAGACCCAAAATGATGTGTGGCAGTGGTTGGGAGCATTTCTCAAACCTTGGGCACACAAAAGATGCGAAACTTGTGTTTCGGGCCTGAATGCACTATTTCGGGGTACCGAAGTTGCGAATATGGTTTCGCAACAAAAACATCCAATCTACTCCATTAGACCCAAAATGAAGTTTTGCAGTGGTCGGGACCATTTCACAAACCATCAGCACGTAAAAAGATACAAAACTTGTGTTTCGGGCCTGAATGCACTGTTGGGTACCGAAGTTGCGAATATGGTTTCATAACTAATACATCCATTCTACTCCATTAGACCCAAAATGATGTATGTCTGTGGTTGGGAGCATTTCGCAATCCATCAGGACGTAAAAAGATGCGAAACATGTGTTTTGAGCCCTGAATGCACTATTTCGGAGTACCGAAGTTGCGAATATGGTTTCGCAACGAAAACATCCATTCCACTCCATTAGACCCAAAATGATGTCTGGTAGTGGTTGGGAGCATTTCGCAAACCATCAGCACGTAAAAGATGCGAAACTTGTCTTTTGAGCCCTGAATGCACTATTTCGAGGTACCGAAGTTACGAATATGGTTTCGCAACGAAAACATCCATTCTACTGCATTAGACCCGAAATGATGTACGGCAGTGGTTGGGAGCATTTCACAAACCTTGGGCACACAAAAGATGCGAAACTTGTGTTTCGGGCCTGAATGCACTATTTCGGTGTACCGAAGTTGCGAATATGGTTTCGCAACGAAAACATCCAATCTACTCCATTAGACCCAAAATGAAGTTTTGCAGTGGCCTGGACCATTTCACAAACCATCAGCACGTAAAAAGATACGAAACTTGTGTTTCGGGCCTGAATGCACTATTTCGGGGTACCGAAGTTCCGAATATGGTTTCGCAATGAAAACATCCATGCTACTCCATTAGACCCAAAATGATGTATGGCAGTGGTTGGGAGCATTTCACAAACCTTGGGCACACAAAAGATGCGAAACTTGTGTTTCGGGCCTGAATGCACTATTTTGGGGTACCAAAGTTGCGAATATGCTTTCGCAACGAAAACATCCAATCTACTCCATTAGATCCAAAATGAAGTTTTGCAGTGGTCGGGACCATTTCACAAACCATCAGCACATAAAAAGATACGAAACTTGTGTTTCGGGCCTGAATGCACTATTGGGTAACGAAGTTGCGAATATGGTTTCATAACTAATACATCCATTCTACTCCATTAGACCGAAAATGATGTATAGCAGTGGTTGGGAGCATTTCGCAAACCATCAGCACGTAAAAAGATGCGAAACTTGTGTTTTGAGCCCTGAATGCATTATTTCGGGGTACCGAAGTTGCGAATATGGTTTCGTAATGATAACATCCATTCCACTCCATCAGACCCAAAATGATGTATGGTAGTGGTTGGGAGCATTTCGCAAACCATCAGCACGTAAAAGATGCGAAACTTGTGTTCTGAGCCCTGAATGCACTATATCGAGGTACCCAAGTTGCGAATATGGTTTCGCAACGAAAACATCCATTCTACTCCATTAGACCCAAAATGAAGTTTTGCTGTGGTCGGGACCATTTCACAAACCATCAGCACGTAAAAAGATACGAAACTTGTGTTTCGGGCCTGAATGCACTATTTCGGGGTACCGAAGTTGCGAATATGGTTTCGCAACGAAAACATCCATGCTACTCCATTAGACCCAAAATGATGTACGGCAGTGGTTGGGAGCATTTCACAAACCTTGGGCACACAAAAGATGCGAAACTTGTGTTTCGGGCATGAATGCACTATTTTGAGGTACCGAAGTTGCGAATATGGTTTCGCAACGAAAACATCCAATCTACTCCATTAGACCCAAAATGAAGTTTTGCAGTGGTCGGGACCATTTCACAAACCATCAGCACGTAAAAAGATACGAAACTTGTGTTTCGGGCCTGAAAGCACTATTTCGGGGTACCGAAGTTACGAATATGGTTTCGCAACGAAAACATCCATTCTACTGCATTAGACCCAAAATGATGTATGGCAGTGGTTGGGAGCATTTCGCAATCCATCAGCACGTAAAAAGATGCGAAACATGTGTTTTGAGCCCTGAATGCACTATTTCGGAGTACCGAAGTTGCGAATATGGTTTCGCAACGAAAACATCCATTCCACTCCATTAGACCCAAAATGATGTATGGTAGTGGTTGGGAGCATTTCGCAAACCATCAGCACGTAAAAGATGCGAAACTTGTCTTTTGAGCCCTGAATGCACTATTTCGAGGTACCGAAGTTACGAATATGGTTTCGCAACGAAAACATCCATTCTACTGCATTAGACCCAAAATGATGTGTGGCAGTGGTTGGGAGCATTTCTCAAACCTTGGGCACACAAAAGATGCGAAACTTGTGTTTCGGGCCTGAATGCACTATTTCGGGGTACCGAAGTTGCGAATATGGTTTCGCAACAAAAACATCCAATCTACTCCATTAGACCCAAAATGAAGTTTTGCAGTGGTCGGGACCATTTCACAAACCATCAGCACGTAAAAAGATACAAAACTTGTGTTTCGGGCCTGAATGCACTGTTGGGTACCGAAGTTGCGAATATGGTTTCATAACTAATACATCCATTCTACTCCATTAGACCCAAAATGATGTATGGCAGTGGTTGGGAGCATTTCGCAATCCATCAGGACGTAAAAAGATGCGAAACATGTGTTTTGAGCCCTGAATGCACTATTTCGGAGTACCGAAGTTGCGAATATGGTTTCGCAACGAAAACATCCATTCCACTCCATTAGACCCAAAATGATGTCTGGTAGTGGTTGGGAGCATTTCGCAAACCATCAGCACGTAAAAGATGCGAAACTTGTCTTTTGAGCCCTGAATGCACTATTTCGAGGTACCGAAGTTACGAATATGGTTTCGCAACGAAAACATCCATTCTACTGCATTAGACCCGAAATGATGTACGGCAGTGGTTGGGAGCATTTCACAAACCTTGGGCACACAAAAGATGCGAAACTTGTGTTTCGGGCCTGAATGCACTATTTCGGTGTACCGAAGTTGCGAATATGGTTTCGCAACGAAAACATCCAATCTACTCCATTAGACCCAAAATGAAGTTTTGCAGTGGCCTGGACCATTTCACAAACCATCAGCACGTAAAAAGATACGAAACTTGTGTTTCGGGCCTGAATGCACTATTTCGGGGTACCGAAGTTCCGAATATGGTTTCGCAATGAAAACATCCATGCTACTCCATTAGACCCAAAATGATGTATGGCAGTGGTTGGGAGCATTTCACAAACCTTGGGCACACAAAAGATGCGAAACTTGTGTTTCGGGCCTGAATGCACTATTTTGGGGTACCAAAGTTGCGAATATGCTTTCGCAACGAAAACATCCAATCTACTCCATTAGATCCAAAATGAAGTTTTGCAGTGGTCGGGACCATTTCACAAACCATCAGCACATAAAAAGATACGAAACTTGTGTTTCGGGCCTGAATGCACTATTGGGTAATGAAGTTGCGAATATGGTTTCATAACTAATACATCCATTCTACTCCATTAGACCCAAAATGATGTATAGCAGTGGTTGAGAGCATTTCGCAAACCATCAGCACGTAAAAAGATGCGAAACTTGTGTTTTGAGCCCTGAATGCACTATTTCGGGGTACCGAAGTTGCGAATATGGTTTCGTAATGAAAACATCCATTCCACTCCATCAGACCCAAAATGATGTATGGTAGTGGTTGGGAGCATTTCGCAAACCATCAGCACGTAAAAGATGCGAAACTTGTGTTCTGAGCCCTGAATGCACTATATCGAGGTACCCAAGTTGCGAATATGGTTTCGCAACGAAAACATCCATTCTACTCCATTAGACCCAAAATGAAGTTTTGCTGTGGTCGGGACCATTTCACAAACCATCAGCACGTAAAAAGATACGAAACTTGTGTTTCGGGCCTGAATGCACTATTTCGGGGTACCGAAGTTGCGAATATGGTTTCGCAACGAAAACATCCATGCTACTCCATTAGACCCAAAATGATGTACGGCAGTGGTTGGGAGCATTTCACAAACCTTGGGCACACAAAAGATGCGAAACTTGTGTTTCGGGCATGAATGCTCTATTTTGAGGTACCGAAGTTGCGAATATGGTTTCGCAACGAAAACATCCAATCTACTCCATTAGACCCAAAATGAAGTTTTGCAGTGGTCGGGACCATTTCACAAACCATCAGCACGTAAAAAGATACGAAACTTGTGTTTCGGGCCTGAAAGCACTATTTCGGGGTACCGAAGTTACGAATATGGTTTCGCAACGAAAACATCCATTCTACTGCATTAGACCCAAAATGATGTATGGCAGTGGTTGGGAGCATTTCGCAATCCATCAGCACGTAAAAAGATGCGAAACATGTGTTTTGAGCCCTGAATGCACTATTTCGGAGTACTGAAGTTGCGAATATGGTTTCGCAACGAAAACATCCATTCCACTCCATTAGACCCAAAATGATGTATGGTAGTGGTTGGGAGCATTTCGCAAACCATCAGCACGTAAAAGATGCGAAACTTGTCTTTTGAGCCCTGAATGCACTATTTCGAGGTACCGAAGTTACGAATATGGTTTCGCAACGAAAACATCCATTCTACTGCATTAGACCCAAAATGATGTGTGGCAGTGGTTGGGAGCATTTCTCAAACCTTGGGCACACAAAAGATGCGAAACTTGTGTTTCGGGCCTGAATGCACTATTTCGGGGTACCGAAGTTGCGAATATGGTTTCGCAACAAAAACATCCAATCTACTCCATTAGACCCAAAATGAAGTTTTGCAGTGGTCGGGACCATTTCACAAACCATCAGCACGTAAAAAAATACAAAACTTGTGTTTCGGGCCTGAATGCACTATTTCGGGGTACCGAAGTTACGAATATGGTTTCGCAACGAAAACATCCATTCTACTGCATTAGACCCAAAATGATGTATGGCAGTGGTTGGGAGCATTTCGCAATCCATCAGCACGTAAAAAGATGCGAAACATGTGTTTTGAGCCCTGAATGCACTATTTTGGAGTACCGAAGTTGCGAATATGGTTTAGCAACGAAAACATCCATTCCACTCCATTAGACCCAAAATGATGTATGGTAGTGGTTGGGAGCATTTCGCAAACCATCAGCACGTAAAAGATGCGAAACTTGTCTTTTGAGCCCTGAATGCACTATTTTGAGGTACCGAAGTTACGAATATGGTTTCGCAACGAAAACATCCATTCTACTGCATTAGACCCAAAATGATGTGTGGCAGTGGTTGGGAGCATTTCTCAAACCTTGGGCACACAAAAGATGCGAAACTAGTGTTTCGGGCCTTAATGCACTATTTTGGGGTACCGAAGTTGCGAATATGGTTTCGCAACAAAAACATCCAATCTACTCCATTAGACCTAAAATGAAGTTTTGCAGTGGTCGGGACCATTTCACAAACCATCAGCACGTAAAAAGATACGAAACTTGTGTTTCGGGCCTGAATGCATTATTTCGGGGTACCGAAGTTCCGAATATGGTTTCGCAACGAAAACATCCAATGTACTCCATTAGACCCAAAATGAAGTTTTGCAGTGGTCGGGACCATTTCACAAACCATCAGCACGTAAAAAGATACAAAACTTGTGTTTTAGGCCTGAATGCACTGTTGGGTACCGAAGTTACGAATATGGTTTCATAACTAATACATCCATTCTACTCCATTAGACCCAAAATGATGTATGGCAGTGGTTGGGAGCATTTCGCAATCCATCAGCACGTAAAAAGATGCGAAACATGTGTTTTGACCCCTGAATGCACTATTTCGGAGTACCGAAGTTGCGAATATGGTTTCGCAACGAAAACATTCATTCCACTCCATTAGACCCAAAATGATGTATGATAGTAGTTGGGAGCATTTCGCAAACCATCAGCACGTAAAAGATGCGAAACTTGTCTTTTGAGCCCTGAATGCACTATTTCGAGGTACCGAACTTACGAATATGGTTTCGCAACGAAAACATCCATTCTACTACATTAGACCCAAAATGATGTATGGCAGTGGTTGGGAGCATTTCACAAACCTTGGGCACACAAAAGCTGCGACACTTGTGTTTCGGGCCTTAATGCACTATTTCGGGGTACCGAAGTTGTGAATATGGTTTCGCAACGAAAACATCCAATCTACTCCATTAGACCCAAAATGAAGTTTTGCAGTGGTCGGGACCATTTCACAAACCATCAGCACATAAAAAGATACGAAACTTGTGTTTCGGGCCTGAATGCACTATTTCGGGGTACCGAAGTTCTGAATATGGTTTCACAACGAAAACATCCATGCTACTCCATTAGACCAAAAATGATGTATGGCAGTGGTTGGGAGCATTTCACAAACCTTGGGCACACAAAAGATGCGAAACTTGTGTTTCGGGCCTGAATGCACTATTTCGGGGTACCGAAGTTGCGAATATGGTTTCGCAACGAAAACATCCAATCTACTCCATTAGACCCAAAATGAAGTTTTGCAGTGGTCGGGACCATTTCACAAACCATCAGCACGTAAAAAGATACGAAACTTGTGTTTCGGGCCTGAATGCACTATTTCGGGGTACCGAAGTTCCGAATATGGTTTCACAACGAAAACATCCATGCTACTCCATTAGACCTAAAATGATGTATGGCAGTGGTTGGGAGCATTTCACAAACCTTGGGCACACAAAAGATGCGAAACTTGTGTTTCGGGCCTGAATGCACTATTTCGGGGTACTAAAGCTGCGAATATGCTTTCGCAACGAAAACATCCAATCTACTCCATTATACCCAAAATGAAGTTTTGCAGTGGTTGGGACCATTTCACAAACCATCAGCACATAAAAAGATACGAAACTTGTGTTTCGGGCCTGAATGCACTATTGGGTAACGAAGTTGCGAATATGGTTTCATAACTAATACATCCATTCTACTCCATTAGACCCAAAATGATGTATAGCAGTGGTTGGGAGCATTTCGCAAACCATCAGCACGTAAAAAGATGCGAAACTTGTGTTTTGAGCCCTGAATGCACTATTTCGGGGTACCGAAGTTGCGAATATGGTTTCGCAATGAAAACATCCATTCCACTCCATTAGACCCAAAATGATGTATGGTAGTGGTTGGGAGCATTTCGCAAACCATCAGCACGTAAAAGATGCAAAACTTGTGTTCTGAGCCCTGAATGCACTATTTCGAGGTACCGAAGATGCGAATATGGTTTCGCAACGAAAACATCCAATCTACTCCATTAGACCCAAAATGAAGTTTTGCAGTGGTCGGGACCATTTCACAAACCATCAGCACGTAAAAAGATGCGAAACTTGGGTTTTGAGCCCTGAATGCACTATTTCGGGGTACCAAAGTTGCGAATATGGTTTCGCAATGAAAACATCCATTCCACTCCATTAGACCCAAAATGATGTATGGTAGTGGTTGGGAGCATTTTGCAAACCATCAGCACATAAAAAGATACGAAACTTGTGTTTCGGGCCTGAATGCACTATTTCGGGGTACCGAAGTTGGGAATATGGTTTCGCAACAAAAACATCCATGCTACTCCAATAGACCCAAAATGATGTATGGCAGTGGTTGGGAGCATTTCACAAACCTTGGGCACACAAAAGATGCGAAACTTGTGTTTCGGGCCTGAATGCACTATTTCGGGGTACCAAAGCTGCGAATATGCTTTCGCAACGAAAACATCCAATCTACTCCATCAGACCCAAAATGAAGTTTTGCAGTGGTCGGGACCATTTCACAAACCATCAGCACATAAAAAGATACGAAACTTGTGTTTCGGGCCTGAATGCACTATTGGGTAACGAAGTTGCGAATATGGTTTCATAACTAATACATCCATTCTACTCCATTAGACCCAAAATGATGTATAGCAGTGGTTGGGAGCATTTCGCAAACCATCAGCACGTAAAAAGATGCGAAACTTGTGTTTTGAGCCCTGAATGCACTATTTTGGGGTACCGAAGTTGCGAATATGGTTTCGCAATGAAAACATCCATTCCACTCCATTAGACCCAAAATGATGTATGGTAGTGGTTGGGAGCATTTCGCAAACCATCAGCACGTAAAAGATGCGAAACTTGTGTTCTGAGCCCTGAATGCACTATTTTGAGGTACCGAAGTTGCGAATATGGTTTCGCAACGAAAACATCCAATCTACTCCATTAGACCCAAAATGAAGTTTTGCAGTGGTCGGGACCATTTCACAAACCATCAGCACGTAAAAAGATACGAAACTTGTGTTTCGGGCCTGAATGCACTATTTCGGGGTACCGAAGTTCCGAATATGGTTTCGCAACGAAAACATCCATGCTACTCCATTAGACCCAAAATGATGTATGGCAGTGGTTGGGAGCATTTCACAAACCTTGGGCACACAAAAGATGCGAAACTTGTGTTTCGGGCCTGAATGCACTATTTCGGGGTACCGAAGTTGCGAATATGGTTTCGCAACGAAAACATCCAATCTACTCCATTAGACCCAAAATGAAGTTTTGCAGTGGTCGGGACCATTTCACAAACCATCAGCACGTAAAAAGGGGCGAAACTTGTGTTTTGAGACCTGAATGCACTATTTCGGGGTACCGAAGTTGCGAATATGGTTTGGCAACGAAAACATCCGTTCCACTCCATTAGACCCAAAATGATGTATGGCAGTGGTTGGGAGCCTTTCGCAAACCATCAGCACGTAAAGAGATGTGAAACTTGTGTTTTGAGCCCTGAATGCACTATTTCGGGGTACCGAAGTTGCGAATATGGTTTCGCAACGAAAACATCCATTCCACTCCATTAGACCCAAAATGATGAATTGTAGTGGTTGGGAGTATTTCGCAAACCATCAGCACGTAAAAGATGCGAAACTTATGTTTTGAGCCCTGAATGCACTATTTTGAGGTACCGAAGTTGCGAATATGGTTTCGCAACGAAAACATCCATTCTACTGCATTAGACCCAAAATGATGTATGGTAGTGGTTGGGAGCATTTCGCAAACCATCAGCACATAAAAAGATACGAAACTTGTGTTTCGAGCCTGAATGCACTATTTCGGGGTACCGAAGTTGCGAATATGGTTTCGCAACGAAAACATCCATTCCACTCCATTAGACCCAAAATGATGAATGGTAGTGGTTGGGAGCATTTCGCAAACCATCAGCACGTAAAAAGATGCGAAACTTGTGTTTTGAGCCCTGAATGCACTATTTTGGGGTACCGAAGTTGCGAATATGGTTTCGCAATGAAAACATCCATTCCACTCCATTAGACCCAAAATGATGTATGGTAGTGGTTGGGAGCATTTCGCAAACCATCAGCACATAAAAAGATACGAAACTTGTGTTTCGGGCCTGAATGCACTATTTCGGGGTACCGAAGTTGCGAATATGGTTTCGCAACGAAAACATCCATGCTACTCCATTAGACCCAAAATGATGTATGGCAGTGGTTGGGAGCATTTCACAAACCTTGGGCACACAAAAGATGCGAAACTTGTGTTTCAGGCCTGAATGCATTATTTCGGGGTACCGAAGTTGCGAATATGGTTTCGCAACGAAAACATCCAAGCTACTCCATTAGACCCAAAATGAAGTTTTGCAGCGATCGGGTCCATTTCACAAACCATCAGCACGTAAAAAGATACAAAACTTGTGTTTCGGGCCTGAATGCACTATTTCGTGGCACCGATGTTCCGAATATGGTTTCACAACGAAAACATCAATGCTACTCCATTAGACCCAAAATGATGTATGGCAGTGGTTGGGAGCATTTCACAAACCTTGGGCACACAAAAGATGCGAAACTTGTGTTTCGGGCCTGAATGCACTATTTCGGGGTACCAAAGCTGCGAATATGCTTTCGCAACGAAAACATCCAATCTACTCCATCAGACCCAAAATGAAGTTTTGCAGTGGTCGGGACCATTTCACAAACCATCAGCACATAAAAAGATACGAAACTTGTGTTTCGGGCGTGAATGCACTATTGGGTAACGAAGTTGCGAATATGGTTTCATAACTAATACATCCATTCTACTCCATTAGACCCAAAATGATGTATAGCAGTGGTTGGGAGCATTTCGCAAACCATCAGCACGTAAAAAGATGCGAAACTTGTGTTTTGAGCCCTGAATGCACTATTTTGGGGTACCGAAGTTGCGAATATGGTTTCGCAATGAAAACATCCATTCCACTCCATTAGACCCAAAATGATGTATGGTAGTGGTTGGGAGCATTTCGCAAACCATCAGCACGTAAAAGATGCGAAACTTGTGTTCTGAGCCTTGAATGCACTATTTTGAGGTACCGAAGTTGCGAATATGGTTTCGCAACGAAAACATCCAATCTACTCCATTAGACCCAAAATGAAGTTTTGCAGTGGTCGGGACCATTTCACAAACCATCAGCACGTAAAAAGATACGAAACTTGTGTTTCGGGCCTGAATGCACTATTTCGGGGTACCGAAGTTCCGAATATGGTTTCGCAACGAAAACATCCATGCTACTCCATTAGACCCAAAATGATGTATGGCAGTGGTTGGGAGCATTTCACAAACCTTGGGCACACAAAAGATGCGAAACTTGTGTTTCGGGCCTGAATGCACTATTTCGGGGTACCGAAGTTGCGAATATGGTTTCGCAACGAAAACATCCATTCTACTCCATTAGACCCAAAATGAAGTTTTGCAGTGGTCGGGACCATTTCACAAACCATCAGCACGTAAAAAGGGGCGAAACTTGTGTTTTGAGACCTGAATGCACTATTTCGGGGTAGCGAAGTTGCGAATATGGTTTGGCAACAAAAACATCCATTCCACTCCATTAGACCCAAAATGATGAATGGTAGTGGTTGGGAGCATTTCGCAAACCATCAGCACGTAAAAGATGCGAAACTTATGTTTTGAGCCCTGAATGCACTATTTTGAGGTACCGAAGTTGCGAATATGGTTTCGCAACGAAAACATCCATTCTACTGCATTAGACCCAAAATGATGTATGGTAGTGGTTGGGAGCATTTCGCAAACCATCAGCACATAAAAAGATACGAAACTTGTGTTTCGAGCCTGAATGCACTATTTCGGGGTACCGAAGTTGCGAATATGGTTTGACAACGAAAACATCCATTCCACTCCATTAGACCCAAAATGATGAATGGTAGTGGTTGGGAGCATTTCGCAAACCATCAGCACGTAAAAGATGCGAAACTTATGTTTTGAGCCCTGAATGCACTATTTTGAGGTACCGAAGTTGCGAATATGGTTTCGCAACGAAAACATCCATTCTATTGCATTAGACCCAAAATGATGTATGGTAGTGGTTGGGATCATTTCGCAAACCATCAGCACATAAAAAGATACGAAACTTGTGTTTCGGGCCTGAATGCACTATTTCGTGGTACCGAAGTTGCGAATATGGTTTCGCAACGAAAACATCCATTCCACTCCATTAGACCCAAAATGATGTATGGTAGTGGTTGGGAGCATTTCGCAAACCATCAGCACGGAAAAGATGCCAAACATGTGTCTTGAGCCCTGAATGCACTATTTCGAGGTACTGAAGTTGCGAATATGGTTTCGCAACGAAAACATCCAATCTACGCCATTAGACCCAAAATGAAGTTTTGCAGTGGTCGGGACCATTTCACAAACCATCAGCACGTAAAAAGATACGAAACTTGTGTTTCGGGCCTGATTGCACTATTTTGGGGTACCGAAGTTGCGAATATGGTTTCGCAACGAAAACATCCATGCTACTCCATTAGACCTAAAATGATGTATGGCAGTGGTTGGGAGCATTTCACAAACCTTGGGCACACAAAAGATGCGAAACTTGTGTTTCGGGCCTGAATGCACTATTTCGAGGTACCAAAGTTGCGAATATGCTTTCGCAACGAAAATATCCAATCTACTCCATTAGACCCAAAATGAAGTTTTGCAGTGGTCGGGACCATTTCACAAACCATCAGCATGTAAAAAGATACGAAACTTGTCTTTCGGGCCTGAATGTACTATTGGGTACCGAAGTTGCGAATATGGTTTCGCAACGAAAACATCCAATCTACTCCATTAGACCCAAAATGATGTATAGCAGTGGTTGGGAGCATTTCGCAAACCATCAGCACGTAAAAAGATGTGAAACTTGTGTTTTGAGCCCTGAATGCACTATTTCGGGGTACCGAAGTTGCGAATATGGTTTCACAATGAAAACATCCATTCCACTCCATTAGACCCAAAATGATGTATGGTAGTGGTTGGGATCATTTCGCAAACCATCAGCACGTCAAAGATGCGAAACTTGTGTTCTGAGCCCTGAATGCACTATTTCGAGGTACCGAAGTTGTGAATATGGTTTCGCAACGAAAACATCCAATCTACTCCATTAGACCCAAACTGAAGTTTTGCAGTGGTTGGGACCATTTCACAAACCATCAGCACATAAAAAGATACAAAACTTGTGTTTCGGGCCTGAATGCACTATTGGGTAACGAAGTTGCGAATATGGTTTCATAACTAATACATCCATTCTACTCCATTAGACCCAAAATGATGTATAGCAGTGGTTGGGAGCATTTCGCAAACCATCAGCACGTAAAAAGATGCGAAACTTGTGTTTTGAGCCCTGAATGCACTATTTCGGGGTACCGAAGTTACGAATATGGTTTCGCAATGAAAACATCCATTCCACTCCATTAGACCCAAAATGATGTATGGTAGTGGTTGGGAGCATTTCGCAA
Source organism: Cenchrus fungigraminus (assembly GCA_036936925.1). Classification (NCBI taxonomy): domain Eukaryota; kingdom Viridiplantae; phylum Streptophyta; class Magnoliopsida; order Poales; family Poaceae; genus Cenchrus; species Cenchrus fungigraminus. The sequence continues at coordinate 25,249 of JAQONI010000080.1, forward strand.
ACCATCAGCACATAAAAAGATACGAAACTTGTGTTTCGGGCCTGAATGCACTATTTCGGTGTACCGAAGTTGCGAATATGGTTTCGCAACGAAAACATCCATGCTACTCCATTAGACCCAAAATGATGTATGGCAGTGGTTCGGAGCATTTCACAAACCTTGGGCACACAAAAGATGCGAAACTTGTGTTTCGGGCCTGAATGCACTATTTCAGGGTACCGAAAGTTGCGAATATGGTTTCGCAACGAAAACATCCAATCTACTCCATTAGACCCAAAATGAAGTTTTGCAGTGGTCGGGACCATTTCACAAACCATCAGCACGTAAAAAGATACGAAACTTGTATTTCGGGCCAGAATGCACTATTTCGGGGTACCGAAGTTCCGAATATGGTTTCGCAACGAAAACATCCATGCTACTCCATTAGACCCAAGATGATGCATGGCAGTGGTTGGGAGCATTTCACAAACCTTGGGCACACAAAAGATGTGAAACTTGTGTTTCGGGCCTGAATGCACTATTGGGTAACGAAGTTGCGAATATGGTTTCATAACTAATACATCCATTCTACTCCATTAGACACAAAATGATGTATGGTAGTGGTTGGGAGCATTTCGCAAACCATCAGCATGTAAAAGATGCGAAACTTGTGTTCTGAGCCCTGAATGCACTATTTCGAGGTACCGAAGTTGCGAATATGCTTTCACAACGAAAACATCCAATCTACTCCATTAGACCCAAAATGAAGTTTTGCCGTGGTCGGGACCATTTCACAAACCATCAGCACGTAAAAAGATGCGAAACTTGTGTTTTGAGACCTGAATGCACTATTTCGGGGTACTGAAGTTGCGAATATGGTTTGGCAACGAAAACAGCCATTCCACTCCATTAGACCCAAAACGATGTATGGCAGTGGTTGGGAGCCTTCCGCAAACCATCAGCACGTAAAGAGATGTGAAACTTGTGTTTTGAGCCCTGAATGCACTATTTCGGGGTACCGAAGTTGCGAATATGGTTTCGCAACGAAAACATCCATTCCACTCCATTTGACCCAAAATGATGAATGGTAGTGGTTGGGAGCATTTCGCAAACCATCAGCACGTAAAAGGTGCGAAACTTATGTTTTGAGCCCTGAATGCACTATTTTGAGGTACCGAAGTTGCGAATATGGTTTCGCAACGAAAACATCCATTCTACTGCATTAGACCCAAAATGATGTATGGTAGTGGTTGGGAGCATTTCGCAAACCATCAGCACAAAAAAATATACGAAACTTGTGTTTCGGGCCTGAATGCACTATTTCGGGGTACCGAAGTTGCGAATATGGTTTCGCAACGAAAACATCCATTCCACTCCATTAGACCCAAAATGATGTATGGTAGTGGTTGGGAGCATTTCGCAAACCATCAGCACGTAAAAGATGCGAAACATGTGTCTTGAGCCCTGAATGCACTATTTCGAGGTACCGAAGTTGCGAATACGGTTTCGCAACGAAAACATCCAATCTACGCCATTAGACCCAAAATGAAGTTTTGCAGTGGTCGGGACCATTTCACAAACCATCAGCACGTAAAAAGATACGAAACTTGTGTTTCGGGCCGGAATGCACTATTTCGGGGTACCGAAGTTGCGAATATGGTTTCGCAGCGAAAACATCCATGCTACTCCATAGACCTAAAATGATGTATGGCAGTGGTTGGGAGCATTTCAGAAACCTTGGTCACACAAAAGATGCGAAACTTGTGTTTCGGGCCTGAATGCACTATTTCGGGGTACCAAAGTTGCGAATATGCTTTCGCAACGAAAACATCCAATCTACTCCATTAGACCCAAAATGAAGTTTTGCAGCGGTCGGGACCATTTCACAAACCATCGGCACATAAAAAGATACGAAACTTGTGTTTCGGGCCTGAATGCACTATTGGGTAACGAAGTTGCAAATATGGTTTCATAACTAATACATCCATTCTACTCCATTAGACCCAAAATGATGTATAGCAGTGGTTGGGAGCATTTCGCAAACCATCAGCACGTAAAAAGATGCGAAACTTGTGTTTTGAGCCCTGAATGCACTATTTCGGGGTACCGAAGTTGCGAATATGGTTTCACAATGAAAACATCCATTCCACTCCATTAGACCCAAAATGATGTATGGTAGTGGTTGGGAGCATTTCGCAAACCACCAGCACGTAAACGATGCGAAACTTGGGTTCTGAGCCCTGAATGCACTATTTCGAGGTACCGAAGTTGCGAATATGGTTTCGCAACGAAAACATCCAATCTACTCCATTAGACCCAAAATGAAGTTTTACAGTGGTCGGGACCATTTCACAAACCATCAGCATGTAAAAAGATACGAAACTTGTGTTTCGGGCCAGAATGCACTATTTCGGGGTACCGAAGCTCCGAATATGGTTTCGCAACGAAAACATCCATGCTACTCCATTAGACCCAAGATGATGTATGGCAGTGGTTGGGAGCATTTCACAAACCTTGGGCACACAAAAGATGTGAAACTTGTGTTTCGGGCCTGAATGCACTATTGGGTAACGAAGTTGCGAATATGGTTTCATAACTAATACATCCATTCTACTCCATTAGACCCAAAATGATATATGGTAGTGGTTGGGAGCATTTCGCAAACCATCAGCACGTAAAAGATGCGAAACTTGTGTTCTGAGCCCTGAATGCACTATTTCGAGGTACCGAAGTTGCGAATATGCTTTCACAACGAAAACATCCAATCTACTCCATTAGACCCAAAATGAAGTTTTGCTGTGGTCGGGACCATTTCACAAACCATCAGCACGTAAAAAGATGCGAAACTTGTGTTTTGGGACCTGAATGCACTATTTCGGGGTACTGAAGTTGCGAATATGGTTTGGCAACGAAAACATCCATTCCACTCCATTAGACCCAAAATGATGTATGGCAGTGGTTGGGAGCCTTTCGCAAACCATCAGCACATAAAGAGATGTGAAACTTGTGTTTTGAGCCCTGAATGCACTATTTCGGGGTACCGAAGTTGCGAATATGGTTTCGCAACGAAAACATCCATTCCACTCCATTAGACCCAAAATGATGAATGGTAGTGGTTGGGAGCATTTCGCAAACCATCAGCACGTAAAAGGTGCGAAACTTATGTTTTGAGCCCTGAATGCACTATTTTGAGGTACCGAAGTTGCGAATATGGTTTCGCAACGAAAACATCCATTCTACTGCATTAGACCCAAAAAGATGTATGGTAGTGGTTGGGAGCATTTCGCAAACCATCAGCACAAAAAAATATACGAAACTTGTGTTTCGGGCCTGAATGCACTATTTCGGGGTACCGAAGTTGCGAATATGGTTTCGCAACGAAAACATCAATTCCACTCCATTAGACCCAAAATGATGTATGGTAGTGGTTGGGAGCATTTCGCAAACCATCAGCACGTAAAAGATGCGAAACATGTGTCTGGAGCCCTGAATGCACTATTTCGAGGTACCAAAGTTGCGAATACGGTTTCGCAACGAAAACACCCAATCTACGCCATTAGACCCAAAATGAAGTTTTGCAGTGGTCGGGACCATTTCACAAACCATCAGCACGTAAAAAGATACGAAACTTGTGTTTCGGGCCTGAATGCACTATTTCGGGGTACCGAAGTTGCGAATATGGTTTCGCAGCGAAAACATCCATGCTACTCCATTAGACCTAAAATGATGTATGGCAGTGGTTGGGAGCATTTCACAAACCTTGGTCACACAAAAGATGCGAAACTTGTGTTTCGGGCCTGAATGCACTATTTCGGGGTACCAAAGTTGCGAATATGCTTTCGCAACGAAAACATCCAATCTACTCCATTAGACCCAAAATGAAGTTTTGCAGCGGTCGGGACCATTTCACAAACCATCGGCACATAAAAAGATACGAAACTTGTGTTTCGGGCCTGAATGCACTATTGGGTAACGAAGTTGCGAATATGGTTTCATAACTAATACATCCATTCTACTCCATTAGACCCAAAATGATGTATAGCAGTGGTTGGGAGCATTTCGCAAACCATCAGCACGTAAAAAGATGCGAAACTTGTGTTTTGAGCCCTGAATGCACTATTTCGGGGTACCGAAGTTGCGAATATGGTTTCACAATGAAAACATCCATTCCACTCCATTAGATCCAAAATGATGTATGGTAGTGGTTGGGAGCATTTCGCAAACCATTAGCACGCAAACGATGCGAAACTTGTGTTTTGAGCCCTGAATGCACTATTTCGTGGTACCGAAGTTGCGAATATGGTTTCGCAACGAAAACATCCATTCCACTCCATTAGACCCAAAATGATGAATGGTAGTGGTTGGGAGCATTTCGCAAACCATCAGCACGTAAAAGATGCGAAACTTATGTTTTGAGCCCTGAATGCACTATTTTGAGGTACCGAAGTTGCGAAAATGGTTTCGCAACGAAAACATCCATTCTACTCCATTAGACTCAAAATGATGTATAGCAGTGGTTGGGAGCATTTCGCAAACCATCAGCACGTAAAAAGATGCGAAACTTGTGTTTTGAGCCCTGAATGCACTATTTCGGGGTACCGAAGTTGCGAATATGGTTTCACAATGAAAATATCCATTCCACTCCATTAGACCAAAAATGATGTATGGTAGTGGTTGGGAGCATTTCGCAAACCATCAGCACGTAAACGATGCGAAACTTGGGTTCTGAGCCCTGAATGCACTATTTCGAGGTACCGAAGTTGCGAATATGGTTTCGCAACGGAAACATCCAATCTACTCCATTAGACCCAAAATGAAGTTTTGCAGTGGTCGGGACCATTTCACAAACCATCAGCACGTAAAAAGATACGAAACTTGTGTTTCGGGCCTGAATGCACTATTGGGTAACGAAGTTGCGAATATGGTTTCATAACTAATACATCCATTCTACTCCATTAGACCCAAAATGATGTATGGCAGTGGTTGGGAGCATTTCACAAACCTTGGGCACACAAAAGATGCGAAACTTGTGTTTCGGGCCTGAATGCACTATTTCGAGGTACCGAAGTTGCGAATATGGTTTCGCAACGAAAACATCCATTCCACTCCATTAGACCCAAAATGATGTATGGTAGTGGTTGGGAGCATTTCGCAAACCATCAGCACGTAAAAGATGCGATACTTGTGTTCTGAGCCCTGAATGCACTATTTCGAGGTACCGAAGTTGCGAATATGGTTTCGCAACGAAAACATCCAATCTACTCCATTAGACCCAAGATGATGTATGACAGTGGTTGGGAGCATTTCACAAACCTTGGGCACACAAAAGATGCGAAACTTGTGTTTCGGGCCTGAATACACTATTTCGGGGTACCAAAGTTGCGAATATGCTTTCGCAACGAAAACATCCAATCTACTCCATTCGACCCAAAATGAAGTTTTGCGGTGGTCGGGACCATTTCACAAACCATCAGCACATAAAAAGATACAAAACTTGTGTTTCGGGCCTGAATGCACTATTGGGTAACGAAGTTGCGAATATGGTTTCATAACTAATACATCCATTCTACTCCATTAGACCCAAAATGATGTATAGCAGTGGTTGGGAGCATTTCGCAAACCATCAGCACGTAAAAAGATGCGAAACTTGTGTTTTGAGCCCTGAATGCACTATTTCGGGGTACCGAAGTTGCGAATATGGTTTCGCAATGAAAACATCCATTCGACTCCATTAGACCCAAAATGATGTATGGTAGTGGTTGGGAGCATTTCGCAAACCATCAGCACATAAAAAGATACGAAACTTGTGTTTCGGGCCTGAATGCACTGTTTCGGTGTACCGAAGTTGCGAATATGGTTACGCAACCAAAACATCCATGCTACTCCATTAGACCCAAAATGATGTATGGCAGTGGTTCGGAGCATTTCACAAACCTTGGGCACACAAAAGAAGCGAAACTTGTGTTTCGGGCCTGAATGCACTATTTCGGGGTACCGAAGTTGCGAATATGGTTTCGCAACGAAAACATGCAATCTACTCCATTAGACCCAAAATGAAGTTTTGCAGTGGTCGGGACCATTTCGCAAACCATCAGCACGTAAAAAGATACGAAACTTGTGTTTCGGGCCTGAATGCACTATTTCGGGGTACCGAAGTTCCGAATATGGTTTCGCAACGAAAACATCCATGCTACTCCATTAGACCCAAGATGATGTATGGTAGTGGTTGGGAGCATTTAACAAACCTTGGGCACACAAAAGATGCGAAACTTGTGTTTCGGGCCTGAATGCACTATTTCGGGGTACCAAAGTTGCGAATATGCTTTCGCAACGAAAACATCCAATCTACTCCATTAGACCCAAAATGAAGTTTTGCAGTGGTCGGGACCATTTCACAAACCATCAGCACATAAAAAGATACGAAACTTGTGTTTCGGGCCTGAATGCACTATTGGGTAACGAAGTTGCGAATATGGTTTCATAACTAATACATCCATTCTACTCCATTAGACCCAAAATGATGTATAGCAGTGGTTGGGAGCATTTCGCAAACCATCAGCACGTAAAAAGATGCGAAACTTGTGTTTTGAGCCCTGAATGCACTATTTCGGGGTACCGAAGTTGCGAATATGGTTTCGCAATGAAAACATCCATTCCACTCCATTAGACCCAAAATGATGTATGGTAGTGGTTGGGAGCATTTCCCAAACCATCAGCACGTAAAATATGTGAAACTTGTGTTCTGAGCCCTGAATGCACTATTTCGAGGTTCCGAAGTTGCGAATATGGTTTCACAACGAAAACATCCAATCTACTCCATTAGACCCAAAATGAAGTTTTGCAGTGGTCGGGACCTTTTCACAAACCATCAGCACGTAAAAAGATACGAAACTTGTGTTTCGGGCCTGGATGCACTATTTCGGGGTACCGAAGTTGCGAATATGGTTTCGCAACGAAAACATCCATGCTACTCCATTAGACCCAAAATGATGTACGGCAGTGGTTGGGAGCATTTCACAAACCTTGGGCACACATAAGATGCGAAACATGTGTTTCGGGCCTGAATGCACTATTTTGAGGTACCGAAGTTGCGAATATGGTTTCGCAACGAAAACATCCATTCCACTCCATTAGACCCAAAATGATGTATGGTAGTGGTTGGGAGCATTTCGCAAACCCTCAGCACGTAAAAGATGCGAAACTTGTGTTCTGAGCCCTGAATGCACTATTTCGAGGTACCGAAGTTGCGAATATGGTTTCGCAACGAAAACATCCAATCTACTCCATTAGACCCAAGATGATGTATGGCAGTGGTTGGGAGCATTTCACAAACCTTGGGCACACAAAAGATGCGAAACTTGTGTTTCAGGCCTGAATGCACTATTTCGGGGTACCAAAGTTGCGAATATGCTTTTGCAACGAAAACATCCAATCTACTCCATTAGACCCAAAATGAAGTTTTGCAGTAGTCGGGACCATTTCACAAACCATCAGCACATAAAAAGATACGAAACTTGTGTTTCGGCCCTGAATGCACTATTGGGTAACGAAGTTGCGAATATGGTTTCATAACTAATACATCCATTCTACTCCATTAGACCCAAAATGATGTATAGCAGTGGTTGGGAGCATTTCGCAAACCATCAGCACGTAAAAAGATGCGAAACTTGTGTTTTGAGCCCTTAATGCACTATTTCGGGGTACCGAAGTTCCAAATATGGTTTCGCAATGAAAACATCCATTCCACTCCATTAGACCCAAAATGATGTATGGTAGTGGTTGGGAGCATTTCGCAAACCATCAGCACGTAAAAGATGCGAAACTTGTGTTCTGAACCCTGAATGCACTATTTCGAGGTACCGAAGTTGCGAATATGGTTTCGCAACAAAAACATCCAATCTACTCCATTAGACCCAAAATGAAGTTTTGCAGTGGTCGGGACCATTTCACAAACCATCAGCACGTAAAAAGATACGAAACTTGTATTTCGGGCCTGAATGCACTATTTCGGGGTACCGAAGTTGCGAATATGGTTTCGCAACGAAAACATCCATGCTACTCCATTAGACCCAAAATGATGTATGGCAATGATTGGGAGCATTTCACAAACCTTGGGCACACATAAGATGCGAAACTTGTGTTTCGGGCCTGAATGCACTATTTTGAGGTACCGAAGTTGCGAATATGGTTTCGCAACGAAAACATCCATTCCACTCCATTAGACCCAAAATGATGTATGGTAGTGGTTGGGAGCATTTCGCAAACCATCAGCACGTAAAAGAAGCGAAACTTGTGTTTTGAGCCCTGAATGCACTATTTCGGGGTACCGAAGTTGCGAATATGGTTTCGCAATGAAAACATCCATTCCACTCCATTAGACCCAAAATGATGTATGGCAGTGGTTGGGAGCATTTCGCAAACCATCAGCACGTAAAAAGATGCGAAACTTGTGTTTTGAGCCCTGAATGCACTATTTCGGGGTACCGAAGTTGCGAATACGGTTTCGCAATGAAAACATCCATTCCACTCCATTAGACCCAAAATGATGTATGGTAGTGGCTGGGAGCATTTCGCAAACCATCAGCACGTAAAAGATGCGAAACTTGTGTTCTGAGCCCTGAATGCACTATTTCGAGGTTCCGAAGTTGCGAATATGGTTTCACAACGAAAACATCCATTCCACTCCATTAGACCCAAAATGATGTATGGTAGTGGTTGGGAGCATTTCGCAAACCATCAGCACGTAAAAGATGCGAAACTTGTGTTCTGAGCCCTGAATGCACTATTTCGAGGTACCGAAGTTGCGAATATGGTTTCGCAACGAAAACATCCAATCTACTCCATTAGACCCAAAATGAAGTTTTGCAGTGGTCGGGACCATTTCACAAACCATCAGCACGTAAAAAGATACGAAACTTGTGTTTCAGGCCTGAATGCACTATTTCGGGGTACCAAAGTTGCGAATATGCTTTTGCAACGAAAACATCCAATCTACTCCATTAGACCCAAAATGAAGTTTTGCAGTGGTCGGGACCATTTCACAAACCATCAGCACATAAAAAGATACGAAACTTGTGTTTCGGCCCTGAATGCACTATTGGGTAACGAAGTTGCGAATATGGTTTCATAACTAATACATCCATTCTACTCCATTAGACCCAAAATGATGTATAGCAGTGGTTGGGAGCATTTCGCAAACCATCAGCACGTAAAAAGATGCGAAACTTGTGTTTTGAGCCCTGAATGCACTATTTCGGGGTACCGAAGTTCCAAATATGGTTTCGCAATGAAAACATCCATTCCACTCCATTAGACCCAAAATGATGTATGGTAGTGGTTGGGAGCATTTCGCAAACCATCAGCACGTAAAAGATGCGAAACTTGTGTTCTGAACCCTGAATGCACTATTTCGAGGTACCGAAGTTGCGAATATGGTTTCGCAACAAAAACATCCAATCTACTCCATTAGACCCAAAATGAAGTTTTGCAGTGGTCGGGACCATTTCACAAACCATCAGCACGTAAAAAGATACGAAACTTGTGTTTCGGGCCTGAATGCACTATTTCGTGGTACCGAAGTTGCGAATATGGTTTCGCAACGAAAACATCCATGCTACTCCATTAGACCCAAAATGATGTATGGCAATGATTGGGAGCATTTCACAAACCTTGGGCACACATAAGATGCGAAACTTGTGTTTCGGGCCTGAATGCACTATTTTGAGGTACCGAAGTTGCGAATATGGTTTCGCAACGAAAACATCCATTCCACTCCATTAGACCCAAAATGATGTATGGTAGTGGTTGGGAGCATTTCGCAAACCATCAGCACGTAAAAGATGTGAAACTTGTGTTCTGAGCCCTGAATGCACTATTTCGAGGTACCGAAGTTGCGAATATGGTTTCGCAACGAAAACATCCAATCTACACCATTAGACCCAAGATGATGTATGGCAGTGGTTGGGAGCATTTCACAAACCTTGGGCACACAAAAGATGCGAAACTTGTGTTTCAGGCCTGAATGCACTATTTCGGGGTACCAAAGTTGCGAATATGCTTTTGCAACGAAAACATCCAATCTACTCCATTAGACCCAAAATGAAGTTTTGCAGTGGTCGGGACCATTTCACAAACCATCAGCACATAAAAAGATACGAAACTTGTGTTTCGGGCCTGAATGCACTATTGGGTAACGAAGTTGCGAATATGGTTTCATAACTAATACATCCATTCTAATCCATTAGACCCAAAATGATGTATAGCAGTGGTTGGGAGCATTTCGCAAACCATCAGCACGTAAAAAGATGCGAAACTTGTGTTTTGAGCCCTGAATGCACTATTTCGGGGTACCGAAGTTGCGAATATGGTTTCGCAATGAAAACATCCATTCCACTCCATTAGACCCAAAATGATGTATGGCAGTGGTTGGGAGCATTTCGCAAACCATCAGCACGTAAAAAGATGCGAAACTTGTGTTTTGAGCCTTGAATGCACTATTTCGGGGTACCGAAGTTGCGAATACGGTTTCGCAATGAAAACATCCATTCCACTCCATTAGACCCAAAATGATGTATGGTAGTGGCTGGGAGCATTTCGCAAACCATCAGCACGTAAAAGATGCGAAACTTGTGTTCTGAGCCCTGAATGCACTATTTCGAGGTTCCGAAGTTGCGAATATGGTTTCACAACGAAAACATCCATTCCACTCCATTAGACCCAAAATGATGTATGGTAGTGGTTGGGAGCATTTCGCAAACCATCAGCACGTAAAAGATGCGAAACTTGCGTTCTGAGCCCTGAATGCACTATTTCGAGGTACCGAAGTTGCGAATATGGTTTCGCAACGAAAACATCCAATCTACTCCATTAGACCCAAAATGAAGTTTTGCAGTGGTCGGGACCATTTCACAAACCATCAGCACGTAAAAAGATACGAAACTTGTGTTTCGGGCCTGAATGCACTATTTCGGGGTACCAAAGTTGCGAATATGCTTTTGCAACGAAAACATCCAATCTACTCCATTAGACCCAAAATGAAGTTTTGCAGTGGTCGGGACCATTTCACAAACCATCAGCACATAAAAAGATACGAAACTTGTGTTTCGGGCCTGAATGCACTATTGGGTAACGAAGTTGCGAATATGGTTTCATAACTAATACATCCATTCTACTCCATTAGACCCAAAATGATGTATGGTAGTGGTTGGGAGTATTTCGCAAACCATCAGCACGTAAAAGATGTGAAACTTGTGTTCTGAGCCCTGAATGCACTATTTCAAGGTACCGAAGTTGCGAATATGGTTTCGCAACGAAAACATCCAATCTACACCATTAGACCCAAGATGATGTATGGCAGTGGTTGGGAGCATTTCACAAACCTTGGGCACACAAAAGATGCGAAACTTGTGTTTCAGGCCTGAATGCACTATTTTGGGGTACCAAAGTTGCGAATATGCTTTTGCAACGAAAACATCCAATCTACTCCATTAGACCCAAAATGAAGTTTTGCAGTGGTCGGGACCATTTCACAAACCATCAGCACATAAAAAGATACGAAACTTGTGTTTCGGGCCTGAATGCACTATTGGGTAACGAAGTTGCGAATATGGTTTCATAACTAATACATCCATTCTACTCCATTAGACCCAAAATGATGTATAGCAGTGGTTGGGAGCATTTCGCAAACCATCAGCACGTAAAAAGATGCGAAACTTGTGTTTTGAGCCCTGAATACACTATTTCGGGGTACCGAAGTTGCGAATATGGTTTCGCAATGAAAACATCCATTCCACTCCATTAGACCCAAAATGATGTATGGTAGTGGTTGGGAGCATTTCGCAAACCATCAGCACGTAAAAAGATGCGAAACTTGTGTTTTGAGCCCTGAATGCACTATTTCGGGGTACCGAAGTTGCGAATATGGTTTCGCAATGAAAACATCCATTCCACTCCATTAGACCCAAAATGATGTATGGTAGTGGCTGGGAGCATTTCGCAAACCATCAGCACGTAAAAGATGCGAAACTTGTGTTCTGAGCCCTGAATGCACTATTTCGAGGTTCCGAAGTTGCGAATATGGTTTCACAACGAAAACATCCATTCCACTCCATTAGACCCAAAATGATGTATGGTAGTGGTTGGGAGCATTTCGCAAACCATCAGCACGTAAAAGATGCGAAACTTGTGTTCTGAGCCCTGAATGCACTATTTCGAGGTACCGAAGTTGCGAATATGGTTTCGCAACGAAAACATCCAATCTACTCCATTAGACCCAAAATGAAGTTTTGCAGTGGTCGGGACCATTTCACAAACCATCAGCATGTAAAAAGATACGAAACTTGTGTTTCGGGCCTGAATGCACTATTTCGGGGTACCGAAGTTGCGAATATGGTTTCACAACGAAAACATCCATGCTACTCCATTAGACCCAAAATGATGTATGGCAGTGGTTGGGAGCATTTCACAAACCTTGGGCACACAAAAGACGCGAAACTTGTGTTTCGGGCCTGAATGCACTATTTCGAGGTACCGAAGTTGCGAATATGGTTTCGCAACAAAAACATCCAATCTACTCCATTAGACCCAAAATGAAGTTTTGCAGTGGTTGGGACCATTTCGCAAACCATCAGCACATAAAAAGATACAAAACTTGTGTTTCGGGCCTGAATGCACTATTGGGTAACGAAGTTGCGAATATGGTTTCATAACTAATACATCCATTCTACTCCATTAGACCCAAAATGATGTATAGCAGTGGTTGGGAGCATTTCGCAAACCATCAGCACGTAAAAAGATGCGAAACTTTTGTTTTGAGCCCTGAATGCACTATTTCGGGGTACCGAAGTTGCGAATATGGTTTCGCAATGAAAACATCCATTCCACTCCATTAGACCCAAAATGATGTATGGTAGTGGTTGGGAGCATTTCGCAAACCATCAGCACATAAAAAGATACGAAACTTGTGTTTCGGGCCTGAATGCACTATTTCGATGTATCGAAGTTGCGAATATGGTTTCACAACGAAAACATCCATGCTACTCCATTAGACCCAAAATGATGTATGCCAGTGGTTCGGAGCATTTCACAAACCTTGGGCGCACAAAAGATGCGAAACTTGTGTTTCGGGCCTGAATGCACTATTTCGGGGTACCGAAGTTGCGAATATGGTTTCGCAACGAAAACATCCAACCTACTCCATTAGACCCAAAATGAAGTTTTGCAGTGGTCAGGACCATTTCACAAACCATCAGCACGTAAAAAGATACGAAACTTGTGTTTCGGGCCTGAATGCACTATTTCAGGGTACCGAAGTTGCGAATATGGTTTCGCAATGAAAACATCCATTCCACTCCATTAGACCCAAAATGATGTATGGCAGTGGTTGGGAGCATTTCGCAAACCATCAGCACGTAAAAAGATGCGAAACTTGTGTTTTGAGCCCTGAATGCACTATTTCGGGGTACCGAAGTTGCGAATACGGTTTCGCAATGAAAACATCCATTCCACTCCATTAGACCCAAAATGATGTATGGTAGTGGCTGGGAGCATTTCGCAAACCATCAGCACGTAAAAGATGCGAAACTTGTGTTCTGAGCCCTGAATGCACTATTTCGAGGTTCCGAAGTTGCGAATATGGTTTCACAACGAAAACATCCATTCCACTCCATTAGACCCAAAATGATGTATGGTAGTGGTTGGGAGCATTTCGCAAACCATCAGCACGTAAAAGATGCGAAACTTGTGTTCTGAGCCCTGAATGCACTATTTCGAGGTACCGAAGTTGCGAATATGGTTTCGCAACGAAAACATCCAATCTACTCCATTAGACCCAAAATGAAGTTTTGCAGTGGTCGGGACCATTTCACAAACCATCAGCACGTAAAAAGATACGAAACTTGTGTTTCGGGCCTGAATGCACTATTTCGGGGTACCAAAGTTGCGAATATGCTTTTGCAACGAAAACATCCAATCTACTCCATTAGACCCAAAATGAAGTTTTGCAGTGGTCGGGACCATTTCACAAACCATCAGCACATAAAAAGATACGAAACTTGTGTTTCGGGCCTGAATGCACTATTGGGTAACGAAGTTGCGAATATGGTTTCATAACTAATACATCCATTCTACTCCATTAGACCCAAAATGATGTATGGTAGTGGTTGGGAGCATTTCGCAAACCATCAGCACGTAAAAGATGTGAAACTTGTGTTCTGAGCCCTGAATGCACTATTTCAAGGTACCGAAGTTGCGAATATGGTTTCGCAACGAAAACATCCAATCTACACCATTAGACCCAAGATGATGTATGGCAGTGGTTGGGAGCATTTCACAAACCTTGGGCACACAAAAGATGCGAAACTTGTGTTTCAGGCCTGAATGCACTATTTCGGGGTACCAAAGTTGCGAATATGCTTTTGCAACGAAAACATCCAATCTACTCCATTAGACCCAAAATGAAGTTTTGCAGTGGTCGGGACCATTTCACAAACCATCAGCACATAAAAAGATACGAAACTTGTGTTTCGGGCCTGCATGCACTATTGGGTAACGAAGTTGCGAATATGGTTTCATAACTAATACATCCATTCTACTCCATTAGACCCAAAATGATGTATAGCAGTGGTTGGGAGCATTTCGCAAACCATCAGCACGTAAAAAGATGCGAAACTTGTGTTTTGAGCCCTGAATACACTATTTCGGGGTACCGAAGTTGCGAATATGGTTTCGCAATGAAAACATCCATTCCACTCCATTAGACCCAAAATGATGTATGGTAGTGGTTGGGAGCATTTCGCAAACCATCAGCACGTAAAAGATGCGAAACTTGTGTTCTGAGCCCTGAATGCACTATTTCGAGGTTCCGAAGTTGCGAATATGGTTTCACAACGAAAACATCCATTCCACTCCATTAGACCCAAAATGATGTATGGTAGTGGTTGGGAGCATTTCGCAAACCATCAGCACGTAAAAGATGCGAAACTTGTGTTCTGAGCCCTCAATGCACTATTTCGAGGTACCGAAGTTGCGAATATGGTTTCGCAACGAAAACATCCAATCTACTCCATTAGACCCAAAATGAAGTTTTGCAGTGGTCGGGACCATTTCACAAACCATCAGCACGTAAAAAGATACGAAACTTGTGTTTCGGGCCTGAATGCACTATTTCGGGGTACCGAAGTTGCGAATATGGTTTCACAACGAAAACATCCATGCTACTCCATTAGACCCAAAATGATGTATGGCAGTGGTTGGGAGCATTTCACAAACCTTGGGCACACAAAAGACGCGAAACTTGTGTTTCGGGCCTGAATGCACTATTTCGAGGTACCGAAGTTGCGAATATGGTTTCGCAACAAAAACATCCAATCTACTCCATTAGACCCAAAATGAAGTTTTGCAGTGGTTGGGACCATTTCGCAAACCATCAGCACATAAAAAGATACAAAACTTGTGTTTCGGGCCTGAATGCACTATTGGGTAACGAAGTTGCGAATATGGTTTCATAACTAATACATCCATTCTACTCCATTAGACCCAAAATGATGTATAGCAGTGGTTGGGAGCATTTCGCAAACCATCAGCACGTAAAAAGATGCGAAACTTGTGTTTTGAGCCCTGAATGCACTATTTCGGGGTACCGAAGTTGCGAATATGGTTTCGCAATGAAAACATTCATTCCACTCCATTAGACCCAAAATGATGTATGGTAGTGGTTGGGAGCATTTCGCAAACCATCAGCACATAAAAAGATACGAAACTTGTGTTTCGGGCCTGAATGCACTATTTCGATGTATCGAAGTTGCGAATATGGTTTCATAACGAAAACATCCATGCTACTCCATTAGACCCAAAATGATGTATGGCAGTGGTTCGGAGCATTTCACAAACCTTGGGCACACAAAAGATGCGAAACTTGTGTTTCGGGCCTGAATGCACTATTTCGGGGTACCGAAGTTGCGAATATGGTTTCGCAACGAAAACATCCAACCTACTCCATTAGACCCAAAATGAAGTTTTGCAGTGGTCAGGACCATTTCACAAACCATCAGCACGTAAAAAGATACGAAACTTGTGTTTCGGGCCTGAATGCACTATTTCGGGGTACCGAAGTTGCGAATATGGTTTCGCAACGAAAACATCCATGCTACTCCATTAGACCCAAAATGATGTATGGCAGTGCTTGGGAGCATTTCACAAACCTTGGGCACACAAAAGAGGCGAAACTTGTGTTTCGGGCCTGAATGCACTATTTCGAGGTACCGAAGTTGCGAATATGGTTTCGCAACGAAAACATCCAATCTACTCCATTAGACCCAAAATGAAGTTTTGCAGTGGTTGGGACCATTTCGCAAACCATCCTCACATAAAAAGATACGAAACTTGTGTTTCGGGCCTGAATGCACCATTGGGTAACGAAGTTGCGAATATGGTTTCATAACTAATACATCCATTCTACTCCATTAGACCCAAAATGATGTATAGCAGTGGTTGGGAGCATTTCGCAAACCATCAGCACGTAAAAAGATGCGAAACTTGTGTTTTGAGCCCTGAATGCACTATTTCGGGGTACCGAAGTTGCGAATATGGTTTCGCAATGAAAACATCCATTCCACTCCATTAGACCCAAAATGATGTATGGTAGTGGTTGGGAGCATTTCGCAAACCATCAGCACATAAAAAGATACGAAACTTGTGTTTCGGGCCTGAATGCACTATTTCGGTGTACCGAAGTTGCAAATATGGTTTCGCAACGAAAACATCCATGCTACTCCATTAGACCCAAAATGATGTATGGCAGTGGTTCGGAGCATTTCACATACCTTGGGCACACAAAAGATGCGAAACTTGTGTTTCGGGCCTGAATGCACTATTTCGGGGTACCGAAGTTGCGAATATGGTTTCGCAACGAAAACATCCAACCTACTCCATTAGACCCAAAATGAAGTTTTGCAGTGGTCGGGACCATTTCACAAACCATCAGCACGTAAAAAGATACGAAACTTGTGTTTCGGGCCTGAATGCACTATTTCGGGGTACCGAAGTTCCGAATATGGTTTCGCAACGAAAACATCCATGCTACCCCATTAGACCCAAGATGATGTATGGCAGTGGTTGGGAGCATTTCACAAACCTTGGGCACACAAAAGATGCGAAACTTGTGTTTCAGGCCTGAATGCACTATTTCGGGGTACCAAAGTTGCGAATATGCTTTTGCAACGAAAACATCCAATCTACTCCATTAGACCCAAAATGAAGTTTTGCAGTGGTCGGGACCATTTCACAAACCATCAGCACATAAAAAGATACGAAACTTGTGTTTCGGGCCTGCATGCACTATTGGGTAACGAAGTTGCGAATATGGTTTCATAACTAATACATCCATTCTACTCCATTAGACCCAAAATGATGTATAGCAGTGGTTGGGAGCATTTCGCAAACCATCAGCACGTAAAAAGATGCGAAACTTGTGTTTTGAGCCCTGAATACACTATTTCGGGGTACCGAAGTTGCGAATATGGTTTCGCAATGAAAACATCCATTCCACTCCATTAGACCCAAAATGATGTATGGTAGTGGTTGGGAGCATTTCGCAAACCATCAGCACGTAAAAGATGCGAAACTTGTGTTCTGAGCCCTGAATGCACTATTTCGAGGTTCCGAAGTTGCGAATATGGTTTCACAACGAAAACATCCATTCCACTCCATTAGACCCAAAATGATGTATGGTAGTGGTTGGGAGCATTTCGCAAACCATCAGCACGTAAAAGATGCGAAACTTGTGTTCTGAGCCCTCAATGCACTATTTCGAGGTACCGAAGTTGCGAATATGGTTTCGCAACGAAAACATCCAATCTACTCCATTAGACCCAAAATGAAGTTTTGCAGTGGTCGGGACCATTTCACAAACCATCAGCACGTAAAAAGATACGAAACTTGTGTTTCGGGCCTGAATGCACTATTTCGGGGTACCGAAGTTGCGAATATGGTTTCACAACGAAAACATCCATGCTACTCCATTAGACCCAAAATGATGTATGGCAGTGGTTGGGAGCATTTCACAAACCTTGGGCACACAAAAGACGCGAAACTTGTGTTTCGGGCCTGAATGCACTATTTCGAGGTACCGAAGTTGCGAATATGGTTTCGCAACAAAAACATCCAATCTACTCCATTAGACCCAAAATGAAGTTTTGCAGTGGTTGGGACCATTTCGCAAACCATCAGCACATAAAAAGATACAAAACTTGTGTTTCGGGCCTGAATGCACTATTGGGTAACGAAGTTGCGAATATGGTTTCATAACTAATACATCCATTCTACTCCATTAGACCCAAAATGATGTATAGCAGTGGTTGGGAGCATTTCGCAAACCATCAGCACGTAAAAAGATGCGAAACTTGTGTTTTGAGCCCTGAATGCACTATTTCGGGGTACCGAAGTTGCGAATATGGTTTCGCAATGAAAACATCCATTCCACTCCATTAGACCCAAAATGATGTATGGTAGTGGTTGGGAGCATTTCGCAAACCATCAGCACATAAAAAGATACGAAACTTGTGTTTCGGGCCTGAATGCACTATTTCGATGTATCGAAGTTGCGAATATGGTTTCATAACGAAAACATCCATGCTACTCCATTAGACCCAAAATGATGTATGGCAGTGGTTCGGAGCATTTCACAAACCTTGGGCACACAAAAGATGCGAAACTTGTGTTTCGGGCCTGAATGCACTATTTCGGGGTACCGAAGTTGCGAATATGGTTTCGCAACGAAAACATCCAACCTACTCCATTAGACCCAAAATGAAGTTTTGCAGTGGTCAGGACCATTTCACAAACCATCAGCACGTAAAAAGATACGAAACTTGTGTTTCGGGCCTGAATGCACTATTTCGGGGTACCGAAGTTGCGAATATGGTTTCGCAACGAAAACATCCATGCTACTCCATTAGACCCAAAATGATGTATGGCAGTGCTTGGGAGCATTTCACAAACCTTGGGCACACAAAAGAGGCGAAACTTGTGTTTCGGGCCTGAATGCACTATTTCGAGGTACCGAAGTTGCGAATATGGTTTCGCAACGAAAACATCCAATCTACTCCATTAGACCCAAAATGAAGTTTTGCAGTGGTTGGGACCATTTCGCAAACCATCCTCACATAAAAAGATACGAAACTTGTGTTTCGGGCCTGAATGCACCATTGGGTAACGAAGTTGCGAATATGGTTTCATAACTAATACATCCATTCTACTCCATTAGACCCAAAATGATGTATAGCAGTGGTTGGGAGCATTTCGCAAACCATCAGCACGTAAAAAGATGCGAAACTTGTGTTTTGAGCCCTGAATGCACTATTTCGGGGTACCGAAGTTGCGAATATGGTTTCGCAATGAAAACATCCATTCCACTCCATTAGACCCAAAATGATGTATGGTAGTGGTTGGGAGCATTTCGCAAACCATCAGCACATAAAAAGATACGAAACTTGTGTTTCGGGCCTGAATGCACTATTTCGGTGTACCGAAGTTGCAAATATGGTTTCGCAACGAAAACATCCATGCTACTCCATTAGACCCAAAATGATGTATGGCAGTGGTTCGGAGCATTTCACATACCTTGGGCACACAAAAGATGCGAAACTTGTGTTTCGGGCCTGAATGCACTATTTCGGGGTACCGAAGTTGCGAATATGGTTTCGCAACGAAAACATCCAACCTACTCCATTAGACCCAAAATGAAGTTTTGCAGTGGTCGGGACCATTTCACAAACCATCAGCACGTAAAAAGATACGAAACTTGTGTTTCGGGCCTGAATGCACTATTTCGGGGTACCGAAGTTCCGAATATGGTTTCGCAACGAAAACATCCATGCTACCCCATTAGACCCAAGATGATGTATGGCAGTGGTTGGGAGCATTTCACAAACCTTGGGCACACAAAAGATGCGAAACTTGTGTTTCGGGCCTGAATGCACTATTTCGGGGTATCGAAGTTGCGAATATGGTTTCGCAACGAAAACATCCAACCTACTCCATTAGACCCAAAATGAAGTTTTGCAGTGGTCGGGACCATTTCACAAACCATCAGCACGTAAAAAGATACGAAACTTGTGTTTCGGGCCTGAATGCACTATTTCGGGGTACCGAAGTTCCGAATATGGTTTCGCAACGAAAACATCCATGCTACCCCATTAGACCCAAGATGATGTATGGCAGTGGTTGGGAGCATTTCACAAACCTTGGGCACACAAAAGATGCGAAACTTGTGTTTCGGGCCTGAATGCACTATTTCGAGGTACCAAAGTTGCGAATATGCTTTCGCAACGAAAACATCCAATCTACTCCATTAGACCCAAAATGAAGTTTTGCAGTTGTCGGGACCATTTCACAAACCATCAGCACATAAAAAGATACGAAACTTGTGTTTCGGGCCTGAATGCAGTATTGGGTAACGAAGTTGCGAATATGGTTTCATAACTAATACATCCATTCTACTCTATTAGACCCAAAATGATGTATAGCAGTGGTTGGGAGCATTTCGCAAACCATCAGCACGTAAAAAGATGCGAAACTTGTGTTTTGAGCCCTGAATGCACTATTTCGGGGTACCGAAGTTGCGAATATGGTTTCACAATGAAAACATCCATTCCACTCCATTAGACCCAAAATGATGTATGGTAGTGGTTGGGAGCATTTCGCAAACCATCAGCACATAAAAAGATACGAAACTTGTGTTTCGGGCCCGAATGCACTATTTCGGTGTACCGAAGTTGCGAATATGGTTTCCCAACGAAAACATCCATTCCTCACCATTAGACCCAAAATGATGTATGGCAGTGGTTCGGAGCATTTCACAAACCTTGGGCACACAAAAGATGCGAAACTTGTGTTTCGGGCCTGAATGCACTATTTCGGGGTACCGAAGTTGCGAATATGGTTTCGCAACGAAAACATCCAACCTACTCCATTAGACCCAAAATGAAGTTTTGCAGTGGTCGGGACCATTTCACAAACCATCAGCACGTAAAAAGATACGAAACTTGTGTTTCGGGCCTGAATGCACTATTTCGGGGTACCGAAGTTCCGAATATGGTTTCGCAACGAAAACATCCATGCTACTCCATTAGACCCAAGATGATGTATGGCAGTGGTTGGGAGCATTTCACAAACCTTGGGCACACAAAAGATGCGAAACTTGTGTTTCGGTCCTGAATGCACTATTTCGGGGTACCGAAGTTGCGAATATGGTTTCGCAATGAAAACATCCATGCTACTCCTTTAGACCCAAAATGATGTATGGCAGCGGTTGGGGGCATTTCACAAACCTTGGGCACACAAAAGATGCAAAACTTATGTTTCGGGCCTGAATGCACTATTTCGGGGTACCAAAGTTACGAATATGGTTTCATAACTAATACATCCATTCTACTCCATTAGACCCAAAATGATGTATAGCAGTGGTTGGGAGCATTTCGCAAACCATCAGCACGTAAAAAGATGCGAAACTTGTGTTTTGAGCCCTGAATGCACTATTTCGGGGTACCGAAGTTGCGAATATGGTTTCGCAATGAAAACATCCATTCCACTCCATTAGACCCAAAATGATGTATGGTAGTGGTTGGGAGCATTTCGCAAACCATCAGCACGTAAAAGATGCGAAACTTGTGTTCTGAGCCCTGAATGCACTATTTCGAGGTACCGAAGTTGCGAATATGGTTTCGCAACGAAAACATCCAATCTACTCCATTAGACCCAAAATGAAGTTTTGCAGTGGTCGGGACCATTTCACAAACCATCAGCATGTAAAAAGATACGAAACTTGTGTTTCGGGCCTGAATGCACTATTTCGGGGTACCGAAGTTCCGAATATGGTTTCGCAACGAAAACATCCATGCTACTCCATTAGACCCAAGATGATGTATGGCAGTGGTTGGGAGCATTTCACAAACCTTGGGCACACAAAAGATGCGAAACTTGTGTTTCGGGCCTGAATGCACTATTTCGGGGTACCGAAGTTGCGAATATGGTTTCGCAACGAAAACATCCAATCTACGCCATTAGACCCAAAATGAAGTTTTGCAGTGGTCGGGACCATTTCACAAACCATCAGCACATAAAAAGATACGAAACTTGTGTTCCGGGCCTGAATGCACCATTGGGTAACGAAGTTGCGAATATGGTTTCATAACTAATACATCCATTCTACTCCATTAGACCCAAAATGATGTATAGCAGTGGTTGGGAGCATTTCGCAAACCATCAGCACGTAAAAAGATGCGAAACTTGTGTTTTGAGCCCTGAATGCACTATTTCGGGGTACCGAAGTTGCGAATATGGTTTCGCAATGAAAACATCCATTCCACTCCATTAAACCCAAAATGATGTATGGTAGTGGTTGGGAGCATTTCGCAAACCATCAGCACATAAAAAGATACGAAACTTGTGTTTCGGGCCTGAATGCACTATTTCGGTGTACCGAAGTTGCAAATATGGTTTTGCAACGAAAACATCCATGCTACTCCATTAGACCCAAAATGATGTATGGCAGTGGTTCGGAGCATTTCACATACCTTGGGCACACAAAAGATGCGAAACTTGTGTTTCGGGCCTGAATGCACTATTTCGGGGTACCGAAGTTGCGAATATGGTTTCGCAACGAAAACATCCAACCTACTCCATTAGACCCAAAATGAAGTTTTGCAGTGGTCGGGACCATTTCACAAACCATCAGCACGTAAAAAGATACGAAACTTGTGTTTCGGGCCTGAATGCACTATTTCGGGGTACCGAAGTTCCGAATATGGTTTCGCAACGAAAACATCCATGCTACCCCATTAGACCCAAGATGATGTATGGCAGTGGTTGGGAGCATTTCACAAACCTTGGGCACACAAAAGATGCGAAACTTGTGTTTCGGGCCTGAATGCACTATTTCGGGGTACCAAAGTTGCGAATATGCTTTCGCAACGAAAACATCCAATCTACTCCATTAGACCCAAAATGAAGTTTTGCAGTGGTCGGGACCATTTCACAAACCATCAGCACATAAAAAGATACGAAACTTGTGTTTCGGGCCTGAATGCAGTATTGGGTAACGAAGTTGCGAATATGGTTTCATAACTAATACATCCATTCTACTCTATTAGACCCAAAATGATGTATAGCAGTGGTTGGGAGCATTTCGCAAACTATCAGCACGTAAAAAGATGCGAAACTTGTGTTTTGAGCCCTGAATGCACTATTTCGGGGTACCGAAGTTGCGAATATGGTTTCGCAATGAAAACATCCATTCCACTCCATTAGACCCAAAATGATGTATGGTAGTGGTTGGGAGCATTTCGCAAACCATCAGCACATAAAAAGATACGAAACTTGTGTTTCGGGCCCGAATGCACTATTTCGGTGTACCGAAGTTGCGAATATGGTTTCCCAACGAAAACATCCAAGCTACACCATTAGACCCAAAATGATGTATGGCAGTGGTTCGGAGCATTTCAGAAACCTTGGGCACACAAAAGATGCGAAACTTGTGTTTCGGGCCTGAATGCACTATTTCGGGGTACCGAAGTTGCGAATATGGTTTCGCAACGAAAACATCCAACCTACTCCATTAGACCCAAAATGAAGTTTTGTAGTGGTCGGGACCATTTCACAAACCATCAGCACGTAAAAAGATACGAAACTTGTGTTTCGGCCCTGAATGCACTATTTCGGGGTACCGATGTTCCGAATATGGTTTCGCAACGAAAACATCCATGCTACTCCATTAGACCCAAGATGATGTATGGCAGTGGTTGGGAGCATTTCACAAACCTTGGGCACACAAAAGATGCGAAACTTGTGTTTCGGTCCTGAATGCACTATTTCGGGGTACCGAAGTTGCGAATATGGTTTCGCAATGAAAACATCCATGCTACTCCTTTAGACCCAAAATGATGTATGGCAGTGGTTGGGGGCATTTCACAAACCTTGGGCACACAAAAGATGCAAAACTAATGTTTCGGGCCTGAATGCACTATTTCGGGGTACCAAAGTTGCGAATATGCTTTCGCAACGAAAACATCCAATCTACTCCATTAGACCCAAAATGAAGTTTTGCAGTGGTCGGGACCATTTCACAAACCATCAGCACATAAAAAGATACGAAACTTGTGTTCCGGGCCTGAATGCACTATTGGGTAACGAAGTTACGAATATGGTTTCATAACTAATACATCCATTCTACTCCATTAGACCCAAAATGATGTATAGCAGTGGTTGGGAGCATTTCGCAAACCATCAGCACGTAAAAAGATGCGAAACTTGTGTTTTGAGCCCTGAATGCACTATTTCGGGGTACCGAAGTTGCGAATATGGTTTCGCAACGAAAACATCCATTCCACTCCATTAGACCCAAAATGATGTATGGTAGTGGTTGGGAGCATTTCGCAAACCATCAGCACATAAAAAGATACGAAACTTGTGTTTCGGGCCCGAATGCACTATTTCGGTGTACCGAAGTTGCGAATATGGTTTCCCAACGAAAACATCCATGCTACACCATTAGACCCAAAATGATGTATGGCAGTGGTTCGGAGCATTTCAGAAACCTTGGGCACACAAAAGATGCGAAACTTGTGTTTCGGGCCTGAATGCACTATTTCGGGGTACCGAAGTTGCGAATATGGTTTCGCAACGAAAACATCCAACCTACTCCATTAGACCCAAAATGAAGTTTTGCAGTGGTCGGGACCATTTCACAAACCATCAGCACGTAAAAAGATACGAAACTTGTGTTTCGGGCCTGAATGCACTATTTCGGGGTACCGAAGTTCCGAATATGGTTTCGCAATGAAAACATCCATTCCACTCCATTAAACCCAAAATGATGTATGGTAGTGGTTGGGAGCATTTCGCAAACCATCAGCACATAAAAAGATACGAAACTTGTGTTTCGGGCCTGAATGCACTATTTCGGTGTACCGAAGTTGCAAATATGGTTTTGCAACGAAAACATCCATGCTACTCCATTAGACCCAAAATGATGTATGGCAGTGGTTCGGAGCATTTCACATACCTTGGGCACACAAAAGATGCGAAACTTGTGTTTCGGGCCTGAATGCACTATTTCGGGGTACCGAAGTTGCGAATATGGTTTCGCAACGAAAACATCCAACCTACTCCATTAGACCCAAAATGAAGTTTTGCAGTGGTCGGGACCATTTCACAAACCATCAGCACGTAAAAAGATACGAAACTTGTGTTTCGGGCCTGAATGCACTATTTCGGGGTACCGAAGTTCCGAATATGGTTTCGCAACGAAAACATCCATGCTACCCCATTAGACCCAAGATGATGTATGGCAGTGGTTGGGAGCATTTCACAAACCTTGGGCACACAAAAGATGCGAAACTTGTGTTTCGGGCCAGAATGCACTATTTCGGGGTACCAAAGTTGCGAATATGCTTTCGCAACGAAAACATCCAATCTACTCCATTAGACCCAAAATGAAGTTTTGCAGTGGTCGGGACCATTTCACAAACCATCAGCACATAAAAAGATACGAAACTTGTGTTTCGGGCCTGAATGCAGTATTGGGTAACGAAGTTGCGAATATGGTTTCATAACTAATACATCCATTCTACTCTATTAGACCCAAAATGATGTATAGCAGTGGTTGGGAGCATTTCGCAAACCATCAGCACGTAAAAAGATGCGAAACTTGTGTTTTGAGACCTGAATGCACTATTTCGGGGTACCGAAGTTGCGAATATGGTTTCGCAATGAAAACATCCATTCCACTCCATTAGACCCAAAATGATGTATGGTAGTGGTTGGGTGCATTTCGCAAACCATCAGCACATAAAAAGATACGAAACTTGTGTTTCGGGCCCGAATGCACTATTTCGGTGTACCGAAGTTGCGAATATGGTTTCCCAACGAAAACATCCATGCTACACCATTAGACCCAAAATGATGTATGGCAGTGGTTCGGAGCATTTCAGAAACCTTGGGCACACAAAAGATGCGAAACTTGTGTTTCGGGCCTGAATGCACTATTTCGGGGTACCGAAGTTGCGAATATGGTTTCGCAACGAAAACATCCAACCTACTCCATTAGACCCAAAATGAAGTTTTGCAGTGGTCGGGACCATTTCACAAACCATCAGCACGTAAAAAGATACGAAACTTGTGTTTCGGGCCTGAATGCACTATTTCGGGGTACCGAAGTTCCGAATATGGTTTCGCAATGAAAACATCCATTCCACTCCATTAAACCCAAAATGATGTATGGTAGTGGTTGGGAGCATTTCGCAAACCATCAGCACATAAAAAGATACGAAACTTGTGTTTCGGGCCTGAATGCACTATTTCGGTGTACCGAAGTTGCAAATATGGTTTTGCAACGAAAACATCCATGCTACTCCATTAGACCCAAAATGATGTATGGCAGTGGTTCGGAGCATTTCACATACCTTGGGCACACAAAAGATGCGAAACTTGTGTTTCGGGCCTGAATGCACTATTTCGGGGTACCGAAGTTGCGAATATGGTTTCGCAACGAAAACATCCAACCTACTCCATTAGACCCAAAATGAAGTTTTGCAGTGGTCGGGACCATTTCACAAACCATCAGCACGTAAAAAGATACGAAACTTGTGTTTCGGGCCTGAATGCACTATTTCGGGGTACCGAAGTTCCGAATATGGTTTCGCAACGAAAACATCCATGCTACCCCATTAGACCCAAGATGATGTATGGCAGTGGTTGGGAGCATTTCACAAACCTTGGGCACACAAAAGATGCGAAACTTGTGTTTCGGGCCAGAATGCACTATTTCGGGGTACCAAAGTTGCGAATATGCTTTCGCAACGAAAACATCCAATCTACTCCATTAGACCCAAAATGAAGTTTTGCAGTGGTCGGGACCATTTCACAAACCATCAGCACATAAAAAGATACGAAACTTGTGTTTCGGGCCTGAATGCAGTATTGGGTAACGAAGTTGCGAATATGGTTTCATAACTAATACATCCATTCTACTCTATTAGACCCAAAATGATGTATAGCAGTGGTTGGGAGCATTTCGCAAACCATCAGCACGTAAAAAGATGCGAAACTTGTGTTTTGAGACCTGAATGCACTATTTCGGGGTACCGAAGTTGCGAATATGGTTTCGCAATGAAAACATCCATTCCACTCCATTAGACCCAAAATGATGTATGGTAGTGGTTGGGTGCATTTCGCAAACCATCAGCACATAAAAAGATACGAAACTTGTGTTTCGGGCCCGAATGCACTATTTCGGTGTACCGAAGTTGCGAATATGGTTTCCCAACGAAAACATCCATGCTACACCATTAGACCCAAAATGATGTATGGCAGTGGTTCGGAGCATTTCAGAAACCTTGGGCACACAAAAGATGCGAAACTTGTGTTTCGGGCCTGAATGCACTATTTCGGGGTACCGAAGTTGCGAATATGGTTTCGCAACGAAAACATCCAACCTACTCCATTAGACCCAAAATGAAGTTTTGCAGTGGTCGGGACCATTTCACAAACCATCAGCACGTAAAAAGATACGAAACTTGTGTTTCGGGCCTGAATGCACTATTTCGGGGTACCGAAGTTCCGAATATGGTTTCGCAACGAAAACATCCATGCTACTCCATTAGACCCAAGATGATGTATGGCAGTGGTTGGGAGCATTTCACAAACCTTGGGCACACAAAAGATGCGAAACTTGTGTTTCGGTCCTGAATGCACTATTTCGGGGTACCGAAGTTGCGAATATGGTTTCGCAATGAAAACATCCATGCTACTCCTTTAGACCCAAAATGATGTATGGCAGTGGTTGGGGGCATTTCACAAACCTTGGGCACACAAAAGATGCAAAACTAATGTTTCGGGCCTGAATGCACTATTTCGGGGTACCAAAGTTGCGAATATGCTTTCGCAACGAAAACATCCAATCTACTCCATTAGACCCAAAATGAAGTTTTGCAGTGGTCGGGACCATTTCACAAACCATCAGCACATAAAAAGATACGAAACTTGTGTTCCGGGCCTGAATGCACTATTGGGTAACGAAGTTACGAATATGGTTTCATAACTAATACATCCATTCTACTCCATTAGACCCAAAATGATGTATAGCAGTGGTTGGGAGCATTTCGCAAACCATCAGCACGTAAAAAGATGCGAAACTTGTGTTTTGAGCCCTGAATGCACTATTTCGGGGTACCGAAGTTGCGAATATGGTTTCGCAATGAAAACATCCATTCCACTCCATTAGACCCAAAATGATGTATGGTAGTGGTTGGGAGCATTTCGCAAACCATCAGCACATAAAAAGATACGAAACTTGTGTTTCGGGCCCGAATGCACTATTTCGGTGTACCGAAGTTGCGAATATGGTTTCCCAACGAAAACATCCATGCTACACCATTAGACCCAAAATGATGTATGGCAGTGGTTCGGAGCATTTCAGAAACCTTGGGCACACAAAAGATGCGAAACTTGTGTTTCGGGCCTGAATGCACTATTTCGGGGTACCGAAGTTGCGAATATGGTTTCGCAACGAAAACATCCAACCTACTCCATTAGACCCAAAATGAAGTTTTGCAGTGGTCGAGACCATTTCACAAACCATCAGCACGTAAAAAGATACGAAACTTGTGTTTCGGGCCTGAATGCACTATTTCGGGGTACCGAAGTTCCGAATATGGTTTCGCAACGAAAACATCCATGCTACTCCATTAGACCCAAGATGATGTATGGCAGTGGTTGGGAGCATTTCACAAACCTTGGGCACACAAAAGATGCGAAACTTGTGTTTCGGTCCTGAATGCACTATTTCGGGGTACCGAAGTTGCGAATATGGTTTCGCAATGAAAACATCCATGCTACTCCTTTAGACCCAAAATGATGTATGGCAGTGGTTGGGGGCATTTCACAAACCTTGGGCACACAAAAGATGCAAAACTTATGTTTCGGGCCTGAATGCACTATTTCGGGGTACCAAAGTTGCGAATATGCTTTCGCAACGAAAACATCCAATCTACTCCATTAGACCCAAAATGAAGTTTTGCAGTGGTCGGGACCATTTCACAAACCATCAGCACATAAAAAGATACGAAACTTGTGTTCCGGGCCTGAATGCACTATTGGGTAACGAAGTTACGAATATGGTTTCATAACTAATACATCCATTCTACTCCATTAGACCCAAAATGATGTATAGCAGTGGTTGGGAGCATTTCGCAAACCATCAGCACGTAAAAAGATGCGAAACTTGTGTTTTGAGCCCTGAATGCACTATTTCGGGGTACCGAAGTTGCGAATATGGTTTCGCAATGAAAACATCCATTCCACTCCATTAGACCCAAAATGATGTATGGTAGTGGTTGGGAGCATTTCGCAAACCATCAGCACATAAAAAGATACGAAACTTGTGTTTCGGGCCCGAATGCACTATTTCGGTGTACCGAAGTTGCGAATATGGTTTCCCAACGAAAACATCCATGCTACACCATTAGACCCAAAATGATGTATGGCAGTGGTTCGGAGCATTTCAGAAACCTTGGGCACACAAAAGATGCGAAACTTGTGTTTCGGGCCTGAATGCACTATTTCGGGGTACCGAAGTTGCGAATATGGTTTCGCAACGAAAACATCCAACCTACTCCATTAGACCCAAAATGAAGTTTTGCAGTGGTCGGGACCATTTCACAAACCATCAGCACGTAAAAAGATACGAAACTTGTGTTTCGGGCCTGAATGCACTATTTCGGGGTACCGAAGTTCCGAATATGGTTTCGCAACGAAAACATCCATGCTACTCCATTAGACCCAAGATGATGTATGGCAGTGGTTGGGAGCATTTCACAAACCTTGGGCACACAAAAGATGCGAAACTTGTGTTTCGGTCCTGAATGCACTATTTCGGGGTACCGAAGTTGCGAATATGGTTTCGCAATGAAAACATCCATGCTACTCCTTTAGACCCAAAATGATGTATGGCAGTGGTTGGGGGCATTTCACAAACATTGGGCACACAAAAGATGCAAAACTTATGTTTCGGGCCTGAATGCACTATTTCGGGGTACCAAAGTTGCGAATATGCTTTCGCAACGAAAACATCCAATCTACTCCATTAGACCCAAAATGAAGTTTTGCAGTGGTCGGGACCATTTCACAAACCATCAGCACATAAAAAGATACGAAACTTGTGTTCCGGGCCTGAATGCACTATTGGGTAACGAAGTTACGAATATGGTTTCATAACTAATACATCCATTCTACTCCATTAGACCCAAAATGATGTATAGCAGTGGTTGGGAGCATTTCGCAAACCATCAGCACGTAAAAAGATGCGAAACTTGTGTTTTGAGCCCTGAATGCACTATTTCGGGGTACCGAAGTTGCGAATATGGTTTCGCAATGAAAACATCCATTCCACTCCATTAGACCCAAAATGATGTATGGTAGTGGTTGGGAGCATTTCGCAAACCATCAGCACGTAAAAGATGCGAAACTTGTGTTCTGAGCCCTGAATGCACTATTTCGAGGTACCGAAGTTGCGAATATGGTTTCGCAACGAAAACATCCAATCTACTCCATTAGACCCAAAATGAAGTTTTGCAGTGGTCGGGACCATTTCACAAACCATCAGCATGTAAAAAGATACGAAACTTGTGTTTCGGGCCTGAATGCACTATTTCGGGGTACCGAAGTTCCGAATATGGTTTCGCAACGAAAACATCCATGCTACTCCATTAGACCCAAGATGATGTATGGCAGTGGTTGGGAGCATTTCACAAACCTTTGGCACACAAAAGATGCGAAACTTGTGTTTCGGGCCTGAATGCACTATTTCGGGGTACCGAAGTTGCGAATATGGTTTCGCAACGAAAACATCCATGCTACTCCTTTAGACCCAAAATGATGTATGGCAGTGGTTGGGAGCATTTCACAAACCTTGGGCACACAAAAGATGCGAAACTTGTGTTTCGGGCCTGAATGCACTATTTCGGGGTACCAAAGTTGCGAATATGCTTTCGCAACGAAAACATCCAATCTACTCCATTAGACCCAAAATGAAGTTTTGCAGTGGTCGGGACCATTTCACAAACCATCAGCACATAAAAAGATACGAAACTTGTGTTCCGGGCCTGAATGCACTATTGGGTAACGAAGTTGCGAATATGGTTTCATAACTAATACATCCATTCTACTCCATTAGACCCAAAATGATGTATAGCAGTGGTTGGGAGCATTTCGCAAACCATCAGCACGTAAAAAGATGCGAAACTTGTGTTTTGAGCCCTGAATGCACTATTTCGGGGTACCGAAGTTGCGAATATGGTTTCGCAATGAAAACATCCATTCCACTCCATTAGACCAAAAATGATGTGTGGTAGTGGTTGGGAGCATTTCGCAAACCATCAGCACGTAAAAGATGCGAAACTTGTGTTCTGAGCCCTGAATGCACTATTTCGAGGTACCGAAGTTGCGAATATGGTTTCGCAACGAAAACATCCAATCTACTCCATTAGACCCAAAATGAAGTTTTGCAGTGGTCGGGACCATTTCACAAACCATCAGCACGTAAAAAGATACGAAACTTGTGTTTCGGGCCTGAATGCACTATTTCGCGGTACCGAAGTTGCGAATATGGTATCGCAACGAAAACATCCATGCTACTCCATTAGACCCAAAATGATGTTTGGCAGTGGTTGGGAGCATTTCACAAACCTTGGGCACACAAAAGATGCGAAACTTGTGTTTCGGGCCTGAATGCACTATTTCGAGGTACCGAAGTTGCGAATATGGTTTCGCAACGAAAACATCCAATCTACTCCATTAGACCCAAAATGAAGTTTTGCAGTGGTTGGGACCATTTCACAAACCATCAGCACATAAAAAGATACGAAACTTGTGTTTCGGGCCTGAATGCACTATTGGGTAACGAAGTTGCGAATATGGTTTCATAACTAATACATCCATTCTACCCCATTAGACCCAAAATGATGTATAGCAGTGGTTGGGAGCATTTCGCAAACCATCAGCACGTAAAAAGATGCGAAACTTGTGTTTTGAGCCCTGAATGCACTATTTCGGGGTACCGAAGTTGCGAATATGGTTTCGCAATGAAAACATCCATTCCACTCCATTAGACCCAAAATGATGTATGGTAGTGGTTGGGGGCATTTCGCAAACCATTAGCACGTAAAAGATGCGAAACTTGTGTTCTGAGCCCTGAATGCACTATTTCGAGGTACCGAAGTTGCGAATATGGTTTCGCAACGAAAACATCCAATCTACTCCATTAGACCCAAAAAGAAGTTTTGCAGTGGTCGGGACCATTTCACAAACCATCAGCATGTAAAAAGATACGAAACTTGTGTTTCGGGCCTGAATGCACTATTTCGGGGTACCGAAGTTCCGAATATGGTTTCGCAACGAAAACATCCATGCTACTCCATTAGACCCAAGATGATGTATGGCAGTGGTTGGGAGCATTTCACAAACCTTGGGCACATAAAAGATGCGAAACTTGTGTTTCGGGCCTGAATGCACTATTTCGGGGTACCGAAGTTGCGAATATGGTTTCGCAACGAAAACATCCATGCTACTCCTTTAGACCCAAAATGATGTATGGCAGTGGTTGGGAGCATTTCACAAACCTTGGGCACACAAAAGATGCGAAACTTGTGTTTCGGGCCTGAATGCACTATTTCGGGGTACCAAAGTTGCGAATATGCTTTCGCAACGAAAACATCCAATCTACTCCATTAGACCCAAAATGAAGTTTTGCAGTGGTCGGGACCATTTCACAAACCATCAGCACATAAAAAGATACGAAACTTGTGTTCCGGGCCTGAATGCACTATTGGGTAACGAAGTTGCGAATATGGTTTCATAACTAATACATCCATTCTACTCCATTAGACCCAAAATGATGTATAGCAGTGGTTGGGAGCATTTCGCAAACCATCTGCACGTAAAAAGATGCGAAACTTGTGTTTTGAGCCCTGAATGCACTATTTCGGGGTACCGAAGTTGCGAATATGGTTTCGCAATGAAAACATCCATTCCACTCCATCAGACCAAAAATGATGTGTGGTAGTGGTTGGGAGCATTTCGCAAACCATCAGCACGTAAAAGATGCGAAACTTGTGTTCTGAGCCCTGAATGCACTATTTCGAGGTACCGAAGTTGCGAATATGGTTTCGCAACGAAAACATCCAATCTACTCCATTAGACCCAAAATGAAGTTTTGCAGTGGTCGGGACCATTTCACAAACCATCAGCACGTAAAAAGATACGAAACTTGTGTTTCGGGCCTGAATGCACTATTTCGCGGTACCGAAGTTGCGAATATGGTATCGCAACGAAAACATCCATGCTACTCCATTAGACCCAAAATGATGTATGGCAGTGGTTGGGAGCATTTCACAAACCTTGGGCACACAAAAGATGCGAAACTTGTGTTTCGGGCCTGAATGCACTATTTCGAGGTACCGAAGTTGCGAATATGGTTTCGCAACGAAAACATCCAATCTACTCCATTAGACCCAAAATGAAGTTTTGCAGTGGTTGGGACCATTTCACAAACCATCAGCACATAAAAAGATACGAAACTTGTGTTTCGGGCCTGAATGCACTATTGGGTAACGAAGTTGCGAATATGGTTTCATAACTAATACATCCATTCTACCCCATTAGACCCAAAATGATGTATAGCAGTGGTTGGGAGCATTTCGCAAACCATCAGCACGTAAAAAGATGCGAAACTTGTGTTTTGAGGCCTGAATGCACTATTTCGGGGTACCGAAGTTGCGAATATGGTTTCGCAATGAAAACATCCATTCCACTCCATTATACCCAAAATGATGTATGGTAGTGGTTGGGAGCATTTCGCAAACCATCAGCACATAAAAAGATACGAAACTTGTGTTACGAGCCTGAATGCACTATTTCGGGGTACCGGAGTTGCGAATATGGTTTCGCAACGAAAACATCCATGCTACTCCATTAGACCCAAAATGATGTATGGCAGTGGTTCGGAGCATTTCACAAACCTTGGGCACACAAAAGATGCGAAACTTGTGTTTCGGGCCTGAATGCACTATTTCGGGGTACCAAAGTTGCGAATATGCTTTCGCAACGAAAACATCCAATCTACTCCATTAGACCCAAAATGAAGTTTTGCAGTGGTCGGGACCATTTCACAAACCATCAGCACATAAAAAGATACGAAACTTGTGTTTCGGGCCTGAATGCACTATTGGGTAACGAAGTTGCGAATATGGTTTCAATATAATACATCCATTCTACTCCATTAGACCCAAAATGATGTATAGCAGTGGTTGGGAGCATTTCGCAAACCATCAGCACGTAAAAAGATGCGAAACTTGTGTTTTGAGCCCTGAATGCACTATTTCGGGGTACCGAAGTTGCGAATATGGTTTCGCAATGAAAACATCCATTCCACTCCATTAGACCCAAAATGATGTATGGTAGTGGTTGGGAGCATTTCGCAAACCATCAGCACATAAAAAGATACGAAACTTGTGTTTCGGGCCCGAATGCACTATTTCGGTGTACCGAAGTTGCGAATATGGTTTCCCAACGAAAACATCCATGCTACACCATTAGACCCAAAATGATGTATGGCAGTGGTTCGGAGCATTTCAGAAACCTTGGGCACACAAAAGATGCGAAACTTGTGTTTCGGGCCTGAATGCACTATTTCGGGGTACCGAAGTTGAGAATATGGTTTCGCAACGAAAACATCCAACCTACTCCATTAGACCCAAAATGAAGTTTTGCAGTGGTCGGGACCATTTCACAAACCATCAGCACGTAAAAAGATACGAAACTTGTGTTTCGGGCCTGAATGCACTATTTCGGGGTACCGAAGTTCCGAATATGGTTTCGCAACGAAAACATCCATGCTACTCCATTAGACCCAAGATGATGTATGGCAGTGGTTGGGAGCATTTCACAAACCTTGGGCACACAAAAGATGCGAAACTTGTGTTTCGGTCCTGAATGCACTATTTCGGGGTACCGAAGTTGCGAATATGGTTTCGCAATGAAAACATCCATGCTACTCCTTTAGACCCAAAATGATGTATGGCAGTGGTTGGGGGCATTTCACAAACCTTGGGCACACAAAAGATGCAAAACTTATGTTTCGGGCCTGAATGCACTATTTCGGGGTACCAAAGTTGCGAATATGCTTTCGCAACGAAAACATCCAATCTACTCCATTAGACCCAAAATGAAGTTTTGCAGTGGTCGGGACCATTTCACAAACCATCAGCACATAAAAAGATACGAAACTTGTGTTCCGGGCCTGAATGCACTATTGGGTAACGAAGTTACGAATATGGTTTCATAACTAATACATCCATTCTACTCCATTAGACCCAAAATGATGTATAGCAGTGGTTGGGAGCATTTCGCAAACCATCAGCACGTAAAAAGATGCGAAACTTGTGTTTTGAGCCCTGAATGCACTATTTCGGGGTACCGAAGTTGCGAATATGGTTTCGCAATGAAAACATCCATTCCACTCCATTAGACCCAAAATGATGTATGGTAGTGGTTGGGAGCATTTCGCAAACCATCAGCACGTAAAAGATGCGAAACTTGTGTTCTGAGCCCTGAATGCACTATTTCGAGGTACCGAAGTTGCGAATATGGTTTCGCAACGAAAACATCCAATCTACTCCATTAGACCCAAAATGAAGTTTTGCAGTGGTCGGGACCATTTCACAAACCATCAGCATGTAAAAAGATACGAAACTTGTGTTTCGGGCCTGAATGCACTATTTCGGGGTACCGAAGTTCCGAATATGGTTTCGCAACGAAAACATCCATGCTACTCCATTAGACCCAAGATGATGTATGGCCGTGGTTGGGAGCATTTCACAAACCTTGGGCACACAAAAGATGCGAAACTTGTGTTTCGGGCCTGAATGCACTATTTCGGGGTACCGCAGTTGCGAATATGGTTTCGCAACGAAAACATCCATGCTACTCCTTTAGACCCAAAATGATGTATGGCAGTGGTTGGGAGCATTTCACAAACCTTGGGCACACAAAAGATGCGAAACTTGTGTTTCGGGCCTGAATGCACTATTTCGGGGTACCAAAGTTGCGAATATGCTTTCGCAACGAAAACATCCAATCTACTCCATTAGACCCAAAATGAAGTTTTGCAGTGGTCGGAACCATTTCACAAACCATCAGCACATAAAAAGATACGAAACTTGTGTTCCAGGCCTGAATGCACTATTGGGTAACGAAGTTGCGAATATGGTTTCATAACTAATACATCCATTCTACTCCATTAGACCCAAAATGATGTATAGCAGTGGTTGGGAGCATTTCGCAAACCATCAGCACGTAAAAAGATGCGAAACTTGTGTTTTGAGCCCTGAATGCACTATTTCGGGGTACCGAAGTTGCGAATATGGTTTCGCAATGAAAACATCCATTCCACTCCATTAGACCAAAAATGATGTGTGGTAGTGGTTGGGAGCATTTCGCAAACCATCAGCACGTAAAAGATGCGAAACTTGTGTTCTGAGCCCTGAATGCACTATTTCGAGGTACCGAAGTTGCGAATATGGTTTCGCAACGAAAACATCCAATCTACTCCATTAGACCCAAAATGAAGTTTTGCAGTGGTCGGGACCATTTCACAAACCATCAGCACGTAAAAAGATACGAAACTTGTGTTTCGGGCCTGAATGCACTATTTCGCGGTACCGAAGTTGCGAATATGGTATCGCAACGAAAACATCCATGCTACTCCATTAGACCCAAAATGATGTATGGCAGTGGTTGGGAGCATTTCACAAACCTTGGGCACACAAAAGATGCGAAACTTGTGTTTCGGGCCTGAATGCACTATTTCGAGGTACCGAAGTTGCGAATATGGTTTCGCAACGAAAACATCCAATCTACTCCATTAGACCCAAAATGAAGTTTTGCAGTGGTTGGGACCATTTCACAAACCATCAGCACATAAAAAGATACGAAACATGTGTTTCGGGCCTGAATGCACTATTGGGTAACGAAGTTGCGAATATGGTTTCATAACTAATACATCCATTCTACCCCATTAGACCCAAAATGATGTATAGCAGTGGTTGGGAGCATTTCGCAAACCATCAGCACGTAAAAAGATGCGAAACTTTTGTTTTGAGCCCTGAATGCACTATTTCGGGGTACCGAAGTTGCGAATATGGTTTCGCAATGAAAACATCCATTCCACTCCATTAGACCCAAAATGATGTATGGTAGTGGTTGGGAGCATTTCGCAAACCATCAGCACGTAAAAGATGCGAAACTTGTGTTCTGAGCCCTGAATGCACTATTTCGAGGTACCGAAGTTGCGAATATGGTTTCGCAACGAAAACATCCAATCTACTCCATTAGACCCAAAATGAAGTTTTGCAGTGGTCGGGACCATTTCACAAACCATCAGCATGTAAAAAGATACGAAACTTGTGTTTCGGGCCTGAATGCACTATTTCGGGGTACCGAAGTTCCGAATATGGTTTCGCAACGAAAACATCCATGCTACTCCATTAGACCCAAGATGATGTATGGCAGTGGTTGGGAGCATTTCACAAACCTTGGGCACACAAAAGATGCGAAACTTGTGTTTCGGGCCTGAATGCACTATTTCGGGGTACCGAAGTTGCGAATATGGTTTCGCAACGAAAACATCCATGCTACTCCTTTAGACCCAAAATGATGTATGGCAGTGGTTGGGAGCATTTCACAAACCTTGGGCACACAAAAGATGCGAAACTTGTGTTTCGGGCCTGAATGCACTATTTCGGGGTACCAAAGTTGCGAATATGCTTTCGCAACGAAAACATCCAATCTACTCCATTAGACCCAAAATGAAGTTTTGCAGTGGTCGGGACCATTTCACAAACCATCAGCACATAAAAAGATACGAAACTTGTGTTCCGGGCCTGAATGCACTATTGGGTAACGAAGTTGCGAATATGGTTTCATAACTAATACATCCATTCTACTCCATTAGACCCAAAATGATGTATAGCAGTGGTTGGGAGCATTTCGCAAACCATCTGCACGTAAAAAGATGCGAAACTTGTGTTTTGAGCCCTGAATGCACTATTTCGGGGTACCGAAGTTGCGAATATGGTTTCGCAATGAAAACATCCATTCCACTCCATCAGACCAAAAATGATGTGTGGTAGTGGTTGGGAGCATTTCGCAAACCATCAGCACGTAAAAGATGCGAAACTTGTGTTCTGAGCCCTGAATGCACTATTTCGAGGTACCGAAGTTGCGAATATGGTTTCGCAACGAAAACATCCAATCTACTCCATTAGACCCAAAATGAAGTTTTGCAGTGGTCGGGACCATTTCACAAACCATCAGCACGTAAAAAGATACGAAACTTGTGTTTCGGGCCTGAATGCACTATTTCGCGGTACCGAAGTTGCGAATATGGTATCGCAACGAAAACATCCATGCTACTCCATTAGACCCAAAATGATGTATGGCAGTGGTTGGGAGCATTTCACAAACCTTGGGCACACAAAAGATGCGAAACTTGTGTTTCGGGCCTGAATGCACTATTTCGAGGTACCGAAGTTGCGAATATGGTTTCGCAACGAAAACATCCAATCTACTCCATTAGACCCAAAATGAAGTTTTGCAGTGGTTGGGACCATTTCACAAACCATCAGCACATAAAAAGATACGAAACATGTGTTTCGGGCCTGAATGCACTATTGGGTAACGAAGTTGCGAATATGGTTTCATAACTAATACATCCATTCTACCCCATTAGACCCAAAATGATGTATAGCAGTGGTTGGGAGCATTTCGCAAACCATCAGCACGTAAAAAGATGCGAAACTTTTGTTTTGAGCCCTGAATGCACTATTTCGGGGTACCGAAGTTGCGAATATGGTTTCGCAATGAAAACATCCATTCCACTCCATTAGACCCAAAATGATGTATGGTAGTGGTTGGGAGCATTTCGCAAACCATCAGCACGTAAAAGATGCGAAACTTGTGTTCTGAGCCCTGAATGCACTATTTCGAGGTACCGAAGTTGCGAATATGGTTTCGCAACGAAAACATCCAATCTACTCCATTAGACCCAAAATGAAGTTTTGCAGTGGTCGGGACCATTTCACAAACCATCAGCATGTAAAAAGATACGAAACTTGTGTTTCGGGCCTGAATGCACTATTTCGGGGTACCGAAGTTCCGAATATGGTTTCGCAACGAAAACATCCATGCTACTCCATTAGACCCAAGATGATGTATGGCAGTGGTTGGGAGCATTTCACAAACCTTGGGCACACAAAAGATGCGAAACTTGTGTTTCGGGCCTGAATGCACTATTTCGGGGTACCGAAGTTGCGAATATGGTTTCGCAACGAAAACATCCATGCTACTCCTTTAGACCCAAAATGATGTATGGCAGTGGTTGGGAGCATTTCACAAACCTTGGGCACACAAAAGATGCGAAACTTGTGTTTCGGGCCTGAATGCACTATTTCGGGGTACCAAAGTTGCGAATATGCTTTCGCAACGAAAACATCCAATCTACTCCATTAGACCCAAAATGAAGTTTTGCAGTGGTCGGGACCATTTCACAAACCATCAGCACATAAAAAGATACGAAACTTGTGTTCCGGGCCTGAATGCACTATTGGGTAACGAAGTTGCGAATATGGTTTCATAACTAATACATCCATTCTACTCCATTAGACCCAAAATGATGTATAGCAGTGGTTGGGAGCATTTCGCAAACCATCTGCACGTAAAAAGATGCGAAACTTGTGTTTTGAGCCCTGAATGCACTATTTCGGGGTACCGAAGTTGCGAATATGGTTTCGCAATGAAAACATCCATTCCACTCCATCAGACCAAAAATGATGTGTGGTAGTGGTTGGGAGCATTTCGCAAACCATCAGCACGTAAAAGATGCGAAACTTGTGTTCTGAGCCCTGAATGCACTATTTCGAGGTACCGAAGTTGCGAATATGGTTTCGCAACGAAAACATCCAATCTACTCCATTAGACCCAAAATGAAGTTTTGCAGTGGTCGGGACCATTTCACAAACCATCGGCACGTAAAAAGATACGAAACTTGTGTTTCGGGCCTGAATTCACTATTTCGCGGTACCGAAGTTGCGAATATGGTATCGCAACGAAAACATCCATGCTACTCCATTAGACCCAAAATGATGTATGGCAGTGGTTGGGAGCATTTCACAAACCTTGGGCACACAAAAGATGCGAAACTTGTGTTTCGGGCCTGAATGCACTATTGGGTAACGAAGTTGCGAATATGGTTTCATAACTAATACATCCATTCTACCCCATTAGACCGAAAATGATGTATAGCAGTGGTTGGGAGCATTTCGCAAACCATCAGCACGTAAAAAGATGCGAAACTTTTGTTTTGAGCCCTGAATGCACTATTTCGGGGTACCGAAGTTGCGAATATGGTTTCGCAATGAAAACATCCATTCCACTCCATTAGACCCAAAATGATGTATGGTAGTGGTTGGGAGCATTTCGCAAACCATCAGCACGTAAAAGATGCGAAACTTGTGTTCTGAGCCCTGAATGCACTATTTCGAGGTACCGAAGTTGCGAATATGGTTTCGCAACGAAAACATCCAATCTACTCCATTAGACCCAAAATGAAGTTTTGCAGTGGTCGGGACCATTTCACAAACCATCAGCATGTAAAAAGATACGAAACTTGTGTTTCGGGCCTGAATGCACTATTTCGGGGTACCGAAGTTCCGAATATGGTTTCGCAACGAAAACATCCATGCTACTCCATTAGACCCAAGATGATGTATGGCAGTGGTTGGGAGCATTTCACAAACCTTGGGCACACAAAAGATGCGAAACTTGTGTTTCGGGCCTGAATGCACTATTTCGGGGTACCGAAGTTGCGAATATGGTTTCGCAACGAAAACATCCATGCTACTCCTTTAGACCCAAAATGATGTATGGCAGTGGTTGGGAGCATTTTACAAACCTTGGGCACACAAAAGATGCGAAACTTGTGTTTCGGGCCTGAATGCACTATTTCGCGGTACCGAAGTTGCGAATATGCTTTCGCAACGAAAACATCCAATCTACTCCATTAGACCCAAAATGAAGTTTTGCAGTGGTCGGGACCATTTCACAAACCATCAGCACATAAAAAGATACGAAACTTGTGTTCCGGGCCTGAATGCACTATTGGGTAACGAAGTTGCGAATATGGTTTCATAACTAATACATCCATTCTACTCCATTAGACCCAAAATGATGTATAGCAGTGGTTGGGAGCATTTCGCAAACCATCTGCACGTAAAAAGATGCGAAACTTGTGTTTTGAGCCCTGAATGCACTATTTCGGGGTACCGAAGTTGCGAATATGGTTTCGCAATGAAAACATCCATTCCACTCCATTAGACCAAAAATGATGTGTGGTAGTGGTTGGGAGCATTTCGCAAACCATCAGCACGTAAAAGATGCGAAACTTGTGTTCTGAGCCCTGAATGCACTATTTCGAGGTACCGAAGTTGCGAATATGGTTTCGCAACGAAAACATCCAATCAACTCCATTAGACCCAAAATGAAGTTTTGCAGTGGTCGGGACCATTTCACAAACCATCAGCACGTAAAAAGATACGAAACTTGTGTTTCGGGCCTGAATGCACTATTTCGCGGTACCGAAGTTGCGAATATGGTATCGCAACGAAAACATCCATGCTAC
This sequence comes from Cenchrus fungigraminus, assembly GCA_036936925.1. Taxonomy (NCBI): domain Eukaryota; kingdom Viridiplantae; phylum Streptophyta; class Magnoliopsida; order Poales; family Poaceae; genus Cenchrus; species Cenchrus fungigraminus. The sequence continues at coordinate 67,010 of JAQONI010000080.1, forward strand.
TCCATTAGACCCAAAATGATGTATGGCAGTGGTTGGGAGCATTTCACAAACCTTGGGCACACAAAAGATGCGAAACTTGTGTTTCGGGCCTGAATGCACTATTTCGAGGTACCGAAGTTGCGAATATGGTTTCGCAACGAAAACATCCAATCTACTCCATTAGACCCAAAATGAAGTTTTGCAGTGGTTGGGACCATTTCACAAACCATCAGCACATAAAAAGATACGAAACTTGTGTTTCGGGCCTGAATGCACTATTGGGTAACGAAGTTGCGAATATGGTTTCATAACTAATACATCCATTCTACCCCATTAGACCCAAAATGATGTATAGCAGTGGTTGGGAGCATTTCGCAAACCATCAGCACGTATAAAGATGCGAAACTTGTGTTTTGAGGCCTGAATGCACTATTTCGGGGTACCGAAGTTGCGAATATGGTTTCGCAATGAAAACATCCATTCCACTCCATTATACCCAAAATGATGTATGGTAGTGGTTGGGAGCATTTCGCAAACCATCAGCACATAAAAAGATACGAAACTTGTGTTACGAGCCTGAATGCACTATTTCGGGGTACCGAAGTTGCGAATATGGTTTCGCAACGAAAACATCCATGCTACTCCATTAGACCCAAAATGATGTATGGCAGTGGTTCGGAGCATTTCACAAACCTTGGGCACACAAAAGATGCGAAACTTGTGTTTCGGGCCTGAATGCACTATTTCGGGGTACCGAAGTTGCGAATATGGTTTCGCAACGAAAACATCCAATCTACTCCATTAGACCCAAAATGAAGTTTTGCAGTGGTCGAGACCATTTCACAAACCATCAGCACGTAAAAAGATACGAAACTTGTGTTTCGGGCCTGAATGCACTATTTCGGGGTACCGAAGTTGCGAATATGGTTTCGCAATGAAAACATCCATGCTACTCCTTTAGACCCAAAATGATGTATGGCAGTGGTTGGGAGCATTTCACAAACCTTGGGCACACAAAAGATGCGAAACTTGTGTTTCGGGCCTGAATGCACTATTTCGGGGTACCAAAGTTGCGAATATGCTTTCGCAACGAAAACATCCAATCTACTCCATTAGACCCAAAATGAAGTTTTGCAGTGGTCGGGACCATTTCACAAACCATCAGCACATAAAAAGATACGAAACTTGTGTTTCGGGCCTGAATGCACTATTGGGTAACGAAGTTGCGAATATGGTTTCAATATAATACATCCATTCTACTCCATTAGACCCAAAATGATGTATAGCAGTGGTTGGGAGCATTTCGCAAACCATCAGCACGTAAAAAGATGCGAAACTTGTGTTTTGAGCCCTGAATGCACTATTTTGGGGTACCGAAGTTGCGAATATGGTTTCGCAATGAAAACATCCATTCCACTCCATTAGACCCAAAATGATGTATGGTAGTGGTTGGGAGCATTTCGCAAACCATCAGCACGTAAAAGATGCGAAACTTGTGTTCTGAGCCCTGAATGGACTATTTCGAGGTACCGAAGTTGCGAATATGGTTTCGCAACGAAAACATCCAATCTTCTCCATTAGACCCAAAATGAAGTTTTGCAGTGGTCGGGACTATTTCACAAACCATCAGCATGTAAAAAGATACGAAACTTGTGTTTCGGGCCTGAATGCACTATTTCGGGGTACCGAAGTTCCGAATATGGTTTCGCAACGAAAACATCCATGCTACTCCATTAGACCCAAGATGATGTATGGCAGTGGTTGGGAGCATTTCACAAACCTTGGGCACACAAAAGATGCGAAACTTGTGTTTCGGGCCTGAATGCACTATTTCGGGGTACCGAAGTTGCGAATATGGTTTCGCAACGAAAACATCCATGCTACTCCTTTAGACCCAAAATGATGTATGGCAGTGGTTGGGAGCATTTCACAAACCTTGGGCACACAAAAGATGCGAAACTTGTGTTTCGGGCCTGAATGCACTATTTCGGGGTACCAAAGTTGCGAATATGCTTTCGCAACGAAAACATCCAATCTACTCCATTAGACCCAAAATGAAGTTTTGCAGTGGTCGGGACCATTTCACAAACCATCAGCACATAAAAAGATACGAAACTTGTGTTCCGGGCCTGAATGCACTATTGGGTAATGAAGTTGCGAATATGGTTTCATAACTAATACATCCATTCTACTCCATTAGACCCAAAATGATGTATAGCAGTGGTTGGGAGCATTTCGCAAACCATCAGCACGTAAAAAGATGCGAAACTTGTGTTTTGAGCCCTGAATGCACTATTTCGGGGTACCGAAGTTGCAAATATGGTTTCGCAATGAAAACATCCATTCCACTCCATTAGACCAAAAATGATGTGTGGTAGTGGTTGGGAGCATTTCGCAAACCATCAGCACGTAAAAGATGCAAAACTTGTGTTCTGAGCCCTGAATGCACTATTTCGAGGTACCGAAGTTGCGAATTTGGTTTCGCAACGAAAACATCCAATCTACTCCATTAGACCCAAAATGAAGTTTTGCAGTGGTCGGGACCATTTCACAAACCATCAGCACGTAAAAAGATACGAAACTTGTGTTTCGGGCCTGAATGCACTATTTCGCGGTACCGAAGTTGCGAATATGGTATCGCAACGAAAACATCCATGCTACTCCATTAGACCCAAAATGATATATGGCAGTGGTTGGGAGCATTTCACAAACCTTGGGCACACAAAAGATGCGAAACTTGTGTTTCGGGCCTGAATGCACTATTTCGAGGTACCGAAGTTGCGAATATGGTTTCGCAACGAAAACATCCAATCTACTCCATTAGACCCAAAATGAAGTTTTGCAGTGGTTGGGACCATTTCACAAACCATCAGCACATAAAAAGATACGAAACTTGTGTTTCGGGCCTGAATGCACTATTGGGTAACGAAGTTGCGAATATGGTTTCATAACTAATACATCCATTCTACCCCATTAGACCCAAAATGATGTATAGCAGTGGTTGGGAGCATTTCGCAAACCATCAGCACGTAAAAAGATGCGAAACTTGTGTTTTGAGGCCTGAATGCACTATTTTGGGGTACCGAAGTTGCGAATATGGTTTCGCAATGAAAACATCCGTTCCACTCCATTATACCCAAAATGATGTATGGTAGTGGTTGGGAGCATTTCGCAAACCATCAGCACATAAAAAGATACGAAACTTGTGTTTCGAGCCTGAATGCACTATTTCGGGGTACCGAAGTTGCGAATATGGTTTCGCAACGAAAACATCCATGCTACTCCATTAGACCCAAAATGATGTATGGCAGTGGTTCGGAGCATTTCACAAAGCTTGGGCACACAAAAGATGCGAAACTTGTGTTTCGGGCCTGAATGCACTATTTCGGGGTACCGAAGTTGCGAATATGGTTTCGCAACGAAAACATCCAATCTACTCCATTAGACCCAAAATGAAGTTTTGCAGTGGTCGAGACCATTTCACAAACCATCAGCACGTAAAAAGATACGAAACTTGTGTTTCGGGCCTGAATGCACTATTTCGGGGTACCGAAGTTGCGAATATGGTTTCGCAACGAAAACATCCATGCTACTCCTTTAGACCCAAAATGATGTATGGCAGTGGTTGGGAGCATTTCACAAACCTTGGGCACACAAAAGATGCGAAACTTGTGTTTCGGGCCTGAATGCACTATTTCGGGGTACCAAAGTTGCGAATATGCTTTCGCAACGAAAACATCCAATCTACTCCATTAGACCCAAAATGAAGTTTTGCAGTGGTCGGGACCATTTCACAAACCATCAGCACATAAAAAGATACGAAACTTGTGTTTCGGGCCTGAATGCACTATTGGGTAACGAAGTTGCGAATATGGTTTCAATATAATACATCCATTCTACTCCATTAGACCCAAAATGATGTATAGCAGTGGTTGGGAGCATTTCGCAAACCATCAGCACGTAAAAAGATGCGAAACTTGTGTTTTGAGCCCTGAATGCACTATTTCGGGGTACCGAAGTTGCGAATATGGTTTCGCATTGAAAACATCCATTCCACTCCATTAGACCCAAAATGATGTATGGTAGTGGTTGGGAGCATTTCGCAAACCATCAGCACGTAAAAGATGCGAACCTTGTGTTCTGAGCCCTGAATGCACTATTTCGAGGTACCGAAGTTGCGAATATGGTTTCGCAACGAAAACATCCAATCTACTCCATTAGACCCAAAATGAAGTTTTGCAGTGGTCGGGACCATTTCACAAACCATCAGCATGTAAAAAGATACGAAACTTGTGTTTCGGGCCTGAATGCACTATTTCGGGGTACCGAAGTTCCGAATATGGTTTCGCAATGAAAACATCCATGCTACTCCATTAGACCCAAGATGATGTATGGCAGTGGTTGGGAGCATTTCACAAACCTTGGGCACACAAAAGATGCGAAACTTGTGTTTCGGGCCTGAATGCACTATTTCGGGGTACCGAAGTTGCGAATATGGTTTCGCAACGAAAACATCCATGCTACTCCTTTAGACCCAAAATGATGTATGGCAGTGGTTGGGAGCATTTCACAAACCTTGGGCACACAAAAGATGCGAAACTTGTGTTTCGGGCCTGAATGCACTATTTCGGGGTACCAAAGTTCCGAATATGCTTTCGCAACGAAAACATCCAATCTACTCCATTAGACCCAAAATGAAGTTTTGCAGTGGTCGGGACTATTTCACAAACCATCAGCACGTAAAATGATGTATGGTAGTGGTTGGGAGCATTTCGCAAACCATCAGCACATAAAAAGATACGAAACTTGTGTTTCGAGCCTGAATGCACTATTTCGGGGTACCGAAGTTGCGAATATGGTTTCGCAACGAAAACATCCATGCTACTCCATTAGACCCAAAATGATGTATGGCAGTGGTTCGGAGCATTTCACAAAGCTTGGGCACACAAAAGATGCGAAACTTGTGTTTCGGGCCTGAATGCACTATTTCGGGGTATCGAAGTTGCGAATATGGTTTCGCAACGAAAACATCCAATCTACTCCATTAGACCCAAAATGAAGTTTTGCAGTGGTCGAGACCATTTCACAAACCATCAGCACGTAAAAAGATACGAAACTTGTGTTTCGGGCCTGAATGCACTATTTCGGGGTACCGAAGTTGCGAATATGGTTTCGCAACGAAAACATCCATGCTACTCCTTTAGACCCAAAATGATGTATGGCAGTGGTTGGGAGCATTTCACAAACCTTGGGCACACAAAAGATGCGAAACTTGTGTTTCGGGCCTGAATGCACTATTTCGGGGTACCAAAGTTGCGAATATGCTTTCGCAACGAAAACATCCAATCTACTCCATTAGACCCAAAATGAAGTTTTGCAGTGGTCGGGACCATTTCACAAACCATCAGCACATAAAAAGATACGAAACTTGTGTTTCGGGCCTGAATGCACTATTGGGTAACGAAGTTGCGAATATGGTTTCAATATAATACATCCATTCTACTCCATTAGACCCAAAATGATGTATAGCAGTGGTTGGGAGCATTTCGCAATCCATCAGCACGTAAAAAGATGCGAAACTTGTGTTTTGAGCCCTGAATGCACTATTTCGGGGTACCGAAGTTGCGAATATGGTTTCGCATTGAAAACATCCATTCCACTCCATTAGACCCAAAATGATGTATGGTAGTGGTTGGGAGCATTTCGCAAACCATCAGCACGTAAAAGATGCGAACCTTGTGTTCTGAGCCCTGAATGCACTATTTCGAGGTACCGAAGTTGCGAATATGGTTTCGCAACGAAAACATCCAATCTACTCCATTAGACCCAAAATGAAGTTTTGCAGTGGTCGGGACCATTTCACAAACCATCAGCATGTAAAAAGATACGAAACTTGTGTTTCGGGCCTGAATGCACTATTTCGGGGTACCGAAGTTCCGAATATGGTTTCGCAACGAAAACATCCATGCTACTCCATTAGACCCAAGATGATGTATGGCAGTGGTTGGGAGCATTTCACAAACCTTGGGCACACAAAAGATGCGAAACTTGTGTTTCGGGCCTGAATGCACTATTTCGGGGTACCGAAGTTGCGAATATGGTTTCGCAACGAAAACATCCATGCTACTCCTTTAGACCCAAAATGATGTATGGCAGTGGTTGGGAGCATTTCACAAACCTTGGGCACACAAAAGATGCGAAACTTGTGTTTCGGGCCTGAATGCACTATTTCGGGGTACCAAAGTTCCGAATATGCTTTCGCAACGAAAACATCCAATCTACTCCATTAGACCCAAAATGAAGTTTTGCAGTGGTCGGGACTATTTCACAAACCATCAGCACGTAAAATGATGTATGGTAGTGGTTGGGAGCATTTCGCAAACCATCAGCACATAAAAAGATACGAAACTTGTGTTTCGAGCCTGAATGCACTATTTCGGGGTACCGAAGTTGCGAATATGGTTTCGCAACGAAAACATCCATGCTACTCCATTAGACCCAAAATGATGTATGGCAGTGGTTCGGAGCATTTCACAAAGCTTGGGCACACAAAAGATGCGAAACTTGTGTTTCGGGCCTGAATGCACTATTTCGGGGTATCGAAGTTGCGAATATGGTTTCGCAACGAAAACATCCAATCTACTCCATTAGACCCAAAATGAAGTTTTGCAGTGGTCGAGACCATTTCACAAACCATCAGCACGTAAAAAGATACGAAACTTGTGTTTCGGGCCTGAATGCACTATTTCGGGGTACCGAAGTTGCGAATATGGTTTCGCAACGAAAACATCCATGCTACTCCTTTAGACCCAAAATGATGTATGGCAGTGGTTGGGAGCATTTCACAAACCTTGGGCACACAAAAGATGCGAAACTTGTGTTTCGGGCCTGAATGCACTATTTCGGGGTACCAAAGTTGCGAATATGCTTTCGCAACGAAAACATCCAATCTACTCCATTAGACCCAAAATGAAGTTTTGCAGTGGTCGGGACCATTTCACAAACCATCAGCACATAAAAAGATACGAAACTTGTGTTTCGGGCCTGAATGCACTATTGGGTAACGAAGTTGCGAATATGGTTTCAATATAATACATCCATTCTACTCCATTAGACCCAAAATGATGTATAGCAGTGGTTGGGAGCATTTCGCAATCCATCAGCACGTAAAAAGATGCGAAACTTGTGTTTTGAGCCCTGAATGCACTATTTCGGGGTACCGAAGTTGCGAATATGGTTTCGCATTGAAAACATCCATTCCACTCCATTAGACCCAAAATGATGTATGGTAGTGGTTGGGAGCATTTCGCAAACCATCAGCACGTAAAAGATGCGAACCTTGTGTTCTGAGCCCTGAATGCACTATTTCGAGGTACCGAAGTTGCGAATATGGTTTCGCAACGAAAACATCCAATCTACTCCATTAGACCCAAAATGAAGTTTTGCAGTGGTCGGGACCATTTCACAAACCATCAGCATGTAAAAAGATACGAAACTTGTGTTTCGGGCCTGAATGCACTATTTCGGGGTACCGAAGTTCCGAATATGGTTTCGCAACGAAAACATCCATGCTACTCCATTAGACCCAAGATGATGTATGGCAGTGGTTGGGAGCATTTCACAAACCTTGGGCACACAAAAGATGCGAAACTTGTGTTTCGGGCCTGAATGCACTATTTTGGGGTACCGAAGTTGCGAATATGGTTTCGCAACGAAAACATCCATGCTACTCCTTTAGACCCAAAATGATGTATGGCAGTGGTTGGGAGGATTTCACAAACCTTGGGCACACAAAAGATGCGAAACTTGTGTTTCGGGCCTGAATGCACTATTTCGGGGTACCAAAGTTCCGAATATGCTTTCGCAACGAAAACATCCAATCTACTCCATTAGACCCAAAATGAAGTTTTGCAGTGGTCGGGACTATTTCACAAACCATCAGCACGTAAAAAGATACGAAACTTGTGTTTCGGGCCTGAATGCACTATTGGGTAACGAAGTTGCGAATATGGTTTCATAACTAATACATCCATTCTACTCCATTAGACCCAAAATGATGTATAGCAGTGGTTGGGAGCATTTCGCAAACCATCAGCACGTAAAAAGATGCGAAACTTGTGTTTTGAGCCCTGAATGCACTATTTCGGGGTACCGAAGTTGCGAATATGGTTTCGCAATGAAAACATCCATTCCACTCCATTAGACCAAAAATGATGTGTGGTAGTGGTTGGGAGCATTTCGCAAACCATCAGCACGTAAAAGATGCGAAACTTGTGTTCTGAGCCCTGAATGCACTATTTCGAGGTACCGAAGTTGCGAATATGGTTTCGCAACGAAAACATCCAATCTACTCCATTAGACCCAAAATGAAGTTTTGCAGTGGTCGGGATCATTTCACAAACCATCAGCACGTAAAAAGATACGAAACTTGTGTTTCGGGCCTGAATGCACTATTTCGCGGTACCGAAGTTGCGAATATGGTATCGCAACGAAAACATCCATGCTACTCCATTAGACCCAAAATGATGTATGGCAGTGGTTGGGAGCATTTCACAAACCTTGGGCACACAAAAGATGCGAAACTTGTGTTTCGGGCCTGAATGCACTATTTCGAGGTACCGAAGTTGCGAATATGGTTTCGCAACGAAAACATCCAATCTACTCCATTAGACCCAAAATGAAGTTTTGCAGTGGTTGGGACCATTTCACAAACCATCAGCACATAAAAAGATACGAAACTTGTGTTTCGGGCCTGAATGCACTATTGGGTAACGAAGTTGCGAATATGGTTTCAATATAATACATCCATTCTACTCCATTAGACCCAAAATGATGTATAGCAGTGGTTGGGAGCATTTCGCAATCCATCAGCACGTAAAAAGATGCGAAACTTGTGTTTTGAGCCCTGAATGCACTATTTCGGGGTACCGAAGTTGCGAATATGGTTTCGCATTGAAAACATCCATTCCACTCCATTAGACCCAAAATGATGTATGGTAGTGGTTGGGAGCATTTCGCAAACCATCAGCACGTAAAAGATGCGAACCTTGTGTTCTGAGCCCTGAATGCACTATTTCGAGGTACCGAAGTTGCGAATATGGTTTCGCAACGAAAACATCCAATCTACTCCATTAGACCCAAAATGAAGTTTTGCAGTGGTCGGGACCATTTCACAAACCATCAGCATGTAAAAAGATACGAAACTTGTGTTTCGGGCCTGAATGCACTATTTCGGGGTACCGAAGTTCCGAATATGGTTTCGCAACGAAAACATCCATGCTACTCCATTAGACCCAAGATGATGTATGGCAGTGGTTGGGAGCATTTCACAAACCTTGGGCACACAAAAGATGCGAAACTTGTGTTTCGGGCCTGAATGCACTATTTCGGGGTACCGAAGTTGCGAATATGGTTTCGCAACGAAAACATCCATGCTACTCCTTTAGACCCAAAATGATGTATGGCAGTGGTTGGGAGCATTTCACAAACCTTGGGCACACAAAAGATGCGAAACTTGTGTTTCGGGCCTGAATGCACTATTTCGGGGTACCAAAGTTCCGAATATGCTTTCGCAACGAAAACATCCAATCTACTCCATTAGACCCAAAATGAAGTTTTGCAGTGGTCGGGACTATTTCACAAACCATCAGCACGTAAAAAGATACGAAACTTGTGTTTCGGGCCTGAATGCACTATTGGGTAACGAAGTTGCGAATATGGTTTCATAACTAATACATCCATTCTACTCCATTAGACCCAAAATGATGTATAGCAGTGGTTGGGAGCATTTCGCAAACCATCAGCACGTAAAAAGATGCGAAACTTGTGTTTTGAGCCCTGAATGCACTATTTCGGGGTACCGAAGTTGCGAATATGGTTTCGCAATGAAAACATCCATTCCACTCCATTAGACCAAAAATGATGTGTGGTAGTGGTTGGGAGCATTTCGCAAACCATCAGCACGTAAAAGATGCGAAACTTGTGTTCTGAGCCCTGAATGCACTATTTCGAGGTACCGAAGTTGCGAATATGGTTTCGCAACGAAAACATCCAATCTACTCCATTAGACCCAAAATGAAGTTTTGCAGTGGTCGGGATCATTTCACAAACCATCAGCACGTAAAAAGATACGAAACTTGTGTTTCGGGCCTGAATGCACTATTTCGCGGTACCGAAGTTGCGAATATGGTATCGCAACGAAAACATCCATGCTACTCCATTAGACCCAAAATGATGTATGGCAGTGGTTGGGAGCATTTCACAAACCTTGGGCACACAAAAGATGCGAAACTTGTGTTTCGGGCCTGAATGCACTATTTCGAGGTACCGAAGTTGCGAATATGGTTTCGCAACGAAAACATCCAATCTACTCCATTAGACCCAAAATGAAGTTTTGCAGTGGTTGGGACCATTTCACAAACCATCAGCACATAAAAAGATACGAAACTTGTGTTTCGGGCCTGAATGCACTATTGGGTAACGAAGTTGCGAATATGGTTTCATAACTAATACATCCATTCTACCCCATTAGACCCAAAATGATGTATAGCAGTGGTTGGGAGCATTTCGCAAACCATCAGCACGTAAAAAGATGCGAAACTTGTGTTTTGAGGCCTGAATGCACTATTTCGGGGTACCGAAGTTGCGAATATGGTTTCGCAATAAAAACATCCATTCCACTCCATTATACCCAAAATGATGTATGGTAGTGGTTGGGAGCATTTCGCAAACCATCAGCACATAAAAAGATACGAAACTTGTGTTTCGAGCCTGAATGCACTATTTCGGGGTACCGAAGTTGCGAATATGGTTTCGCAACGAAAACATCCAATCTACTCCATTAGACCCAAAATGAAGTTTTGCAGTGGTCGAGACCATTTCACAAACCATCAGCACGTAAAAAGATACGAAACTTGTGTTTCGGGCCTGAATGCACTATTTCGGGGTACCGAAGTTGCGAATATGGTTTCGCAACGAAAACATCCATGCTACTCCTTTAGACCCAAAATGATGTATGGCAGTGGTTGGGAGCATTTCACAAACCTTGGGCACACAAAAGATGCGAAACTTGTGTTTCGGGCCTGAATGCACTATTTCGAGGTACCGAAGTTGCGAATATGCTTTCGCAACGAAAACATCCAATCTACTCCATTAGACCCAAAATGAAGTTTTGCAGTGGTCGGGACCATTTCACAAACCATCAGCACATAAAAAGATACGAAACTTGTGTTTCGGGCCTGAATGCACTATTGGGTAACGAAGTTGCGAATATGGTTTCATAACTAATACATCCATTCTACTCCATTAGACCCAAAATGATGTATAGCAGTGGTTGGGAGCATTTCGCAAACCATCAGCACGTAAAAAGATGCGAAACTTGTGTTTTGAGCCCTGAATGCACTATTTCGGGGTACCGAAGTTGCGAATATGGTTTCGCAATGAAAACATCCATTCCACTCCATTAGACCCAAAATGATGTATGGTAGTGGTTGGGAGCATTTCGCAAACCATCAGCACGTAAAAGATGCGAAACTTGTGTCCTGAGCCCTGAATGCTCTATTTCGAGGTACCGAAGTTGCGAATATGGTTTCGCAACAAAAACATCCAATCTACTCCATTAGACCCAAAATGAAGTTTTGCAGTGGTCGGGACCATTTCACAAACCATCAGCACGTAAAAAGATACGAAACTTGTGTTTCGGGCCTGACTGCACTATTTCGGGGTACCGAAGTTACGAATATGGTTTGGCAACGAAAACATCCATGCTACTCCATTAGACCCAAAATGATGTATGGCAGTGGTTGGGAGCATTTCACAAACCATGGGCACACAAAAGACGCGAAACTTGTGTTTCGGGCCTGAATGCACTATTTCGAGGTACCGAAGTTGCGAATATGGTTTCGCAACGAAAACATCCAATCTACTCCATTAGACCCAAAATGAAGTTTTGCAGTGGTTGGGACCATTTCGCAAACCATCAGCACGTAAAAAGATACGAAACTTGTGTTTCGGGCCTGAATGCACTATTGGGTAACGAAGTTGCGAATATGGTTTCAGAACTAATACATCCATTCTATTCCATTAGACCCAAAATGATGTATAGCAATGGTTGGGAGCATTTCGCAAACCATCAGCACGTAAAAAGATGCGAAACTTGTGTTTTGAGCCCTGAATGCACTATTTCAGGGTACCGAAGTTGCTTATATGGTTTCGCAATGAAAACATCCATTCCACTCCATTAGACCCAAAATGATGTATGGAAGTGGTTGGGAGCATTTCACAAACCATCAGCACATAAAAAGATACGAAACTTGTGTTTCGGGCCTGAATGCACTATTTCGGTGTACCGAAGTTGCGAATATGGTTTCGCAACGAAAACATCCATGCTACTCCATTAGACCCAAAATGATGTATGGCAGTGGTTCGGAGCATTTCACAAACCTTGGGCACACAAAAGATGCGAAACTTGTGTTTCGGGCCTGAATGCACTATTTCGGGGTACCGAAGTTGCGAATATGGTTTCGCAACGAAAACATCCAATCTACTCCATTAGACCCAAAATGAAATTTTGTAGTGGTCGGGACCATTTCACAAACCATCAGCACGTAAAAAGATACGAAACTTGTGTTTCAGGCCTGAATGCACTATTTCGGGGTACCGAAGTTGCGAATATGGTTTCGCAACGAAAACATCCATGCTACTCCATTAGACCCAAGATGATGTATGGCAGTGGTTGGGAGCATTTCACAAACCTTGGGCACACAAAAGATGCGAAACTTGTGTTTCGGGCCTGAATGCACTATTTCGGGGTACCAAAGTTGCGAATACGCTTTCGCAACGAAAACATCCAATCTACTCCATTAGACCCAAAATGAAGTTTTGCAGTGGTCGGGACCATTTCACAAACCATCAGGACATAAATAGATACAAAACTTGTGTTTCGGGCCTGAATGCACTATTAGGTAACGAAGTTGCGAATATGGTTTCATAACTAATACATCCATTCTGCTCCATTAGACCCAAAATGATGTATAGCAGTGGTTGGGAGGATTTCGCAAACCATCAACACATAAAAAGATGCGAAACTTGTGTTTTGAGCCCTGAATGCACTATTTCGAGGTACCGAAGTTGCGAATATTGTTTCACAATGAAAACATCCATTCCACTCCATTAGACCCAAAATGATGTATGGTAGTGGTTGGGAGCATTTCGCAAACCATCAGCACGTAAAAGATGCGAAACTTGTGTTCTGAGCCCTGAATGCACTATTTCGAGGTACTGAAGTTGCGAATATGGTTTCGCAACGAAAACATCCAATCTACTCCATTAGACCCAAAATGAAGTTTTGCAGTGGTCGGGACCATTTCACAAATCATCAGCACGAAAAAAGATACGAAACTTGTGTTTCGGGCCTGAATGCACTATTTCGGGGTACCGAAGTTGCGAATATGGTTTCGCAACGAAAACATCCATGCTACTCCATTAGACCCAAAATGATGTATGGTAGTGCTTGGGAGCATTTCACAAACCTTGGGCACACAAAAGATGCGAAACTTGTGTTTCGGGCCTAAATGCACTATTTCGAGGTACCGAAGTTGCGAATATGGTTTCGCTACGAAAACATCCAATCTACTCCATTAGACCCAAAATGAAGTTTTGCAGTGGTTGGGACCATTTCACAAACCATCATCACATAAAAAGATACGAAACTTGTGTTTCGGGCCTGAATGCACTATTGGGTAATGAAGTTGCGAATATGGTTTGATAACTAATACATCCATTCTACTCCATTAGACCCAAAATGATGTATAGCAGTGGTTGGGAGCATTTCGCAAACCATCAGCACGTAAAAAGATGCGAAACTTGTGTTTTGAGCCCTGAATGCACTATTTTGGGGTACCGAAGTTGCGAATATGGTTTCGCAATGAAAACATCCATTCCACTCCATTAGACCCAAAATGATGTATGGTAGTGGTTGGGAGCATTTCGCAAACCATCAGCACGTAAAAAGATGCGAAACTTGTGTTTTGAGCCCTGAATGCACTATTTTGGGGTACCGAAGTTGCGAATATGGTTTCGCAATGAAAACATCCATTCCACTCCATTAGACCCAAAATGATGTATGGTAGTGGTTGGGAGCATTTCGCAAACCATCAGCACGTAAAAAGATGCGAAACTTGTGTTTTGAGCCCTGAATGCACTATTTTGGGGTACCGAAGTTGCGAATATGGTTTCGCAATGAAAACATCCATTCCACTCCATTAGACCCAAAATGATGTATGGTAGTGGTTGGGAGCATTTCGCAAACCATCAGCACATAAAAAGATACGAAACTTGTGTTTCGGGCCTGAATGCACTATTTCGGTGTACTGAAGTTGCGAATATGGTTTCGCAACGAAAACATCCATGCTACTCCATTAGACCCAAAATGATGTATGGCAGTGGTTCGGAGCATTTCACAATCCTTGGGCACACAAAAGATGCGAAACTTGTGTTTCAGGCCTGAATGCACTATTTCGGGGTACCGAAGTTCCGAATATGGTTTCGCAACGAAAACATCCATGCTACTCCATTAGACCCAAGATGATGTATGGCAGTGGTTGGGAGCATTTCACAAACCTTGGGCACACAAAAGATGCGAAACTTGTATTTCGGGCCTGAATGCACTATTTCGGGGTGCCAAAGTTGCGAATATGCTTTCGCAACGAAAACATCCAATCTACTCCATTAGACCCAAAATGAAGTTTTGCAGTTGTCGGGACCATTTCACAAACCATCAGCACATAAAAAGATACAAAACTTGTTTTTCGGGCCTGAATGCACTATTGGGTAACGAAGTTGCGAATATGGTTTCATAACTAATACATCCATTCTGCTCCATTAGACCCAAAATGATGTATAGCAGTGGTTGGGAGGATTTCGCAAACCATCAACTCGTAAAAAGATGCGAAACTTGTGTTTTGAGCCCAGAATGCACTATTTCGGGGTACCGAAGTTGCGAATATGGTTTCGCAACCAAAACATCCATGCTACTCCATTAGACCCAAAATGATGTATGGTAGTGGTTGGGAGCATTTCACAAACCTTGGGCACACAAAAGATGCGAAACTTGTGTTTCGGGCCTAAATGCACTATTTCGAGGTACCGAAGTTGCGAATATGGTTTCGCTACGAAAACATCCAATCTACTCCATTAGACCCAAAATGAAGTTTTGCAGTGGTTGGGACCATTTCACAAACCATCATCACATAAAAAGATACGAAACTTGTGTTTCGGGCCTGAATGCACTATTGGGTAATGAAGTTGCAAATATGGTTTGATAACTAATACATCCATTCTACTCCATTAGACCCAAAATGATGTATAGCAGTGGTTGAGAGCATTTCGCAAACCATCAGCACGTAAAAAGATGCGAAACTTGTGTTTTGAGCCCTGAATGCACTATTTTGGGGTACCGAAGTTGCGAATATGGTTTCGCAATGAAAACATCCATTCCACTCCATTAGACCCAAAATGATGTAAGGTAGTGGTTGGGAGCATTTCGCAAACCATCAGCACGTAAAAAGATGCGAAACTTGTGTTTTGAGCCCTGAATGCACTATTTTGGGGTACCGAAGTTGCGAATATGGTTTCGCAATGAAAACATCCATTCCACTCCATTAGACCCAAAATGATGTATGGTAGTGGTTGGGAGCATTTCGCAAACCATCAGCACGTAAAAAGATGCGAAACTTGTGTTTTGAGCCCTGAATGCACTATTTTGGGGTACCGAAGTTGCGAATATGGTTTCGCAATGAAAACATCCATTCCACTCCATTAGACCCAAAATGATGTATGGTAGTGGTTGGGAGCATTTCGCAAACCATCAGCACATAAAAAGATACGAAACTTGTGTTTCGGGCCTAAATGCACTATTTCGGTGTACCGAAGTTGCGAATATGGTTTCGCAACGAAAACATCCATGCTACTCCATTAGACCCAAAATGATGTATGGTAGTGGTTCGGAGCATTTCACAATCCTTGGGCACACAAAAGATGCGAAACTTGTGTTTCGGGCCTGAATGCACTATTTCGGGGTACCGAAGTTCCGAATATGGTTTCGCAACGAAAACATCCATGCTACTCCATTAGACCCAAGATGATGTATGGCAGTGGTTGGGAGCATTTCACAAACCTTAGGCACACAAAAGATGCGAAACTTGTATTTCGGGCCTGAATGCACTATTTCGGGGTGCCAAAGTTGCGAATATGCTTTCGCAACGAAAACATCCAATCTACTCCATTAGACCCAAAATGAAGTTTTGCAGTTGTCGGGACCATTTCACAAACCATCAGCACATAAAAAGATACAAAACTTGTTTTTCGGGCCTGAATGCACTATTGGGTAACGAAGTTGCGAATATGGTTTCATAACTAATACATCCATTCTGCTCCATTAGACCCAAAATGATGTATAGAAGTGGTTGGGAGGATTTCGCAAACCATCAACACGTAAAAAGATGCGAAACTTGTGTTTTGAGCCCTGAATGCACTATTTCGGGGTACCGAAGTTGCGAATATGGTTTCGCAATGAAAACATCCATTCCACTCCATTAGACCCAAAATGATGTATGGTAGTGGTTGGGAGCATTTCGCAAACCATCAGCACGTAAAAGATGCGAAACTTGTGTTCTGAGCCCTGAATGCACTATTTCGAGGTACCGAAGTTGCGAATATGGTTTCGCAACGAAAACATCCAATCTACTCCATTAGACCCAAAATGAAGTTTTGCAGTGGTCGGGACCATTTCACAAACCATCAGCACGTAAAAAGATACGAAACTTGTGTTTCGGGCCTGAATGCACTATTTCGGGGTACCGAAGTTGCGAATATGGTTTCGCAACGAAAACATCCATGCTACTTCATTAGACCCAAAATGATGTATGGCAGTGGTTGGGAGCATTTCACAAACCTTGGGCACACAAAAGATGCGAAACTTGTGTATCGGGCCTGAATGCACTATTTCGAGGTACCGAAGTTGCGAATATGGTTTCGCAACGAAAACATCCAATCTACTCCATTAGACCCAAAATGAAGTTTTGCAGTGGTCGGGACCATTTCACAAACCATCAGCACATAAAAAGATACGAAACTTGTGTTTCGGGCCTGAATGCACTATTTCGGTGTACCGAAGTTGCGAATATGGTTTCGCAACGAAAACATCCATGCTACTCCATTAGACCCAAAATGATGTATGGCAGTGGTTCGGAGCATTTCACAAACCTTGGGCACACAAAAGATGCGAAACTTGTGTTTCGGGCCTGAATGCACTATTTCGGGGTACCGAAGTTCCGAATATGGTTTCGCAACGAAAACATCCATGCTACTCCATTAGACCCAAGATGATGTATGGCAGTGGTTAGGAGCATTTCACAAACCTTGGGCACACAAAAGACGCGAAACTTGTGTTTCGGGCCTGAATGCACTATTTCGGGGTGCCAAAGGTGCGAATATGCTTTCACAACGAAAACATCCAATCTACTCCATTAGACCCAAAATGAAGTTTTGCAGTTGTCGGGACCATTTCACAAACCATCAGCACATAAAAAGATACAAAACTTGTGTTCCGGGCCTGAATGCACTATTGGGTAACGAAGTTGCGAATATGGTTTCATAACTAATACATCCATTCTGCTCCATTAGACCCAAAATGATGTATAGCAGTTGTTGGGAGGATTTCGCAAACCATCAACACGTAAAAAGATGCGAAACTTGTGGTTTGAGCCCTGAATGCACTATTTCGGGGTACCGAAGTTGCGAATATGGTTTCGCAATGAAAACATCCATTCCACTCCATTAGACCCAAAATGATGTATGGTAGTGGTTGGGAGCATTTCGCAAACCATCAGCACGTAAAAGATGCGAAACTTGTGTTCTGAGCCCTGAATGCACTATTTCGAGGTACCGAAGTTGCGAATATGGTTTCTCAACGAAAACATCCAATCTACTCCATTAGACCCAAAATGAAGTTTCGCAGTGGTCGGGACCATTTCACAAACCATCAGCACGTAAAAAGATACGAAACTTGTGTTTCGGACCTGAATGCACTATTTCGGGGTACCGAAGTTGCGAATATAGTTTCGCAACGAAAACATCCATGCTACTCCATTAGACCCAAAATGATGTATGGCAGTGGTTGGGAGCATTTCACAAACCTTGGGCACACAAAAGATGCGAAACTTGTGTTTCGGGCCTGAATGCACTATTTCGAGGTACCGAAGTTGCGAATATGGTTTCGCAACGAAAACATCCAATCTACTCCATTAGACCCAAAATGAAGTTTTGCAGTGGTTGGGACCATTTCACAAACCATCAGCACATAAAAAGATACGAAACTTGTGTTTCGGGCCTGAATGCACTATTGGGTAACGAAGTTGCGAATATGGTTTCATAACTAATACATCCATTCTACTCCATTAGACCCAAAATGATGTATAGCAGTGGTTGGGAGCATTTCGCAAACCATCAGCACGTAAAAAGATGCGAAACTTGTGTTTTGAGCCCTGAATGCACTATTTTGGGGTACCGAAGTTGCGAATATGGTTTCGCAATGAAAACATCCATTCCACTCCATTAGACCCAAAATGATGTATGGTAGTGGTTGGGAGCATTTCGCAAACCATCAGCACATAAGAAGATACGAAACTTGTGTTTCGGGCCTGAATGCACTATTTCGGTGTACCGAAGTTGCGAATATGGTTTCGCAACGAAAATATCCATGCTACTCCATTAGACCCAAAATGATGTATGGCAGTGGTTCGGAGCATTTCACAAACCTTGGGCACACAAAAGATGCGAAACTTGTGTTTCGGGCCTGAATGCACTATTTCGGGGTACCGAAGTTCCGAATATGGTTTCGCAATGAAAACATCCATGCTACTCCATTAGACCCAAGATGATGTATTGCAGTGGTTGGGAGCATTTCACAAACCTTGGGCTCACAAAAGAAGCGAAACTTGTGTTTCGGGCCTGAATGCACTATTTCGGGGTACCAAAGTTGCGAATATGCTTTCGCAACGATAACATCCAATCTACTCCATTAGACCCAAAATGATGTTTTGCAGTTGTCGGGACCATTTCACAAACCATCAACACATAAAAAGATACGAAACTTGTGTTTTGAGCCCTGAATGCACTATTTCGGGGTACCGAAGTTGCGAATATGGTTTCTCAATGAAAACATCCATTCCACTCCATTAGACCCAAAATGATGTATGGTAGTGGTTGGGAGCATTTCGCAAACCATCAGCACATAAAAAGATACGAAACTTGTGTTTCGGGCCTGAATGCACTATTTCGGTGTACCGAAGTTGCGAATATGGTTTCGCAACGAAAACATCCATGCTACTCCATTAGACCCAAAATAATGTATGGCAGTAGTTTGGAGCATTTCACAAACCATGGGCACACAAAAGATGCGAAACTTGTGTTTCGGGCCTGAATGCACTATTTCGGGGTACCGAAGTTGCGAATATGGTTTCGAAACGAAAACATCCAATCTACTCCATTAGACCCAAAATGAAGTTTTGCAGTGGTCGGGACCATTTCACAAACCATCAGCACGTAAAAAGATACGAAACTTGTGTTTCGGGCCTGAATGCACTATTTCGGGGTACCGAAGTTCCGAATATGGTTTCGCAACGAAAACATCCATGCTACTCCATTAGACCCAAGATGATGTATGGCAGTGGTTGGGAGCATTTCACAAACCTTGGGCACACAAAAGATGCGAAACTTGTGTTTCGGGCCTGAATGCACTATTTCGGGGTACCGAAGTTGCGAATATGGTTTCGCAACGAAAACATCCATGCTACTCCTTTAGACCCAAAATGATGTATGGCAGTGGTTGGGAGCATTTCACAAACCTTGGGCACACAAAAGATGCGAAACTTGTGTTTCGGGCCTGAATGCACTATTTCGGGGTACCAAAGTTGCGAATATGCTTTCGCAACGAAAACATCCATGCTACTCCATTAGACCCAAGATGATGTATGGCAGTGGTTGGGAGCATTTCACAAACCTTGGGCACACAAAAGATGCGAAACTTGTGTTTCGGGCCTGAATGCACTATTTCGGGGTACCAAAGTTGCGAATATGCTTTCGCAACGAAAACATCCAATCTACTCCATTAGACCCAAAATGAAGTTTTGCAGTGGTCGGGACCATTTCACAAACCATCAGCACATAAAAAGATACGAAACTTGTGTTTTGGGCCTGAATGCACTATTGGGTAACGAAGTTGCGAATATGGTTTCATAACTAATACATCCATTCTACTCCATTAGACCCAAAATGATGTATAGCAGTGGTTGGGAGCATTTCGCAAACCATCAGCACGTAAAAAGATGCGAAACTTGTGTTTTGAGCCCTGAATGCACTATTTCGGGGTACCGAAGTTGCGAATATGGTTTCGCAATGAAAACATCCATTCCACTCCATTAGACCCAAAATGATGTATGGTAGTGGTTGGGAGCATTTCGCAAACCATCAGCACGTAAAAGATGCGAAACTTGTGTTCTGAGCCCTGAATGCACTATTTCGAGGTACCGAAGTTGCGAATATGGTTTCGCAACGAAAACGTCCAATCTACTCCATTAGACCCAAAATGAAGTTTTGCAGTGGTCGGGACCATTTCACAAACCATCAGCACGTAAAAAGATACGAAACTTGTGTTTCGGGCCTGAATGCACTATTGGGTACCGAAGTTGCGAATATGGTTTCGCAACGAAAACATCCATTCTACTGCATTAGACCCAAAATGATGTATGGTAGTGGTTGGGAGCATTTCACATACTTGGGGCACACAAAAGATGCGAAACTTGTGTTTCGAGCCTGAATGCAATATTTCGGGGTACCGTAGTTGCGAATATGGTTTCGCAACGACAACATCCAATGTACTCCATTAGCTCCAAAATGAAGTTTTGCAGTGGTCGGGACCATTTCACAAACCATCAGCACGTAAAAAGATACGAAACTTGTGTTTCGGGCCTGAATGCACTATTTCGGGTACCGAAGTTGTGAATATGGTTTCGCAACGAAAACATCCATGCTACTCCATTAGACCCAAAATGATGTATGGTAGTGGTTGGGAGCATTTCACAAACCTTGGGCACACAAAAGATGCGAAACTTGTGTTTTGGGCCTGAATGCACTATTTCGGGGTACCGAAGTTGCGAATATGGTTTCGCAACGAAAACATCCAACCTACTCCATTAGACCCAAAATGAAGTTTTGCAGTGGTCGGGACCATTTCACAAACCATCAGCACGTAAAAAGATGCGAAACTTGTGTTTTGAGACCTGAATGCACTATTTCGGGGTACCGAAGTTGCGAATATGGTTTGGCAACGAAAACATCCATTCCACTCCATTAGACCCAAAATTATGTATGGCAGTGGTTGGGAGCCTTTCGCAAACCATCAGCACGTAAAGAGATGTGAAACTTGTGTTTTGAGCCCTGAATGCACTATTTCGGGGTACCGAAGTTGCGAATATGGTTTCACAACGAAAACATCCATTCCACTCCATTAGACCCAAAATGATGAATGGTAGTGGTTGGGAGCATTTCGCAAACCATCAGCACGTAAAAGATGCGAAACTTATGTTTTGAGCCCTGAATGCACTATTTTGAGGTACCGAAGTTGCGAATATGGTTTCGCAACGAAAACATCCATTCTACTGCATTACACCCAAAATGATGTATGGCAGTGGTTGGGAGCATTTCACAAACCTTGGGCACACAAAAGATGCGAAACTTGTGTTTCGGGCCTGAATGCACTATTTCGGGGTACCGAAGTTGCGGATATGGTTTCGCAACGAAAACATCAAATCTACTCCATTAGACCCAAAATGAAGTTTTGCAGTGGTCGGGACCATTTCACAAACCATCAGCACGTAAAAAGATACAAAACTTGTGTTTCGGGACTGAATGCACTGTTGGGTACCGAAGTTGCGAATATGGTTTCATAACTAATACATCCATTCTACTCCATTTGACCCAAAATGATGTAAGGCAGTGGTTGGGAGCATTTCACAATCCATCAGCACGTAAAAAGATGCGAAACATGTGTTTTGAGCCCTGAATGCACTATTTCGGAGTACCGAAGTTGCGAATATGGTTTCGCAACGAAAACATCCATTCCACTCCATTAGACCCAAAGTGATGTATGGTAGTGGTTGGGAGCATTTCGCAAACCATCAGCACGTAAAAGATGCGAAACTTGTCTTTTGAGACCTGAATGCACTATTTCGAGGTACCGAAGTTACGAATATGGTTTCGCAACGAAAACATCCATTCTACTGCATTAAACCCAAAATGATGTATGGCAGTGGTTGGGAGCATTTCACAATCCTTGGGCACACAAAAGATGCGAAACTTGTGTTTCGGGCCTGAATGCACTATTTCGGGGTACCGAAGTTGCGAATATGGTTTCGCAACGAAAACATCCAATCTACTCCGTTAGACCCAAAATGAAGTTTTGCAGTGGTCGGGACCATTTCACAAACCATCAGCACGTAAAAAGATACGAAACTTGTGTTTCGGGCCTGAATGCACTATTGGGTACCGAAGTTGCGAATATGGTTTCGCAACGAAAACATCCATTCTACTGCATTAGACCCAAAATGATGTATGGCAGTGGTTGGGAGTATTTCATAAACCTTGGGCACACAAAAGATGCGAAACTTGTGTTTCGAGCCTGAATGCAATATTTCGGGGTACCAAAGTTGCGAATATGGTTTCGCAACGAAAATATCCAATCTGCTCCATTAGATCCAAAATGAAGTTTTGCAGTGGTCGGGACCATTTCACAAACCATCAGCACGTAAAAAGATACGAAACTTGTGTTTCGGGCCTGAATGCACTATTTCGGGGTACCGAAGTTGCGAATATGGTTTCGCAACGAAAACATCCATGCTACTCCATTAGACCCAAAATGATGTATGGCAGTGGTTGGGAGCATTTCACAAACCTTGGGCACACAAAAGATGCGAAACTTGTGTTTCGGGCCAGAATGCACTATTTCGGGGTACTGAAGTTGCGAATATGGTTTCGCAACGAAAACATCCAATCTACTCCATTAGACCCAAAATGAAGTTTTGCAGTGGTCGGGACCATTTCACAAACCATCAGCACGTAAAAAGATGCGAAACTTGTGTTTTGAGGCCTGAATGCACTATTTCGGGGTACCGAAGTTGCGAATATGGTTTGGCAACGAAAACATCCATTCCACTCCATTAGACCCAAAATTATGTATGGCAGTGGTTGGGAGCCTTTCGCAAACCATCAGCACGTAAAGAGATGTGAAACTTGTGATTTGAGGCCTGAATGCACTATTTCGGGGTACCGAAGTTGCGAATATGGTTTCGCAACGAAAACATCCATTCCACTCCATTAGACTCAAAATGATGAATGGTAGTGGTTGGGAGCATTTCGCAAACCATCAGCACGTAAAAGATGCGAAACTTATGTTTTGAGCCCTGAATGCACTATTTTGAGGTACCGAAGTTGCGAATATGGTTTCGCAACGAAAACATCCATTCTACTGCATTACACCCAAAATGATGTATGGCAGTGGTTGGGAGCATTTCACAAACCTTGGGCACACAAAAGATGCGAAACTTGTGTTTCGGGCCTGAATGCACTATTTCGGGGTACCGAAGTTGCGAATATGGTTTCGCAACGAAAACATCCAATCTACTCCATTAGACCCAAAATGAAGTTTTGCAGTGGTCGGGACCATTTCACAAACCATCAGCACGTAAAAAGATACAAAACTTGTGTTTCGGGCCTGAATGCACTGTTGGGTACCGAAGTTGCGAATATGGTTTCATAACTAATACATCCATTCTACTCCATTAGACCCAAAATGATGTATGGCAGTGGTTGGGAGCATTTCCCAATCCATCAGCACGTAAAAAGATGTGAAACATGTGTTTTGAGCCCTGAATGCACTATTTCGGAGTACCAAAGTTGCGAATATGGTTTCGCAACGAAAACATCCATTCCACTCCATTAGACCCAAATTGATGTATGGTAGTGGTTGGGAGCATTTCACAAACCTTGGGCACACAAAAGATGCGAAACTTGTGTTTCGGGCCTGAATGCACTATTTCGGGGTACCGAAGTTGCGAATATAGTTTCGGAACGAAAACATCCAATCTACTCCATTAGACCCAAAATGAAGTTTTGCAGTGGTCGGGACCATTTCACAAACCATCAGAACGTAAAAAGATACAAAACTTGTGTTTCGGGCCTGAATGCACTATTTCGGGGTACCGAAGTTGCGAATATGGTTTCGCAACGAAAACATCCATGCTACTCCATTAGACCCAAAATGATGTATGGCAGTGGTTGGGAGCATTTCACAAACCATGGGCACACAAAAGATGCGAAACTTGTGTTTCGGGCCTGAATGCACTATTTCGGGGTACCGAAGTTGCGAATATGGTTTCGAAACGAAAACATCCAATCTACTCCATTAGACCCAAAATGAAGTTTTGCAGTGCTCGGGACCATTTCACAAACCATCAGCACGTAAAAAGATGCGAAACTTGTGTTTTGAGACCTGAATGCACTATTTCGGGGTACCGAAGTTGCGAATATGGTTTGGCAACGAAAACATCCATTCCACTCCATTAGACCCAAAATGATGTATGGCAGTGGTTGGGAGCCTTTCGCAAACCATCAGCACGTAAAGAGATGTGAAACTTGTGTTTTGAGCCCTGAATGCACTATTTCGGGGTACCGAAGTTGCGAATATGGTTTCGCAACGAAAACATCCATTCCACTCGATTAGACCCAAAATGATGAATGGTAGTGGTTGGGAGCATTTCGCAAACCATCAGCACGTAAAAGATGCGAAACTTATGTTTTGAGCCCTGAATGCACTATTTTGAGGTACCAAAGTTGCGAATATGGTTTCGCAACGAAAACATCCAGTCTACTCCATTAGACCCAAAATGAAGTTTTGCAGTTGTCGGGACCATTTCACAAACCATCAGCACGTAAAAAGATACAAAACTTGTGTTTCGGGCCTGAATGCACTATTTCGAGGTACCGAAGTTCTGAATATGGTTTCGCAACGAAAACATCCAAACTACTCCGTTAGACCTAAAATGATGTATGGCAGTGGTTGGGAGTATTTCACAAACCTTGGGCACACAAAAGATGCGAAACTTGTGTTTCGGGCCTGAATGCACTATTTCGGGGTACCAAAGTTGCGAATATGCTTTCGCAACGAAAACATCCAATCTACTCCATTGGAACCAAAATGAAGTTTTGCAGTGGTCGGGACCATTTCACAAACCATCAGCACATAAAAAGATATGAAACTTGTGTTTCGGGCATGAATGCACTATTGGGTAACGAAGTTGCGAATATGATTTATAACTAATATATCCATTCTACTCCATTAGACCCAAAATGATGTATAGCAGTGGTTGGGAGCATTTCGCAAACCATCAGCACGTAAAAAGATGCGAAACTTGTGTTTTGAGCCCTGAATGCACTATTTTGGGGTACCGAAGTTGCGAATATGGTTTCGCAATGAAAACATCCATTCCACTCCATTAGACCCAAAATGATGTATGCTAGTGGTTGGGAGCATTTCGCAATCCATCAGCACGTAAAAGATGCGAAACTTGTGTTCTGAGCCCTGAATGCACTATATGGAGGTACCCAAGTTGCGAATATGGTTTCGCAACGAAAACATCCAATCTACTCCATTAGACCCAAAATGAAGTTTTGCAGTGGTCGGGACCATTTCACAAACCATCAACACGTAAAAAGATACGAAACTTGTGTTTCGGGCCTGAATGCACTATTTCGGGGTACCGAAGTTGCGAATATGGTTTCGCAACGAAAACATCCATGCTACTCCATTAGACCCAAAATGATGTATGGCAGTGGTTGGGAGCATTTCACAAACCTTGGGCACACAAAAGATGCGAAACTTGTGTTTCGGGCCTGAATGCACTATTTCGGGGTACTGAAGTTGCGAATATGGTTTCGCAACAAAAACATCCAATCTACTCCATTAGACCCAAAATGAAGTTTTGTAGTGGTCGGGACCATTTCACAAACCATCAGCACGTTAAAAGATGCGAAACTTGTGTTTTGATACCTGAATGCACTATTTCGGGGTACCGAAGTTGCGAATATGGTTTGGCAACAAAAACATCCATTCCACTCCATTAGACCCAAAATGATGTATGGCACTGGTTGGGAGCCTTTCGCAAACCATCAGCACGTAAAGAGATGTGAAACTTGTGATTTGAGGCCTGAATGCACTATTTCGGGGTACCGAAGTTGCGAATATGGTTTCGCAACGAAAACATCCATTCCACTCCATTAGACCCAAAATGATGAATGGTAGTGGTTGGGAGCATTTCGCAAACCATCAGCACGTAAAAGATGCGAAACTTATGTTTTGAGCCCTCAATGCACTATTTTGAGGTACCGAAGTTGCGAATATGGTTTCGCAACGAAAACATCCATTCTACTGCATTAGACCCAAAATGATGTATGACAGTGGTTGGGAGCATTTCACAAACCTTGGGCACACAAAAGATGCGAAACTTGTGTTTCGGGCCTGAATGCACTATTTCGGGGTACCGAAGTTGCGAATATGGTTTCGCAACGAAAACATCCAATCTACTCCATTAGACCCAAAATAAAGTTTTGCAGTGGTCGGGACCATTTCACAAACCATCAGCACGTAAAAAGATACAAAACTTGTGTTTCGGGCCTGAATGCACTGTTGGGTACTGAAGTTGCGAATATGGTTTCATAACTAATACATCCATTCTACTCCATTAGACCCAAAATGATGTATGGCAGTGGTTGGGAGCATTTCACAATCCATCAGCACGTAAAATGATGCGAAACATGTGTTTTGAGCCCTGAATGCACTATTTCTGAGTACCGAAGTTGCGAATATGGTTTCGCAACGAAAACATCCATTCCACTCCATTAGACCCAAAATGATGTATGGTAGTGGTTGGGAGCATTTCACAAACCTTGGGCACACAAAAGATGCGAAACTTGTGTTTCGGCCCTGAATGCACTATTTCGGGGTACCGAAGTTGCGAATATGGTTTCGCAACAAAAACATCCAATCCACTCCATTAGACCCAAAATGAAGTTTTGCAGTGGTCGGGACCATTTCACAAACCATCAGCACGTAAAAAGATACGAAACTTGTGTTTCGGGCCTGAATGCACTATTTCGGGGTACCGAAGTTGCGAATATGGTTTCGCAACGAAAACATCCATGCTACTCCATTGGACCCAAAATGATGTATGGCAGTGGTTGGGAGCATTTCACAAACCTTGGGCACACAAAAGCTGCGAAACTTGTGTTTCGGGCCTGAATGCACTATTTCGGGGTACCGAAGTTGCGAATATGGTTTCGCAAAGAAAACATCCAATCTACTCCATTAGACCCAAAATGAAGTTTTGCAGTGGTCGGGACCATTTCACAAACCATCAGCACGTAAAAAGATGCGAAACTTGTGTTTTGAGACCTGAATGCACTATTTCGGGGTACCGAAGTTGCGAATATGGTTTGGCAACGAAAACATCCATTCCACTCCATTAGACCCAAAATGATGTATGGCAGTGGTTGGGAGCCTTTCGCAAACCATCAGCACGTAAAGAGATGTGAAACTTGTGTTTTGAGCCCTGAATGCACTATTTCGGGGTACCGAAGTTGCGAATATGGTTTCGCAACGAAAACATCCATTCCACTCCATTAGACCCAAAATGATGTATGGTAGTGGTTGGGAGCATTTCGCAAACCATCAGCACGTAAAAGATGCGAAACTTGTGTTCTGAGCCCTGAATGCACTATTTCGAGGTTCCGAAGTTGCGAATATGGTTTCACAACGAAAACATCCATTCCACTCCATTAGACCCAAAATGATGTATGGTAGTGGTTGAGAGCATTTCGCAAACCATCAGCACGTAAAAGATGCGAAACTTATGTTTTGAGCCCTGAATGCACTATTCTGAGGTACCGAAGTTGCGAATATGGTTTCGCAACGAAAACATCCAATCAACTCCATTAGACCCAAAATGAAGTTTTGCAGTGGTCGGGACCATTTCACAAACCATCAGCACGTAAAAAGATACGAAACTTGTGTTTCGGGCCTGAATGCACTATTGGGTACCGAAGTTGCGAATATGGTTTCGCAACGAAAACATCCATTCTACTGCATTAGACCCAAAATGATGTATGGCAGTGGTTGGGAGGATTTCACAAACCTTGGGCACACAAAAGATGCGAAACTTGTGTTTCGAGGCTGAATGCAATATTTCGGGGTACCGAAGTTGCGAATATGGTTTCGCAACGAAAACATCCAATCTACTCCATTAGATCCAAAATGAAGTTTTGCAGTGGTCGGGACCATTTCACAAACCATCAGCACGTAAAAAGATGCGAAACTTGTGTTTTGCGACCTGAATGCACTATTTCGGGGTACCAAAGTTGCGAATATGCTTTCGCAACGAAAACATCCAATCTACTCCATTGGAACCAAAATGAAGTTTTGCAGTGGTCGGGACCATTTCACAAACCATCATCACGTAAAAAGATACGAAACTTGTGTTTCGGGCCTGAATGCACTATTGGGTACCGAAGTTGCGAATATGGTTTCGCAACGAAAACATCCATTCAACTGCATTAGACCCAAAATGGTGTATGGCAGTGGTTGGGAGCATTTCACAAACCTTGGGCACAAAAAAGATGCGAAACTTGTGTTTCGGCCCTGAATGCACTATTTCGGGGTACCGAAGTTGCGAATATGGTTTCGCAACAAAAACATCCAATCTACTCCATTAGACCCAAAATGAAGTTTTGCAGTGGTCGGGACCATTTCACAAACCATCAGCACGTAAAAAGATACGATACTTGTGTTTCGGGCCTGAATGCACTATTTCGGGGTACCGAAGTTCCGAATATGGTTTCGCAACGAAAACATCCATGCTACTCCATTAGACCCAAGATGATGTATGGCAGTGGTTGGGAGCATTTCACAAACCTTGGGCACACAAAAGATGCGAAACTTGTGTTTCGGGCCTGAATGCACTATTTCGGGGTACCGAAGTTGCGAATATGGTTTCGCAACGAAAACATCCATGCTACTCCATTAGACCCAAAATGATGTATGGCAGTGGTTGGGAGCATTTCACAAACCTTGGGCACACAAAAGATGCGAAACTTGTGTTTCGGGCCTGAATGCACTATTTCGGGGTACCGAAGTTGCGAATATGGTTTCGCAACGAAAACATCCAATCTACTCCATTAGACCCAAAATGAAGTTTTGCAGTGGTCGGGACCATTTCACAAACCATCAGCACGTAAAAAGATGCGAAACTTGTGTTTTGAGACATGAATGCACTATTTCGGGGTACCGAAGTTGCGAATATGGTTTGGCAACGAAAACATCCATTCCACTCCATTAGACCCAAAATGATGTATGGCAGTGGTTGGGAGCCTTTCGCAAACCATCAGCACGTAAAGAGATGTGAAACTTGTGTTTTGAGCTCTGAATGCACTATTTCGGGGTACCCAAGTTGCGAATATGGTTTTGCAACGAAAACATCCATTCCACTCGATTAGACCCAAAATGATGAATGGTAGTGGTTGGGAGCATTTCGCAAACCATCAGCACGTAAAAGATGCGAAACTTATGTTTTGAGCCCTGAATGCACTATTTTGAGGTACCGAAGTTGCGAATATGGTTTCGCAACGAAAACATCCAATCTACTCCATTAGACCCAAAATGAAGTTTTGCAGTGGTCGGGACCATTTCACAAACCATCAGCACGTAAAAAGATACGAAACTTGTGTTTCGGGCCTGAATGCACTATTTCGGGGTACCGAAGTTCTGAATATGGTTTCGCAACGAAAACATCCATACTACTCCGTTAGACCCAAAATGATGTATGGCAGTGGTTGGGAGTATTTCACAAACCTTGGGCACACAAAAGATGCGAAACTTGTGTTTCGGGCCTGAATGCACTATTTCGGGGTACCAAAGTTGCGAATATGCTTTCTCAACGAAAACATCCAATCTACTCCATTGGAACCAAAATGAAGTTTTGCAGTGGTCGGGACCATTTCACAAACCATCAGCACATAAAAAGATATGAAACTTGTGTTTCGGGCATGAATGCACTATTGGGTAACGAAGTTGCGAATATGGTTTCATAACTAATATATCCATTCTACTCCATTAGACCCAAAATGATGTATAGCAGTGGTTGGGAGCATTTCGCAAACCATCAGCACGTAAAAAGATGCGAAACTTGTGTTTTGAGCCCTGAATGCACTATTTTGGGGTACCGAAGTTGCGAATATGGTTTCGCAATGAAAACATCCATTCCACTCCATTAGACCCAAAATGATGTATGGTAGTGGTTGGGAGCATTTCGCAAACCATCAGCACGTAAAAGATGCGAAACTTGTGTTCTGAGCCCTGAATGCACTATATGGAGGTACCCAAGTTGCGAATATGGTTTCGCAACGAAAACATCCAATCTACTCCATTAGACCCAAAATGAAGTTTTGCAGTGGTCGGGACCATTTCACAAACCATCAACACGTAAAAAGATACGAAACTTGTGTTTCGGGCCTGAATGCACTATTTCGGGGTACTGAAGTTGCGAATATGGTTTCGCAACGAAAACATCCAATCTACTCCATTAGACCCAAAATGAAGTTTTGCAGTGGTCGGGACCATTTCACAAACCATCAGCACGTAAAAAGATGCGAAACTTGTGTTTTGAGACCTGAATGCACTATTTCGGGGTACCGAAGTTGCGAATATGGTTTGGCAACGAAAACATCCATTCCACTCCATTAGACCGAAAATGATGTATGGCAGTGGTTGGGAGCCTTTCGCAAACCATCAGCACGTAAAGAGATGTGAAACTTGTGATTTGAGGCCTGAATGCACTATTTTGGGGTACCGAAGTTGCGAATATGGTTTCGCAACGAAAACATCCATTCCACTCCATTAGACCAAAAATGATGAATGGTAGTGGTTGGGAGCATTTCGCAAACCATCAGCACGTAAAAGATGCGAAACTTATGTTTTGAGCCCTGAATGCACTATTTTGAGGTACCGAAGTTGCGAATATGGTTTCGCAACGAAAACATCCATTCTACTGCATTACACCCAAAATGATGTATGGCAGTGGTTGGGAGCATTTCACAAACCTTGGGCACACAAAAGATGCGAAACTTGTGTTTCGGGCCTGAATGCACTATTTCGGGGTACCGAAGTTGCGAATATGGTTTCGCAACGAAAACATCCAATCTACTCCATTAGACCCAAAATGAAGTTTTGCAGTGGTCGGGACCATTTCACAAACCATCAGGACGTAAAAAGATACAAAACTTGTGTTTCGGGCCTGAATGCACTGTTGGGTACCGAAGTTGCGAATATGGTTTCATAACTAATACATCCATTAGACCCAAAATGATGTATGGCAGTGGTTGGGAGCATTTCACAATCCATCAGCACGTAAAATGATGCGAAACATGTGTTTTGAGCCCTGAATGCACTATTTCTGTGTACCGAAGTTGCGAATATGGTTTCGCAACGAAAACATCCATTCCACTCCATTAGACCCAAAATGATGTATGGTAGTGGTTGGGAGCATTTCACAAACCATCAGCACGTAAAAGATGCGAAACTTGTCTTTTGTGCCCTGAATGCACTATTTCAAGGTACCGAAGTTACGAATATGGTTTCACAACGAAAACATCCATTCTACTGCATTAGACCCAAAATGATGTATGGCAGTGGTTGGGAGCATTTCACAAACCTTGGGCACACAAAAGATGCGAAACTTGTGTTTCGGGCCTGAATGCACAATTTCGGGGTACCGAAGTTGCGAATATGGTTTCGCAACGAAAACATCCAATCCACTCCATTAGACCCAAAATGAAGTTTTGCAGTGGTCGGGACCATTTCACAAACCATCAGCACGTAAAAAGATACGAAACTTGTGTTTCGGGCCCGAATGCACTATTTCGGGGTACCGAAGTTGCGAATATGGTTTCGCAATGAAAACATCCATGCTACTCCATTGGACCCAAAATGATGTATGGCAGTGGTTGGGAGCATTTCACAAACCTTGGGCACACAAAAGATGCAAAACTTGTGTTTCGGGCCTGAATGCACTATTTCGGGGTACCGAAGTTGCGAATATGGTTTCGCAAAGAAAACATCCAATCTACTCCATTAGACCCAAAATGAAGTTTTGCAGTGGTCGGGACCATTTCACAAACCATCAGCATGTAAAAAGATGCGAAACTTATGTTTTGAGACCTGAATGCACTATTTCGGGGTACCGAAGTTGCGAATATGGTTTGACAATGAAAACATCCATTCCACTCCATTAGACCCAAAATGATGTATGGCAGTGGTTGGGAGCCTTTCGCAAACCATCAGCACGTAAAGAGATGTGAAACTTGTGTTTTGAGCCCTGAATGCACTATTTCGGGGTACCGAAGTTGCGAATATGGTTTCGCAACGAAAACATCCATTCCACTCCATTAGACCCAAAATGATGAATGGTAGTGGTTGGGAGCATTTCGCAAACCATCAGCACGTAAAAGATGCGAAACTTATGTTTTGAGCCCTGAATGCACTATTCTGAGGTACCGAAGTTGCGAATATGGTTTCGCAACGAAAACATCCAATCTACTCCATTAGACCCAAAATGAAGTTTTGCAGTGGTCGGGACCATTTCACAAACCATCAGCACGTAAAAAGATACGAAACTTGTGTTTCGGGCCTGAATGCACTATTGGGTACCGAAGTTGCGAATATGGTTTCGCAACGAAAACATCCATGCTACTCCATTAGACCCAAAATGATGTATGGCAGTGGTTGGGAGCATTTCACAAACCTTGGGCACACAAAAGATGCGAAACTTGTGTTTCGGGCCTGATTGCACTATTTCGGGGTACTGAAGTTGCGAATATGGTTTCGCAACGAAAACATCCAATCTACTCCATTAGACCCAAAATGAAGTTTTGCAGTGGTCGGGACGATTTCACAAACCATCAGCACGTAAAAAGATGCGAAACTTGTGTTTTGCGACCTGAATGCACTATTTCGGGGTACCAAAGTTGCGAATATGCTTTCGCAACGAAAACATCCAATCTACTCCATTGGAACCAAAATGAAGTTTTGCAGTGGTCGGGACCATTTCACAAACCATCAGCACATAAAAAGATATGAAACTTGTGTTTCGGGCATTAATGCACTATTGGGTAACGAAGTTGTGAATATGGTTTCATAACTAATATATCCATTCTACTCCATTAGACCCAAAATGATGTATAGCAGTGGTTGGGAGCATTTCGCAAACCATCAGCATGTAAAAAGATGCGAAACTTGTGTTCTGAGCCCTGAATGCACTATATGGAGGTACCCAAGTTGCGAATATGGTTTCGCAACGAAAACATCCAATCTACTCCATTAGACCCAAAATGAAGTTTTACAGTGGTCGGGACCATTTCACAAACCATCAACACGTAAAAAGATACGAAACTTGTGTTTCGGGCCTGAATGCACTATTTCGGGGTACCGAAGTTGCGAATATGGTTTCGCAACGAAAACATCCATGCTACTCCATTAGACCCAAAATGATGTATGTCAGTGGTTGGGAGCATTTCACAAACCTTGGGCTCACAAAAGATGCGAAACTTGTGTTTCGAGCCTGAATGCACTATTTCGAGGTACCGAAGTTGCGAATATATTTTCGCAACGAAAACATCCAATCTACTCCATTAGACCCAAAATAAAGTTTTGCAGTGGTCGGGACCATTTCATAAACCATCATCACGTAAAAAGATACGAAACTTGTGTTTTGGGCCTGAATGCACTATTGGGTACCGAAGTAGCGAATATGGTTTCGCAACGAAAACATCCATTCTACTGCATTAGACCCAAAATGATGTATGGCAGTGGTTGGGAGCATTTCACAAACCTTGGGCACATAAAAGATGCGAAACTTGTATTTCGAGCCTGAATGTAATATTTCGGGGTACCGAAGTTGCGAATATGGTTTCGCAACGAAAACATCCAATCTACTCTATTAGATCCAAAATGAAGTTTTGCAGTGGTCGGGACCATTTCACAAACCATCAGCACGTAAAAACATACGAAACTTGTGTTTCGGCCCTGAATGCACTATTTCGAGGTACCGAAGTTGCGAATATGGTTTCGCAACGAAAACATCCATGCTACTCCATTAGACCCAAAATGATGTATGGCAGTGGTTGGGAGCATTTCACAAACCTTGGGCACACAAAAGATGCGAAACTTGTGTTTCGAGCCTGAATGCAATATTACGGGGTACCGAAGTTGCGAATATGGTTTCGCAACGAAAACATCCAATCTACTCCATTAGATCCAAAATGAAGTTTTGCAGTGGTCGGGACCATTTCACAAACCATCAGCACGTAAAAAGATACGAAACTTGTGTTTCAGGTCTGAATGCACTATTTCGGGGTACCGAAGTTGCGAATATGGTTTCGCAATGAAAACATCCATGCTACTCCATTAGACCCAAAATGATGTATGGCAGTGGTTGGGAGCATTTCACAAACCTTGGGCTCACAAAAGATGCGAAACTTGTGTTTCGGGCCTGAATGCACTATTTCGGGGTACTGAAGTTGCGAATATGGTTTCGCAACGAAAACATCCAATCTACTCCATTAGACCCAAAATGAAGTTTTGCAGTGGTCGGGACCATTTCACAAACCATCAGCACGTAAAAAGATGCGAAACTTGTGTTTTGCGACCTGAATGCACTATTTCGGGGTACCAAAGTTGCGAATATGCTTTCGCAACGAAAACATCCAATCTACTCCATTGGAACCAAAATGAAGTTTTGCAGTGGTCGGGACCATTTCACAAACCATCAGCACATAAAAAGATATGAAACTTGTGTTTCGGGCATGAATGCACTATTGGGTAATGAAGTTGCGAATATGGTTTCATAACTAATATATCCATTCTACTCCATTAGACCCAAAATGATGTATAGCAGTGGTTGGGAGCATTTCGCAAACCATCAGCACGTAAAAAGATGCGAAACTTGTGTTTTGAGCCCTGAATGCACTATTTTGGGGTTCCGAAGTTGCGAATATGGTTTCGCAATGAAAACATCCATTCCACTCCATTAGACCCAAAATGATGTATGGTAGTGGTTGGGAGCATTTCGCAAACCATCAGCATGTAAAAGATGCGAAACTTGTGTTCTGAGCCCTGAATGCACTATATGGAGGTACCCAAGTTGCGAATATGGTTTCGCAACGAAAACATCCAATCTACTCCATTAGACCCAAAATGAAGTTTTGCAGTGGTCGGGACCATTTCACAAACCATCAACACGTAAAAAGATACGAAACTTGTGTTTCGGGCCTGAATGCACTATTTCGGGGTACCGAAGTTGCGAATATGGTTTCGCAACGAAAACATCCATGCTACTCCATTAGACCCAAAATGATGTATGGCAGTGGTTGGCAGCATTTCACAAACCTTGGGCACACAAAAGATGTGAAACTTGTGTTTCGGGCCTGAATGCACTATTTTGAGGTACCGAAGTTGCGAATATGGTTTCGCAACGAAAACATCCAATCTACTCCATTAGACCCAAAATGAAGTTTTGCAGTGGTCGGGACCATTTCACAAACCATCAGCACGTAAAAAGATACGAAACTTGTGTTTCGGGCCTGAATGCACTATTGGGTACCGTAGTTGCGAATATGGTTTCGCAACGAAAACATCCATTCTACTGCATTAGACCCAAAATGATGTATGGCAGTGGTTGGGAGCATTTCACAAACCTTGGGCACACAAAAGATGCGAAACTTGTGTTTCGAGCCTGAATGCAATATTTCGGGGTACCGAAGTTGCGAATATGGTTTCGCAACGAAAACCTCCAATCTACTCCATTAGATCCAAAATGAAGTTTTGCAGTGGTCGGGACCATTTCACAAACCATCAGCACGTATAAAGATACGAAACTTGTGTTTCAGGCCTGAATGCACTATTTCGGGGTACCGAAGTTGTGAATATGGTTTCGCAACGAAAACATCCATGCTACTCCATTAGACCCAAAATGATGTATGGCAGTGGTTGGGAGCATTTCACAAACCTTGGGCACACAAAAGATGCGAAACTTGTGTTTCGGGCCTGAATGCACTATTTCGGGGTACTGAAGTTGCGAATATGGTTTCGCAACGAAAACATCCAATCTACTCCATTAGACCCAAAATGAAGTTTTGCAGTGGTCGGGACCATTTCACAAACCATCAGCACATAAAAAGATATGAAACTTGTGTTTCGGGCATGAATGCACTATTGGGTAACGAAGTTGCGAATATGGTTTCATAACTAATATATCCATTCTACTCCATTAGACCCAAAATGATGTATAGCAGTGGTTGGGAGCATTTCGCAAACCATCAGCACGTAAAAAGATGCGAAACTTGTGTTTTGAGCCCTGAATGCACTATTTTGGGGTACCGAAGTTGCGAATATGGTTTCGCAATGAAAACATCCATTCCACTCCATTAGACCCAAAATGATGTATGGTAGTGGTTGGGAGCATTTCGCAAACCATCAGCACGTAAAAGATGCGAAACTTGTGTTCTGAGCCCTGAATGCACTATATGGAGGTACCCAAGTTGCGAATATGGTTTCGCAACGAAAACATCCAAACTACTCCATTAGACCCAAAATGAAGTTTTGCAGTGGTCGGGACCATTTCACAAACCATCAACACGTAAAAAGATACGAAACTTGTGTTTCGGGCCTGAATGCACTATTTCGGGGTACCGAAGTTGCGAATATGGTTTCGCAACGAAAACATCCATGCTACTCCATTAGACCCAAAATGATGTATGTCAGTGGATGGGAGCATTTCACAAACCTTGGGCTCACAAAAGATGCGAAACTTGTGTTTCGGGCCTGAATGCACTACTTCGAGGTACCAAAGTTGCGAATATGGTTTCGCAACGAAAACATCCAATCTACTCCATTAGACCCAAAATAAAGTTTTGCAGTGGTCGAGACCATTTCACAAACCATCATCACGTAAAAAGATACGAAACTTGTGTTTTGGGCCTGAATGCACTATTGGGTACCGAAGTTGCGAATATGGTTTCGCAACGGAAACATCCATTCTACTGCATTAGACCCAAAATGATGTATGGCAGTGGTTGGGAGCATTTCACAAACCTTGGGCACACAAAAGATGCGAAACTTGTGTTTCGAGCCTGAATGCAATATTTCGGGGTACCGAAGTTGCGAATATGGTTTCGCAACGAAAACATCCAATCTACTCTATTAGATCCAAAATGAAGTTTTGCAGTGGTCGGGACCATTTCACAAACCATCAGCACGTAAAAAGATACGAAACTTGTGTTTCGGGCCTGAATGCACTATTTCTGGGTACCGAAGTTGCGAATATGGTTTCGCAACGAAAACATCCATGCGACTCCATTAGACCCAAAATGATGTATGGCAGTGGTTGGGAGCATTTCACAAACCTTGGGCACACAAAAGATGCGAAACTTGTGTTTCGGGCCTGAATGCACTATTTCGGGGTACCGAAGTTGCGAATATGGTTTCGCAACGAAAACATCCATGCTACTCCATTAGACCCAAAATGATGTATGGCAGTGGTTGGGAGCATTTCACAACCTTGGGCACACAAAACATGTGAAACTTGTGTTTCGGGCCTGAATGCATTATTTCGGGGTACCAAAGTTGCGAATATGGTTTCGCAACGAAAACATCCAATCTACTCCATTAGACCCAAAATGAAGTTTTGCAGTGGTCGGGACCATTTCACAAACCATCAGCACATAAAAACATCCAGTCCACTCCATTAGATACAAAATGATGTATGGTAGTGGTTGGGAGCATTTCGCAAACCATCAGCACGTAAAAGATGCGAAACTTGTGTCCTGAGCCCTGAATGCACTATTTCGAGGTACCCAAGTTGCATATATGGTTTCGCAACGAAAACATCCAATCTACTCCATTAGACCCAAAATGAAGTTTTGCAGTGGTCGGGACTATTTCACAAACCATCCGCACGTAAAAAGATACGAAACTTGTGTTTCGGGCCTGAATGCACTATTTCGGGGTACCGATGTTGCGAATATGGTTTCGCAACGAAAACATCCATGCTACTCCATTAGACCCAAAATGATGTATGGTAGTGGTTGGCAGCATTTCACAAACCTTGGGCGCACAAAAGATGCGAAACTTGTGTTTCGGGCCTGAATGCACTATTTTGAGGTACCGAAGTTGCGAATATGGTTTCGCAACGAAAACATCCAATCTACTCCATTAGACCCAAAATGAAGCTTTGCAGTGGTCGGGACCATTTCACAAACCATCAGCACGTAAAAAGATACGAAACTTGTGTTTCGGGCCTGAATGCACTATTGGGTACCGAAGTTGCGAATATGGTTTCGCAACGAAAACATCCATTCTACTGCATTAGACCCAAAATGATGTATGGCAGTGGTTGGGAGCATTTCACAAACCTTGGGCACACAAAAGATGCGAAACTTGTGTTTCGGGCCTGAATGCACTATTTCGGGGTACCGAAGTTGCGAATATGGTTTCGCAACGAAAACATCCATGCTACTCCATTAGACCCAAAATGATGTATGGCAGTGGTTGGGAGCATTTCACAAACCTTGGGCACACAAAACATGTGAAACTTGTGTTTCGGGCCTGAATGCACTATTTCGGGGTACCAAAGTTGCGAATATGGTTTCGCAACGAAAACATCCAATCTACTCCATTAGACCCAAAATGAAGTTTTGCAGTGGTCGGGACCATTTCACAAACCATCAGCACATAAAAAGATACGAAACTTGTGTTTCGGGCCTGAATGCACTATTGGGTACCGAAGTTGCGAATATGGTTTCATAACTAATACATCCATTCTACTCCATTAGACCCAAAATGATGTATAGCAGTGGTTGGGAGCATTTCGCAAACCATCAGCACGTAAAAGATGCGAAACTTATGTTTTGAGCCCTGAATGCACTATTTTGGGGTACCGAAGTTGCGAATATGGTTTCGCAATGAAAACATCCAGTCCACTCCATTAGACCCAAAATGATGTATAGCAGTGGTTGGGACCATTTCACAAACCATCAGCACATAAAAAGATATGAAACTTGTGTTTCGGGCATGAATGCACTATTGGGTAACGAAGTTGCGAATATGGTTTCATAACTAATATATCCATTCTACTCCATTAGACCCAAAATGATGTATAGCAGTGGTTGGGAGCATTTCACAAACCATCAGCACGTAAAAAGATGCGAAACTTGTGTTTTGAGCCCTGAATGCACTATTTTGGGGTACCGAAGTTGCGAATATGGTTTCGCAATGAAAACATCCAGTCCACTCCATTAGATACAAAATGATGTATGGTAGTGGTTGGGAGCATTTCGCAAACCATCAGCACGTAAAAGATGCGAAACTTGTGTCCTGAGCCCTGAATGCACTATTTCGAGGTACCCAAGTTGCGTATATGGTTTCGCAACGAAAACATCCAATCTACTCCATTAGACCCAAAATGAAGTTTTGCAGTGGTCGGGACTATTTCACAAACCATCAGCACGTAAAAAGATACGAAACTTGTGTTTCGGGCCTGAATGCACTATTTCGGGGTACCGATGTTGCGAATATGGTTTCGCAACGAAAACATCCATGCTACTCCATTAGACCCAAAATGATGTATGGTAGTGGTTGGCAGCATTTCACAAACCTTGGGCGCACAAAAGATGCGAAACTTGTGTTTCGGGCCTGAATGCACTATTTTGAGGTACCGAAGTTGCGAATATGGTTTCGCAACGAAAACATCCAATCTACTCCATTAGACCCAAAATGAAGCTTTGCAGTGGTCGGGACCATTTCACAAACCATCAGCACGTAAAAAGATACGAAACTTGTGTTTCGGGCCTGAATGCACTATTGGGTACCGAAGTTGCGAATATGGTTTCGCAACGAAAACATCCATTCTACTGCATTAGACCCAAAATGATGTATGGCAGTGGTTGGGAGCATTTCACAAACCTTGGGCACACAAAAGATGCGAAACTTGTGTTTCGGGCCTGAATGCACTATTTCGGGGTACCGAAGTTGCGAATATGGTTTCGCAACGAAAACATCCATGCTACTCCATTAGACCCAAAATGATGTATGGCAGTGGTTGGGAGCATTTCACAAACCTTGGGCACACAAAACATGTGAAACTTGTGTTTCGGGCCTGAATGCACTATTTCGGGGTACCAAAGTTGCGAATATGGTTTCGCAACGAAAACATCCAATCTACTCCATTAGACCCAAAATGAAGTTTTGCAGTGGTCGGGACCATTTCACAAACCATCAGCACATAAAAAGATACGAAACTTGTGTTTCGGGCCTGAATGCACTATTGGGTAACGAAGTTGCGAATATGGTTTCATAACTAATACATCCATTCTACTCCATTAGACCCAAAATGATGTATAGCAGTGGTTGGGAGCATTTCGCAAACCATCAGCACGTAAAAGATGCGAAACTTATGTTTTGAGCCCTGAATGCACTATTTTGGGGTACCGAAGTTGCGAATATGGTTTCGCAATGAAAACATCCAGTCCACTCCATTAGACCCAAAATGATGTATAGCAGTGGTTGGGACCATTTCACAAACCATCAGCACATAAAAAGATATGAAACTTGTGTTTCGGGCATGAATGCACTATTGGGTAACGAAGTTGCGAATATGGTTTCATAACTAATATATCCATTCTACTCCATTAGACCCAAAATGATGTATAGCAGTGGTTGGGAGCATTTCGCAAACCATCAGCACGTAAAAAGATGCGAAACTTGTGTTTTGAGCCCTGAATGCACTATTTTGGGGTACCGAAGTTGCGAATATGGTTTCGCAATGAAAACATCCAGTCCACTCCATTAGATACAAAATGATGTATGGTAGTGGTTGGGAGCATTTCGCAAACCATCAGCACGTAAAAGATGCGAAACTTGTGTCCTGAGCCCTGAATGCACTATTTCGAGGTACCCAAGTTGCGTATATGGTTTCGCAACGAAAACATCCAATCTACTCCATTAGACCCAAAATGAAGTTTTGCAGTGGTCGGGACTATTTCACAAACCATCAGCACGTAAAAAGATACGAAACTTGTGTTTCGGGCCTGAATGCACTATTTCGGGGTACCGATGTTGCGAATATGGTTTCGCAACGAAAACATCCATGCTACTCCATTAGACCCAAAATGATGTATGGTAGTGGCTGGCAGCATTTCACAAACCTTGGGCGCACAAAAGATGCGAAACTTGTGTTTCGGGCCTGAATGCACTATTTTGAGGTACCGAAGTTGCGAATATGGTTTCGCAACGAAAACATCCAATCTACTCCATTAGACCCAAAATGAAGCTTTGCAGTGGTCGGGACCATTTCACAAACCATCAGCACGTAAAAAGATACGAAACTTGTGTTTCGGGCCTGAATGCACTATTGGGTACCGAAGTTGCGAATATGGTTTCGCAACGAAAACATCCATTCTACTGCATTAGACCCAAAATGATGTATGGCAGTGGTTGGGAGCATTTCACAAACCTTGGGCACACAAAAGATGCGAAACTTGTGTTTCGAGCCTGAATGCAATATTTCGGGGTACCGAAGTTGCGAATATGGTTTCGCAACGAAAACATACAATCTACTCCATTAGATCCAAAATGAAGTTTTGCAGTGGTCGGGACCATTTCACAAACCATCAGCACGTAAAAATAAACGAAACTTGTGTTTCGGGCCTGAATGCACTATTTCGAGGTACCGAAGTTGCGAATATGGTTTCGCAACGAAAACATCCATGCTACTCCATTAGACCCAAAATGATGTATGGCAGTGGTTGGGAGCATTTCACAAACCATCAGCACGTAAAAAGATGCGAAACTTGTGTTTCGGGCATGAATGCACTATTTCGGGGTACCGAAGTTGCGAATATGGTTTCACAATGAAAACATCCAATCTACTCCATTAGACCCAAAATGAAGTTTTGCAGTGGTCGGGACCATTTCACAAACCATCAGCACGTAAAAAGATACGAAACTTGTGTTTCGAGCCTGAATGCACTATTTCGGGGTACCGAAGTTGCGAATATGGTTTCGCAATGAAAACATCCAATCTACTCCATTAGACCCAAAATGAAGTTTTGCAGTGGTCGGGACCATTTCACAAACCATCAGCATGTAAAAAGATACGAAACTTGTCTTTCGGGCCTGAATGCACTATTGGGTACCGAAGTTGCGAATATGGTTTCGCAACGAAAACATCCAATCTACTCCATTAGACCCAAAATGAAGTTTTGCAGTGGTCGGGACCATTTCACAAACCATCAGCACGTAAAAAGATACAAAACTTATGTTTCGGGCCTGAATGCACTATTTCGAGGTACCGAAGTTACGAATATGGTTTCGCAACGAAAACATCCAATCTACTCCATTAGACCAAAAATGAAGTTTTGCAGTGGTCGGGACCATTTCACAAACCATCAGCACGTAAAAAGATACGAAACTTGTGTTTCGGGCCTGAATGCACTATTGGGTACCAAAGTTGCGAATATGGTTTCATAACTAATACATCCATTCTACTCCATTAGACCCAAAATGATGTATGGCAGTGGTTGGGAGCATTTTGCAAACCATCAGCACGTAAAAAGATGCGAAACTTGTGTTTTGAGCCCTGAATGCACTATTTCGGGGTACCGAAGTTGCGAATATGGTTTCGCAACGAAAACATCCATTCCACTCCATTAGACCCAAAATGATGTATGGCAGTGGTTGGGAGCATTTCACAAACCTTGCGCACACAAAACATGTGAAGCTTGTGTTTCGGGCCTAAATGCACTATTTCGGGGTACCAAAGTTGCGAATATGGTTTCGCAACGAAAACATCCAATCTACTCCATTAGACCCAAAATGAAGTTTTGCAGTGGTCGGGACCATTTCACAAACCATCAGCACATAAAAAGATACGAAACTTGTGTTTCGGGCCTGAATGCACTATTGGGTAACGAAGTTGCGAATATGGTTTCATAACTAATACATCCATTCTACTCCATTAGACCCAAAATGATGTATAGCAGTGGTTGGGAGCATTTCGCAAACCATCAGCACGTAAAAGATGCGAAACTTATGTTTTGAGCCCTGAATGCACTATTTTGGGGTACCGAAGTTGCGAATATGGTTTCGCAATGAAAACATCCAGTCCACTCCATTAGACCCAAAATGATGTATAGCAGTGGTTGGGACCATTTCACAAACCATCAGCACATAAAAAGATATGAAACTTGTGTTTCGGGCATGAATGCACTATTGGGTAACGAAGTTGCGAATATGGTTTCATAACTAATATATCCATTCTACTCCATTAGACCCAAAATGATGTATAGCAGTGGTTGGGAGCATTTCGCAAACCATCAGCACGTAAAAAGATGCGAAACTTGTGTTTTGAGCCCTGAATGCACTATTTTGGGGTACCGAAGTTGCGAATTTGGTTTCGCAATGAAAACATCCAGTCCACTCCATTAGATACAAAATGATGTATGGTAGTGGTTGGGAGCATTTCGCAAACCATCAGCACGTAAAAGATGCGAAACTTGTGTCCTGAGCCCTGAATGCACTATTTCGAGGTACCCAAGTTGCGTATATGGTTTCGCAACGAAAACATCCAATCTACTCCATTAGACCCAAAATGAAGTTTTGCAGTGGTCGGGACTATTTCACAAACCATCAGCACGTAAAAAGATACGAAACTTGTGTTTCGGGCCTGAACGCACTATTTCAGGGTACCGATGTTGCGAATATGGTTTCGCAACGAAAACATCCATGCTACTCCATTAGACCCAAAATGATGTATGGTAGTGGTTGGCAGCATTTCACAAACCTTGGGCGCACAAAAGATGCGAAACTTGTGTTTCGGGCCTGAATGCACTATTTTGAGGTACCGAAGTTGCGAATATGGTTTCGCAACGAAAACATCCAATCTACTCCATTAGACCCAAAATGAAGCTTTGCAGTGGTCGGGACCATTTCACAAACCATCAGCACGTAAAAAGATACGAAACTTGTGTTTCGGGCCTGAATGCACTATTGGGTACCGAAGTTGCGAATATGGTTTCGCAACGAAAACATCCATTCTACTGCATTAGACCCAAAATGATGTATGGCAGTGGTTGGGAGCATTTCACAAACCTTGGGCACACAAAAGATGCGAAACTTGTGTTTCGAGCCTGAATGCAATATTTCGGGGTACCGAAGTTGCGAATATGGTTTCACAACGAAAACATACAATCTACTCCATTAGATCCAAAATGAAGTTTTGCAGTGGTCGGGACCATTTCACAAACCATCAGCACATAAAAAGATACGAAACTTGTGTTTCGGGCCTGAATGCACTATTTCGGGGTACCGAAGTTGCGAATATGGTTTCGCAACGAAAACATCCATGCTACTCCATTAGACCCAAAATGATGTATGGCAGTGGTTGGGAGCATTTCACAAACCATCAGCACGTAAAAAGATGCGAAACTTGTGTTTCGGGCATGAATGCACTATTTCGGGGTACCGAAGTTGCGAATATGGTTTCACAATGAAAACATCCAATCTACTCCATTAGACCCAAAATGAAGTTTTGCAGTGGTCGGGACCATTTCACAAACCATCAGCACGTAAAAAGATACGAAGCTTGTGTTTCGAGCCTGAATGCACTATTTCGGGGTACCGAAGTTGCGAATATGGTTTCGCAATGAAAACATCCAATCTACTCCATTAGACCCAAAATGAAGTTTTGCAGTGGTCG
The DNA here is from genome assembly GCA_036936925.1 of Cenchrus fungigraminus. Lineage (NCBI taxonomy): Eukaryota > Viridiplantae > Streptophyta > Magnoliopsida > Poales > Poaceae > Cenchrus > Cenchrus fungigraminus. The sequence continues at coordinate 111,955 of JAQONI010000080.1, forward strand.
GGACCATTTCACAAACCATCAGCATGTAAAAAGATACGAAACTTGTCTTTCGGGCCTGAATGCACTATTGGGTACCGGAGTTGCGAATATGGTTTCGCAACGAAAACATCCAATCTACTCCATTAGACCCAAAATGAAGTTTTGCAGTGGTCGGGACCATTTCACAAACCATCAGCACGTAAAAAGATACAAAACTTATGTTTCGGGCCTGAATGCACTATTTCGAGGTACCGAAGTTACGAATATGGTTTCGCAACGAAAACATCCAATCTACTCCATTAGACCCAAAATGAAGTTTTGCAGTGGTCGGGACCATTTCACAAACCATCAACACGTAAAAAGATACGAAACTTGTGTTTCGGGCTTGAATGCACTATTGGGTACCAAAGTTGCGAATATGGTTTCATAACTAATACATCCATTCTACTCCATTAGACCCAAAATGATGTATGGCAGTGGTTGGGAGCATTTTGCAAACCATCAGCACGTAAAAATATGCGAAACTTGTGTTTTGAGCCCTGAATGCACTATTTCGGGGTACCGAAGTTGCGAATATGGTTTCGCAACGAAAACATCCATTCCACTCCATTAGACCCAAAATGATGTTTGGTAGTGGTTGGGAGCACTTCGCAAACCATCAGCACGAAAAAGATGCGAAACTTGTGTTTTGAGCCCTGAATGCACTATTTCGAGGTACCGAAGTTGCGAATATGGTTTCGCAACAAAAACATCCAATCTACTCCATTAGACCCAAAATGAAGTTTTGCAGTGGTCGGGACCATTTCACAAACCATCAGCACGTAAAAAGATACGAAACTTGTGTTTCGGTCCTGAATGCACTATTTCGGGGTACCGAAGTTGCGAATATGGTTTCGCAACGAAAACATCCAAGCTATTGCATTAGACCCAAAATAATGTATGGCAGTGGTTGGGAGCATTTCACGAACCTTGGGCACACAAAAGATGCGAAACTTGTGTTTCGGGCCTGAATGCACTATTTCGAGGTACCGAAGTTGCGAATATGGTTTCGCAACAAAAACATCCAATCTACTCCATTAGACCCAAAATGAAGTTTTGCAGTCGTCGGGACCATTTCACAAACCATCAGCACGTAAAAAGATACGAAACTTGTGTTTCGGTCCTGAATGCACTATTTCGGGGTACCGAAGTTGCGAATATGGTTTCGCAACGAAAACATCCTTGGTACTCCATTAGACCCAAAATAATGTATGGCAGTGGTTGGGAGCATTTCACAAACCTTGGGCACACAAAAGATGCGAAACTTGTGTTTTGGGCCTGAATGCACTATTTCGGGGTACCAAAGTTGCGAATATGGTTTCGCAATGAAAACATCCAATCTACTCCATTAGACCCAAAATGAAGTTTTGCAGTGGTCGGGACCATTTCACAAACCATCAGCATGTAAAAAGATACGAAACTTGTGTTTCGGGCCTGAATGCACTATTGGGTACCGAAGTTGCGAATATGGTTTCACAACGAAAACATCCAATCTACTCCATTAGACCGAAAATGAAGTTTTGCAGTGGTCGGGACCATTTCACAAACCATCAGCACGTAAAAAGATACAAAACTTGTGTTTCGAGCCTGAATGCACTGTTGGGTACCAAAGTTGCGAATATGGTTTCATAACTAATACATCTATTCTACTCCATTAGACCCAAAATGATGTATGGCAGTGGTTGGGAGCATTTCGCAAACCATCAGCACGTAAAAAGATGCGAAACATGTGTTTTGAGCCCTGAATGCACTATTTCGGAGTACCGAAGTTGCGAATATGGTTTCGCAATTAAAACATCCATTCCACTCCATTAGACCCAAAATGATGTATGGCAGTGGTTGGGCGCATTTCGCAAACTATCAGCACGTAAAAGATGCGAAACTTGTGTTTTGAGCCCTGAATGCACTATTTTGAGGTACCGAAGTTGTGAATATGGTTTCGCAACGAAAACATCCATTCTACTGCATTAGACCCAAAATGATGTATGGCTGTGGTTGGTAGTATTTCACAAACCTTGGGCACACAAAAGATGCGAAACTTGTGTTTCGGGCCTGAATGCACTATTTCGAGGTACCGAAGTTACGAATATGGTTTCGCAACGAAAACATCCCATCTACTCCATTAGAACCAAAATGAACTTTTGCAGTGGTCGGGACCATTTCACAAACCATCAGCACGTAAAAAGATACGAAATTTGTGTTTCGGGCCTGCATGCACTATTGGGTTCCGAAGTTGCGAATATGGTTTCATAACTAATACATCCATTCTACTCCATTAGACCCAAAATGATGTATGGCAGTGGTTGGGAGCATTTTGCAAACCATCAGCACGTAAAAAGATGCGAAACTTGTGTTTTGAGCCCTGAATGCACTATTTCGGGGTACCGAAGTTGCGAATATGGTTTCACAATGAAAACATCCAATCTACACAATTAGACCCAAAATGAAGTTTTGCAGTGGTCGGGACCATTTCACAATCCATCCGCACGTAAAAAGATACGAAACTTGTGTTTCGGGCCTGAATGCACTATTGGGTACCGAAGTTGCGAATATGGTTTCATAACTAATACATCCATTCTACTCCATTAGACCCAAAATGATGTATGGCAGTGGTTGGGAGCATTTTGCAAACCATCAGCACGTAAAAAGATGCGAAACTTGTGTTTTGAGGCCTGAATGCACTATATCGGGGTACCGAAGTTGTGAATATGGTTTCGCAACGAAAACATCCATTCCACTCCATTAGACCCAAAATGATGTATGGTAGTGGTTGGGAGCACTTCGCAAACCATGAGCACGTAAAAGATGCGAAACTTGTGTTTTGAGCCCTGAATGCACTATTTCGAGGTACCGAAGTTGCGAATATGGTTTCGCAACAAAATTATCCAATCTACTCCATTAGACCCAAAATGAAGTTTTGCAGTGGTCGGGACCATTTCACAAACCATCAGCACGTAAAAAGATACGAAACTTGTGTTTTGGTCCTGAATGCACTATTTCGGGGTACCGAAGTTGCGAATATGGTTTCGCAACGAAAACATCCAAGCTACTCCATTAGACCCAAAATAATGTATGGCAGTGGTTGGGAGCATTTCACAAACCTTTGGCACACAAAAGATGCGAAACTTGTGTTTCGGGCCTGAATGCACTATTTCGAGGTACCGAAGTTGCGAATATGGTTTCGCAACGAAAACATCCAATCTACTCCATTAGACCCAAAATGAAGTTTTGCAGTGGTTGGGACCATTTCACAAACCATCAGCACGTAAAAAGATACGAAACTTGTGTTTCGAGCTGAATGCACTATTTCGGGGTACCGAAGTTGCGAATATGGTTTCGCAATGAAAACATCCATTCTACTCCATTAGACCCAAAATGAAGTTTTGCAGCGGTCGGGACCATTGCACAAACCATCAGCATGTAAAAAGATACGAAACTTGTGTTTCGGGCCTGAATGCACTATTGGGTACCGAAGTTGCGAATATGGTTTCGCAACGAAAACATCCAATCTACTCCATTAGACCCAAAATGAAGTTTTGCAGTGGTCGGGACCATTTCACAAACCATCAGCACGTAAAAAGATACAAAACTTGTGTTTCGAGCCTGAATGCACTGTTGGGTACCGAAGTTGCGAATATGGTTTCATAACTAATACATCCATTCTACTCCATTAGACCCAAAATGATGTATGGCAGTGGTTGGGAGCATTTCGCAAACCATCAGCACGTAAAAAGATGCGAAACATGTGTTTTGAGCCCTGAATGCACTATTTCGGAGTACCGAAGTTGCGAATATGGTTTCGCAATTAAAACATCCATTCCACTCCATTAGACCCAAAATGATGTATGGCAGTCGTTGGGAGCATTTCGCAAACTATCAGCACGTAAAAGATGCGAAACTTGTGTTTTGAGCCCTGAATGCACTATTTCGAGGTACCGAAGTTGCGAATATGGTTTCGCAACGAAAACATCCATTCTACTGCATTAGACTCAAAATGATGTATGGCTGTGGTTGGTAGCATTTCACAAACCTTGGGCACGCAAAAGATGCGAAACTTGTGTTTCGGGCCTGAATGCACTATTTCGAGGTACCGAAGTTACGAATATGGTTTCACAACGAAAACATCCAATCTACTCCATTAGACCCAAAATGAAGTTTTGCAGTGGTCAGGACCATTTCACAAACCATCAGCACGTAAAAAGATACGAAACTTGTGTTTCGGGCCTGAATGCACTATTGGGTACCGAAGTTGCGAATATGGTTTCATAACTAATACATCTATTCTACTCCATTAGACCCAAAATGATGTATGGCAGTGGTTGGGAGCATTTCGCAAACCATCAGCACGTAAAAAGATGCGAAACATGTGTTTTGAGCCCTGAATGCACTATTTCGGAGTACCGAAGTCGCGAATATGGTTTCGCAATTAAAACATCCATTCCCCTCCATTAGACCCAAAATGATGTATGGCAGTGGTTGGGAGCATTTCGCAAACTATCAGCACGTAAAAGATGCGAAACTTGTATTTTGAGCCCTGAATGTACTATTTCGAGGTACCGAAGTTGCGAATATGGTTTCGCAACGAAAACATCCAATCTACTCCATTAGACCCAAAATGAAGTTTTGCAGTGGTCGGGACCATTTCACAAACCATCAGCACGTAAAAAGATACAAAACTTGTGTTTCGAGCCTGAATGCACTGTTGGGTACCGAAGTTGCGAATATGGTTTCATAACTAATACATCCATTCTACTCCATTAGACCCAAAATGATGTATGGCAGTGGTTGGGAGCATTTCGCAAACCATCAGCACGTAAAAAGATGCGAAACATGTGTTTTGAGCCCTGAATGCACTATTTCGGAGTACCGAAGTTGCGAATATGGTTTCGCAATTAAAACATCCATTCCACTCCATTAGACCCAAAATGATGTATGGCAGTCGCTGGGAGCATTTCGCAAACTATCAGCACGTAAAAGATGCGAAACTTGTGTTTTGAGCCCTGAATGCACTATTTCGTGGTACCGAAGTTGCGAATATGGTTTCGCAACGAAAACATCCATTCTACTGCATTAGACTCAAAATGATGTATGGCTGTGGTTGGTAGCATTTCACAAACCTTGGGCACGCAAAAGATGCGAAACTTGTGTTTCGGGCCTGAATGCACTATTTCGAGGTACCGAAGTTACGAATATGGTTTCACAACGAAAACATCCAATCTACTCCATTAGACCCAAAATGAAGTTTTGCAGTGGTCAGGACCATTTCACAAACCATCAGCACGTAAACAGATACGAAACTTGTGTTTCGGGCCTGAATGCACTATTGGGTACCGAAGTTGCGAATATGGTTTCATAACTAATACATCTATTCTACTCCATTAGACCCAAAATGATGTATGGCAGTGGTTGGGAGCATTTCGCAAACCATCAGCACGTAAAAAGATGCGAAACATGTGTTTTGAGCCCTGAATGCACTATTTCGGAGTACCGAAGTCGCGAATATGGTTTCGCAATTAAAACATCCATTCCCCTCCATTAGACCCAAAATGATGTATGGCAGTGGTTGGGAGCATTTCGCAAACTACCAGCACGTAAAATATGCGAAACTTGTATTTTGAGCCCTGAATGTACTATTTCGAGGTACCGAAGTTGCGAATATGGTTTCGCAACGAAAACATCCAATCTACTCCATTAGACCCAAAATGAAGTTTTGCAGTGGTCAGGACCATTTCACAAACCATCAGCACGTAAAAAGATACGAAACTTGTGTTTCGGGCCTGAATGCACTATTGGGTACCGAAGTTGCGAATATGGTTTCATAACTAATAAATCCATTCTACTCCATTAGACCCAAAATGATGTATGGCAGTGGTTGGGAGCATTTCGCAAACCATCAGCATGTAAAAAGACGCGAAACATGTGTCTTGAGCCCTGAATACACTATTTCAGAGTACCGAAGTTGCGAATATGGATTCGCAACGAAAACATCCATTCCACTCCATTAGAACCAAAATGATGTATGGTTGTGGTTGGGAGCATTTCGTAAACCATCAGCACGCAAAAGATGCGAAACTTGTGTTTTGAGCCCTGAATGCACTATTTCGAGGTGCCGAAGTTGCGAATATGGTTTTGCAACGAAAACATCCATTCTACTGCATTAGACCCAAAATGATGTATGGCAGTGGTTGGGAGCATTTCACAAACCTTGGGCACACAAAAGATGCGAAACTTGTGTTTCGGGCCTGAATGCACTATTTCGAGGTACCGAAGTTACGAATATGGTTTCGCAACAAAAACATCCAATCTACTCCATTAGACCCAAAATGAAGTTTTGCAGTGGTCGGGACCATTTCACAAACCATCAGCACGTAAAAAGATACGAAACTTGTGTTTCGGGCCTGAATGCACTATTGGGTACCGAAGTTGCGAATATGGTTTCATAACTAATACATCCATTCTACTCCATTAGACCCAAAATGATGTATGGCAGTGGTTGGGAGCATTTCGCACACCATCAGCACGTAAAAAGATGCGAAACTTGTGTTTTGAGCCCTGACTGCAGTATTTCGGGGTACCGAAGTTGCGAATATGGTTTCACAACGGAAACATCCATTCCACTCCATTAGACCCAAAATGATGTATGGTAGTGGTTGGGAGCATTTCGCAAACCATCAGCACGTAAAAGATGCAAAACTTGTGTTTTGAGCCCTGAATGCACTATTTCGAGGTACCGAAGTTGCGAATATGGTTTCGCAACGAAAACATCCAATCTACTACATTAGACCCAAAATTAAGTTTTGCAGTGGTCGGGACCATTTCACAAACCATCAGCACGTAAAAAGATACGAAACTTGTGTTTCGGGCCTGAATGCACTATTGGGTACCGAAGTTGCGAATATGGTTTCATAACTAATTCATCCATTCTACTGCATTAGACCCAAAATGATGTATGGTAGTGGTTGGGAGCATTTCACAAACCTTGGGCACACAAAAGATGCGAAACTTGTGTTTCGGGCCTGAATGCACTATTTCGAGGTACCGAAGTTGCGAATATGGTTTCGCAACGAAAACATCCAATCTACTCCATTAGACCCAAAATGATGTATGGTAGTGGTTGGGAGCATTTCGCAAACCATCAGCACGTAAAAGATGCAAAACTTGTGTTTTGAGCCCTGAATGCACTATTTCGAGGTACCGAAGTTGCGAATATGGTTTCATAACTAATACATCTATTCTACTCCATTAGACCCAAAATGATGTATGGCAGTGGTTGGGAGCATTTCGCAAACCATCAGCACGTAAAAAGATGCGAAACATGTGTTTTGAGCCCTGAATGCACTATTTCGGAGTACCGAAGTCGTGAATATGGTTTCGCAATTAAAACATCCATTCCCCTCCATTAGACCCAAAATGATGTATGGCAGTGGTTGGGAGCATTTCGCAAACTATCAGCACGTAAAAGATGCGAAACTTGTATTTTGAGCCCTGAATGCACTATTTCGAGGTACCGAAGTTAAGAATATGGTTTGACAACGAAAACATCCAATCTACTCCATTAGACCCAAAATGAAGTTTTGCAGTGGTCAGGACCATTTCACAAACCATCAGCACGTAAAAAGATACGAAACTTGTGTTTCGGGCCTGAATGCACTATTGGGTACCGAAGTTGCGAATATGGTTTCATAACTAATACATCTATTCTACTCCATTAGACCCAAAATGATGTATGGCAGTGGTTGGGAGCATTTCGCAAACCATCAGCACGTAAAAAGATGCGAAACATGTGTTTTGAGCCCTGAATGCACTATTTCGGAGTACCGAAGTCGCGAATATGGTTTCGCAATTAAAACATCCATTCCCCTCCATTTGACCCAAAATGATGTATGGCAGTGGTTGGGAGCATTTCGCAAACTATCAGCACGTAAAAGATGCGAAACTTGTATTTTGAGCCCTGAATGTACTATTTCGAGGTACCGAAGTTGCGAATATGGTTTCGCAACGAAAACATCCAATCTACTCCATTAGACCCAAAATGAAGTTTTGCAGTGGTCGGGACCATTTCACAAACCATCAGCACGTAAAAAGATACAAAACTTGTGTTTCGAGCCTGAATGCACTGTTGGGTACCGAAGTTGCGAATATGGTTTCATAACTAATACATCCATTCTACTCCATTAGACCCAAAATGATGTATGGCAGTGGTTGGGAGCATTTCGCAAACCATCAGCACGTAAAAAGATGCGAAACATGTGTTTTGAGCCCTGAATGCACTATTTCGGAGTACCGAAGTTGCGAATATGGTTTCGCAATTAAAACATCCATTCCACTCCATTAGACCCAAAATGATGTATGGCAGTCGTTGGGAGCATTTCGCAAACTATCAGCACGTAAAAGATGCGAAACTTGTGTTTTGAGCCCTGAATGCACTATTTCGAGGTACCGAAGTTGCGAATATGGTTTCGCAACGAAAACATCCATTCTACTGCATTAGACTCAAAATGATGTATGGCTGTGGTTGGTAGCATTTCACAAACCTTGGGCACGCAAAAGATGCGAAACTTGTGTTTCGGGCCTGAATGCACTATTTCGAGGTACCGAAGTTACGAATATGGTTTCACAACGAAAACATCCAATCTACTCCATTAGACCCAAAATGAAGTTTTGCAGTGGTCAGGACCATTTCACAAACCATCAGCACGTAAAAAGATACGAAACTTGTGTTTCGGGCCTGAATGCACTATTGGGTACCGAAGTTGCGAATATGGTTTCATAACTAATACATCTATTCTACTCCATTAGACCCAAAATGATGTATGGCAGTGGTTGGGAGCATTTCGCAAACCATCAGCACGTAAAAAGATGCGAAACATGTGTTTTGAGCCCTAAATGCACTATTTCGGAGTACCGAAGTCGCGAATATGGTTTCGCAATTAAAACATCCATTCCCCTCCATTAGACCCAAAATGATGTATGGCAGTGGTTGGGAGCATTTCGCAAACTATCAGCACGTAAAAGATGCGAAACTTGTATTTTGAGCCCTGAATGTACTATTTCGAGGTACCGAAGTTGCGAATATGGTTTCGCAACGAAAACATCCAATCTACTCCATTAGACCCAAAATGAAGTTTTGCAGTGGTCAGGACCATTTCACAAACCATCAGCACGTAAAAAGATACGAAACTTGTGTTTCGGGCCTGAATGCACTATTGGGTACCGAAGTTGCGAATATGGTTTCATAACTAATACATCCATTCTACTCCATTAGACCCAAAATGATGTATGGCAGTGGTTGGGAGCATTTCGCAAACCACCAGCATGTAAAAAGACGCGAAACATGTGTCTTGAGCCCTGAATACACTATTTCAGAGTACCGAAGTTGCGAATATGGATTCGCAACGAAAACATCCATTCCACTCCATTAGAACCAAAATGATGTATGGTTGTGGTTGGGAGCATTTCGTAAACCATCAGCACGCAAAAGATGCGAAACTTGTGTTTTGAGCCCTGAATGCACTATTTCGAGGTGCCGAAGTTGCGAATATGGTTTTGCAACGAAAACATCCATTCTACTGCATTAGACCCAAAATGATGTATGGCAGTGGTTGGGAGCATTTCACAAACCTTGGGCACACAAAAGATGCGAAACTTGTGTTTCGGGCCTGAATGCACTATTTCGAGGTACCGAAGTTACGAATATGGTTTCGCAACGAAAACATCCAATCTACTCCATTAGACCCAAAATGAAGTTTTGCAGTGGTCGGGACCATTTCACAAACCATCAGCACGTAAAAAGATACGAAACTTGTGTTTCGGGCCTGAATGCACTATTGGGTACCGAAGTTGCGAATATGGTTTCATAACTAATACATCCATTCTACTCCATTAGACCCAAAATGATGTATGGCAGTGGTTGGGAGCATTTCGCACACCATCAGCACGTAAAAAGATGCGAAACTTGTGTTTTGAGCCCTGACTGCACTATTTCGGGGTACCGAAGTTGCGAATATGGTTTCACAACGGAAACATCCATTCCACTCCATTAGACCCAAAATGATGTATGGTAGTGGTTGGGAGCATTTCGCAAACCATCAGCACGTAAAAGATGCAAAACTTGTGTTTTGAGCCCTGAATGCACTATTTCGAGGTACCGAAGTTGCGAATATGGTTTCGCAACGAAAACATCCAATCTACTACATTAGACCCAAAATTAAGTTTTGCAGTGGTCGGGACCATTTCACAAACCATCAGCACGTAAAAAGATACGAAACTTGTGTTTCGGGCCTGAATGCACTATTGGGTACCGAAGTTGCGAATATGGTTTCATAACTAATTCATCCATTCTACTGCATTAGACCCAAAATGATGTATGGCAGTGGTTGGGAGCATTTCACAAACCTTGGGCACACAAAAGATGCGAAACTTGTGTTTCGGGCCTGAATGCACTATTTCGAGGTACCGAAGTTGCGAATATGGTTTCGCAACGAAAACATCCAATCTACTCCATTAGACCCAAAATGAAGTTTTCCAGTGGTCGGGACCATTTCACAAACCATCAGCACGTAAAAAGATACGAAACTTGTGTTTCGGGCCTGAATGCACTATTGGGTACCGAAGTTGCGAATATGGTTTCGCAACGAAAACATCCATTCTACTGCATTAGACCCAAAATGATGTATGGCAGTGGTTGGGAGCATTTCACAAACCTTGGGCACACAAAAGATGCGAAACTTGTGTTTCGGGCCTGAATGCACTATTTCGGGGTACCAAAGTTGCGAATATGGTTTCGCAACGAAAACATCCAATCTACTCCATTAGACCCAAAATGAAGTTTTGCAGTGGTCAGGACCATTTCACAAACCATCAGCACGTAAAAAGATACGAAACTTGTGTTTCGGGTCTGAATGCACTGTTGGGTACCGAAGTTGCGAATATGGTTTCATAACTAATACATGCATTCTACTCCATTAGACCCAAAATGATGTATGGCAGTGGTTGGGAGCATTTTGCAAACCATCAGCATGTAAAAAGATGCGAAACATGTGTTTTGAGCCCTAAATGCACTATTTTAGAGTACCGAAGTTGCGAATATGGATTCGCAACGAAAACATCCATTCCACTCCATTAGAACCAAAATGATGTATGGTTGTGGTTGGGAGCATTTCGTAAACCATCAGCACGTAAAAGATGCGAAACTTGTGTTTTGAGCCCTGAATGCACTATTTCGAGGTGCCGAAGTTGCGAATATGGTTTTGCAACGAAAACATCCATTCTACTGCATTAGACCCAAAATGATGTATGGCAGTGGTTGGGAGCATTTCACAAACCTTGGGCACACAAAAGATGCGAAACTTGTGTTTCGGGCCTGAATGCACTATTTCGAGGTACCGAAGTTACGAATATGGTTTCGCAACGAAAACATCCAACCTACTCCATTAGACCCAAAATGAAGTTTTGCAGTGGTCGGGACCATTTCACAAACCATCAGCACGTAAAAATATACGAAACTAGTGTTTCGGGCCTGAATGCACTATTGGGTACCGAAGTTGCGAATATGGTTTCATAACTAATACATCCATTCTACTCCATTAGACCCAAAATGATGTATGGCAGTGGTTGGGAGCATTTCGCAAACCATCAGCACGTAAAAAGATGCGAAACATGTGTTTTGAGCCCTGAATGCACTATTTCGGAGTACCGAAGTTGCGAATATGGTTTCGCAATTAAAACATCCATTCCACTCCATTAGACCCAAAATGATGTATGGCAGTCGTTGGGAGCATTTCGCAAACTATCAGCACGTAAAAGATGCGAAACTTGTGTTTTGAGCCCTGAATGCACTATTTCGAGGTACCGAAGTTGCAAATATGGTTTCGCAACGAAAACATCCATTCTACTGCATTAGACTCAAAATGATGTATGGCTGTGGTTGGTAGCATTTCACAAACCTTGGGCACACAAAAGATGCGAAACTTGTGTTTCGGGCCTGAATGCACTATTTCGAGGTACCGAAGTTACGAGTATGGTTTCACAACGAAAACATCCAATCTACTCCATTAGACCCAAAATGAAGTTTTGCAGTGGTCAGGACCATTTCACAAACCATCAGCACGTAAAAAGATACGAAACTTGTGTTTCGGGCCTGAATGCACTATTGGGTACCGAAGTTGCGAATATGGTTTCATAACTAATACATCTATTCTACTCCATTAGACCCAAAATGATGTATGGCAGTGGTTGGGAGCATTTCGCAAACCATCAGCACGTAAAAAGATGCGAAACATGTGTTTTGAGCCCTGAATGCACTATTTCGGAGTACCGAAGTCGCGAATATGGTTTCGCAATTAAAACATCCATTCCCCTCCATTAGACCCAAAATGATGTATGGCAGTGGTTGGGAGCATTTCGCAAACTATCAGCACGTAAAAGATGCGAAACTTGTATTTTGAGCCCTGAATGTACTATTTCGAGGTACCGAAGTTGCGAATATGGTTTCGCAACGAAAACATCCAATCTACTCCATTAGACCCAAAATGAAGTTTTGCAGTGGTCAGGACCATTTCACAAACCATCAGCACGTAAAAAGATACGAAACTTGTGTTTCGGGCCTGAATGCACTATTGGGTACCGAAGTTGCGAATATGGTTTCATAACTAATACATCCATTCTACTCCATTAGACCCAAAATGATGTATGGCAGTGGTTGGGAGCATTTCGCAAACCATCAGCATGTAAAAAGACGCGAAACATGTGTCTTGAGCCCTGAATACACTATTTCAGAGTACCGAAGTTGCGAATATGGATTCGCAACGAAAACATCCATTCCACTCCATTAGAACCAAAATGATGTATGGTTGTGGTTGGGAGCATTTCGTAAACCATCAGCACGCAAAAGATGCGAAACTTGTGTTTTGAGCCCTGAATGCACTATTTCGAGGTGCCGAAGTTGCGAATATGGTTTTGCAACGAAAACATCCATTCTACTGCATTAGACCCAAAATGATGTATGGCAGTGGTTGGGAGCATTTCACAAACCTTGGGCACACAAAAGATGCGAAACTTGTGTTTCGGGCCTGAATGCACTATTTCGAGGTACCGAAGTTACGAATATGGTTTCGCAACGAAAACATCCAATCTACTCCATTAGACCCAAAATGAAGTTTTGCAGTGGTCGGGACCATTTCACAAACCATCAGCACGTAAAAAGATACGAAACTTGTGTTTCGGGCCTGAATGCACTATTGGGTACCGAAGTTGCGAATATGGTTTCATAACTAATACATCCATTCTACTCCATTAGACCCAAAATGATGTATGGCAGTGGTTGGGAGCATTTCGCACACCATCAGCACGTAAAAAGATGCGAAACTTGTGTTTTGAGCCCTGACTGCAGTATTTCGGGGTACCGAAGTTGCGAATATGGTTTCACAACGGAAACATCCATTCCACTCCATTAGACCCAAAATGATGTATGGTAGTGGTTGGGAGCATTTCGCAAACCATCAGCACGTAAAAGATGCAAAACTTGTGTTTTGAGCCCTGAATGCACTATTTCGAGGTACCGAAGTTGCGAATATGGTTTCGCAACGAAAACATCCAATCTACTACATTAGACCCAAAATTAAGTTTTGCAGTGGTCGGGACCATTTCACAAACCATCAGCACGTAAAAAGATACGAAACTTGTGTTTCGGGCCTGAATGCACTATTGGGTACCGAAGTTGCGAATATGGTTTCATAACTAATTCATCCATTCTACTGCATTAGACCCAAAATGATGTATGGCAGTGGTTGGGAGCATTTCACAAACCTTGGGCACACAAAAGATGCGAAACTTGTGTTTCGGGCCTGAATGCACTATTTCGAGGTACCGAAGTTGCGAATATGGTTTCGCAACGAAAACATCCAATCTACTCCATTAGACCCAAAATGAAGTTTTCCAGTGGTCGGGACCATTTCACAAACCATCAGCACGTAAAAAGATACGAAACTTGTGTTTCGGGCCTGAATGCACTATTGGGTACCGAAGTTGCGAATATGGTTTCGCAACGAAAACATCCATTCTACTGCATTAGACCCAAAATGATGTATGGCAGTGGTTGGGAGCATTTCACAAACCTTGGGCACACAAAAGATGCGAAACTTGTGTTTCGGGCCTGAATGCACTATTTCGGGGTACCAAAGTTGCGAATATGGTTTCGCAACGAAAACATCCAATCTACTCCATTAGACCCAAAATGAAGTTTTGCAGTGGTCAGGACCATTTCACAAACCATCAGCACGTAAAAAGATACGAAACTTGTGTTTCGGGTCTGAATGCACTGTTGGGTACCGAAGTTGCGAATATGGTTTCATAACTAATACATGCATTCTACTCCATTAGACCCAAAATGATGTATGGCAGTGGTTGGGAGCATTTTGCAAACCATCAGCATGTAAAAAGATGCGAAACATGTGTTTTGAGCCCTAAATGCACTATTTTAGAGTACCGAAGTTGCGAATATGGATTCGCAACGAAAACATCCATTCCACTCCATTAGAACCAAAATGATGTATGGTTGTGGTTGGGAGCATTTCGTAAACCATCAGCACGTAAAAGATGCGAAACTTGTGTTTTGAGCCCTGAATGCACTATTTCGAGGTGCCGAAGTTGCGAATATGGTTTTGCAACGAAAACATCCATTCTACTGCATTAGACCCAAAATGATGTATGGCAGTGGTTGGGAGCATTTCACAAACCTTGGGCACACAAAAGATGCGAAACTTGTGTTTCGGGCCTGAATGCACTATTTCGAGGTACCGAAGTTACGAATATGGTTTCGCAACGAAAACATCCAACCTACTCCATTAGACCCAAAATGAAGTTTTGCAGTGGTCGAGACCATTTCACAAACCATCAGCACGTAAAAATATAAGAAACTAGTGTTTCGGGCCTGAATGCACTATTGGGTACCGAAGTTGCGAATATGGTTTCATAACTAATACATCCATTCTACTCCATTAGACCCAAAATGATGTATGGCAGTGGTTGGGAGCATTTCGCAAACCATCAGCACGTAAAAAGATGCGAAACATGTGTTTTGAGCCCTGAATGCACTATTTCGGAGTACCGAAGTTGCGAATATGGTTTCGCAATTAAAACATCCATTCCACTCCATTAGACCCAAAATGATGTATGGCAGTCGTTGGGAGCATTTCGCAAACTATCAGCACGTAAAAGATGCGAAACTTGTGTTTTGAGCCCTGAATGCACTATTTCGAGGTACCGAAGTTGCGAATATGGTTTCGCAACGAAAACATCCATTCTACTGCATTAGACTCAAAATGATGTATGGCTGTGGTTGGTAGCATTTCACAAACCTTGGGCACACAAAAGATGCGAAACTTGTGTTTCGGGCCTGAATGCACTATTTCGAAGTACCGAAGTTACGAGTATGGTTTCACAACGAAAACATCCAATCTACTCCATTAGACCCAAAATGAAGTTTTGCAGTGGTCAGGACCATTTCACAAACCATCAGCACGTAAAAAGATACGAAACTTGTGTTTCGGGCCTGAATGCACTATTGGGTACCGAAGTTGCGAATATGGTTTCATAACTAATACATCTATTCTACTCCATTAGACCCAAAATGATGTATGGCAGTGGTTGGGAGCATTTCGCAAACAATCAGCACGTAAAAAGATGCGAAACATGTGTTTTGAGCCCTGAATGCACTATTTCGGAGTACCGAAGTCGCGAATATGGTTTCGCAATTAAAACATCCATTCCCCTCCATTAGACCCAAAATGATGTATGGCAGTGGTTGGGAGCATTTCGCAAACTATCAGCACGTAAAAGATGCGAAACTTGTATTTTGAGCCCTGAATGTACTATTTCGAGGTACCGAAGTTGCGAATATGGTTTCGCAACGAAAACATCCAATCTACTCCATTAGACCCAAAATGAAGTTTTGCAGTGGTCAGGACCATTTCACAAACCATCAGCACGTAAAAAGATACGAAACTTGTGTTTCGGGCCTGAATGCACTATTGGGTACCGAAGTTGCGAATATGGTTTCATAACTAATACATCCATTCTACTCCATTAGACCCAAAATGATGTATGGCAGTGGTTGGGAGCATTTCGCAAACCATCAGCATGTAAAAAGACGCGAAACATGTGTCTTGAGCCCTGAATACACTATTTCAGAGTACCGAAGTTGCGAATATGGATTCGCAACGAAAACATCCATTCCACTCCATTAGAACCAAAATGATGTATGGTTGTGGTTGGGAGCATTTCGTAAACCATCAGCACGCAAAAGATGCGAAACTTGTGTTTTGAGCCCTGAATGCACTATTTCGAGGTGCCGAAGTTGCGAATATGGTTTTGCAACGAAAACATCCATTCTACTGCATTAGACCCAAAATGATGTATGGCAGTGGTTGGGAGCATTTCACAAACCTTGGGCACACAAAAGATGCGAAACTTGTGTTTCGGGCCTGAATGCACTATTTCGAGGTACCGAAGTTACGAATATGGTTTCGCAACGAAAACATCCAATCTACTCCATTAGACCCAAAATGAAGTTTTGCAGTGGTCGGGACCATTTCACAAACCATCAGCACGTAAAAAGATACGAAACTTGTGTTTCGGGCCTGAATGCACTATTGGGTACTGAAGTTGCGAATATGGTTTCATAACTAATACATCCATTCTACTCCATTAGACCCAAAATGATGTATGGCAGTGGTTGGGAGCATTTCGCACACCATCAGCACGTAAAAAGATGCGAAACTTGTGTTTTGAGCCCTGACTGCACTATTTCGGGGTACCGAAGTTGCGAATATGGTTTCACAACGGAAACATCCATTCCACTCCATTAGACCCAAAATGATGTATGGTAGTGGTTGGGAGCATTTCGCAAACCATCAGCACGTAAAAGATGCAAAACTTGTGTTTTGAGCCCTGAATGCACTATTTCGAGGTACCGAAGTTGCGAATATGGTTTCGCAACGAAAACATCCAATCTACTACATTAGACCCAAAATTAAGTTTTGCAGTGGTCGGGACCATTTCACAAACCATCAGCACGTAAAAAGATACGAAACTTGTGTTTCGGGCCTGAATGCACTATTGGGTACCGAAGTTGCGAATATGGTTTCATAACTAATTCATCCATTCTACTGCATTAGACCCAAAATGATGTATGGCAGTGGTTGGGAGCATTTCACAAACCTTGGGCACACAAAAGATGCGAAACTTGTGTTTCGGGCCTGAATGCACTATTTCGAGGTACCGAAGTTGCGAATATGGTTTCGCAACGAAAACATCCAATCTACTCCATTAGACCCAAAATGAAGTTTTCCAGTGGTCGGGACCATTTCACAAACCATCAGCACGTAAAAAGATACGAAACTTGTGTTTCGGGCCTGAATGCAATATTGGGTACCGAAGTTGCGAATATGGTTTCGCAACGAAAACATCCATTCTACTGCATTAGACCCAAAATGATGTATGGCAGTGGTTGGGAGCATTTCACAAACCTTGGGCACAAAAAAGATGCGAAACTTGTGTTTCGGGCCTGAATGCACTATTTCGGGGTACCAAAGTTGCGAATATGGTTTCGCAACGAAAACATCCAATCTACTCCATTAGACCCAAAATGAAGTTTTGCAGTGGTCAGGACCATTTCACAAACCATCAGCACGTAAAAAGATACGAAACTTGTGTTTCGGGCCTGAATGCACTGTTGGGTACCGAAGTTGCGAATATGGTTTCATAACTAATACATGCATTCTACTCCATTAGACCCAAAATGATGTATGGCAGTGGTTGGGAGCATTTCGCAAACCATCAGCATGTAAAAAGATGCGAAACATGTGTTTTGAGCCCTGAATGCACTATTTTAGAGTACCGAAGTTGCGAATATGGATTCGCAACGAAAACATCCATAGCACTCCATTAGAACCAAAATGATGTATGGTTGTGGTTGGGAGCATTTCGTAAACCATCAGCACGTAAAAGATGCGAAACTTGTGTTTTGAGCCCTGAATGCACTATTTCGAGGTGCCGAAGTTGCGAATATGGTTTTGCAACGAAAACATCCATTCTACTGTATTAGACCCAAAATGATGTATGGCAGTGGTTGGGAGCATTTCACAAACCTTGGGCACACAAAAGATGCGAAACTTGGGTTTCGGGCCTGAATGCACTATTTCGAGGTACCGAAGTTACGAATATTGTTTCGCAACGAAAACATCCAATCTACTCCATTAGACCCAAAATGAAGTTTTGCAGTGGTCGGGACCATTTCACAAACCATCAGCACGTAAAAAGATACGAAACTTGTGTTTCGGGCCTGAATGCACTATTGGGTACTGAAGTTGCGAATATGGTTTCATAACTAATACATCCATTCTACTCCATTAGACCCAAAATGATGTATGGCAGTGGTTGGGAGCATTTCGCACACCATCAGCACGTAAAAAGATGCGGAACTTGTGTTTTGAGCCCTGACTGCACTATTTCGGGGTACCGAAGTTGCGAATATGGTTTCGCAACGGAAACATCCATTCCACTCCATTAGACCCAAAATGATGTATGGTAGTGGTTGGGAGCATTTCGCAAACCATCAGCACGTAAAAGATGCAAAACTTGTGTTTTGAGCCCTGAATGCACTATTTCGAGGTACCGAAGTTGCGAATATGGTTTCGCAACGAAAACATCCAATCTACTACATTAGACCCAAAATGAAGTTTTGCAGTGGTCGGGACCATTTCACAAACCATCAGCACGTAAAAAGATACAAAACTTGTGTTTCGGGCCTGAATGCACTATTGGGAACCGAAGTTGCGAATATGGTTTCATAACTAATACATCCATTCTACTGCATTAGACCCAAAATGATGTATGGCAGTGGTTGAGAGCATTTCACAAACCTTGGCCACACAAAAGATGCGAAACTTGTGTTTCGGGCCTGAATGCACTATTTCGAGGTACCGAAGTTGCGAATATGGTTTCGCAACGAAAACATCCAATCTACTCCATTAGACCCAAAATGAAGTTTTGCAGTGGTCGGGACTATTTCACAAACCATCAGCACGTAAAAAGATACGAAACTTGTGTTTCAGGCCCAAATGCACTATTTCGGGGTACCGAAGTTGCGAATATGGTTTCGCAACGAAAACATCATCGCTACTCCATTAGTCCCAAAATGATGTATGGCAGTTGTTGGGAGCATTTCACAAACCTTGGGCACACAAAAGATGCGAAACTTGTGTTTCGGGCCTGAATGCACTATTTCGGGGTACCAAAGTTGCGAATATGGTTTCGCAACGAAAACATCCATTCCACTCCATTAGACCCAAAATGAAGTTTTGTAGTGGTCGGGACCATTTCACAAACCATTAGCACGTAAAAAGATACGAAACTTGTGTTTCGGGCCCAAATGCACTATTTCGGGGTACCAAAGTTGCGAATATGGTTTCGCAACGAAAACATCCTCGCAACTCCATTAGACCCAAAATGATGTATGGCAGTGGTTGGGAGCATTTCACAAACCTTGGGCACACAAAAATGCGATACTTGTGTTTCGGGCCTGAATGCACTATTTCGGGGTACCGAAGTTGCGAATATGGTTTCGCAATGAAAACATCCAATCTACTCCATTAGACCCAAAATGAAGTTTTGCAGTGGTCGGGAGCATTTCACAAACCATCAGCACGTAAAAAGATACGAAACTTGTGTTTCGGGCCTGAATGCACTATTGGGTACCGAAGTTGCGAATATGGTTTCGCAACGAAAACATCCAATCTACTCCATTAGACCCAAAATGAAGTTTTGCAGTGGTCGGGACCATTTCACAAACCATCAGCACGTAAAAAGATACAAAACTTGTGTTTCGAGCCTGAATGCACTGTTGGGTACCGAAGTTGCGAATATGGTTTCATAACTAATACATCCATTCTACTCCATTAGACCCAAAATGATGTATGGCAGTGGTTGGGAGCATTTCGCAAACCATCAGCACGTAAAAAGATGCGAAACATGTGTTTTGAGCCCTGAATGCACTATTTCGGAGTACCGAAGTTGCGAATATGGTTTCGCAATTAAAACATCCATTCCACTCCATTAGACCCAAAAAGATGTATGGTAGTGGTTGGGAGCATTTCGCAAAATATCAGCACGTAAAAGATGTGAAACTTGTGTTTTGAGCCCTGAATGCACTATTTCGAGGTACCGAAGTTGCGAATATGGTTTCGCAACGAAAACATCCATTCTACTGCATTAGACCCAAAATGATGTATGGCTGTGGTTGGTAGCATTTCACAAACCTTGGGCACACAAAAGATGCGAAACTTGTGTTTCGGGCCTGAATGCACTATTTCGAGATACCGAAGTTGCGAATATGGTTTCGCAACGAAAACATCCAATCTACTCCATTAGACCCAAAATGAAGTTTTGCAGTCGTCGGGACCATTTCACAAACCATCAGCACGTAAAAAGATACGAAACTTGTGTTTCGGTCCTGAATGCACTATTTTGGGGTACCGAAGTTGCGAATATGGTTTCGCAACGAAAACATCCATGCTACTCCATTAGACCCAAAATAATGTATGGCATTGGTTGGGAGCATTTCACAAACCTTGGGCACACAAAAGATGCGAAACTTGTGTTTCGGGCCTGAATGCACTATTTCGAGGTACTGAAGTTGCGAATATGGTTTCGCAACGAAAACATCCAATCTACTCCATTAGACCCAGAATGAAGTTTTGCAGTGGTCGGGACCATTTCACAAACCATCAGCACGTAAAAAGATACGAAACTTGTGTTTCGGGCCCGAATGCACTATTTCGGGGTACCGAAGTTGCGAATATGGTTTCGCAACGAAAACATCATCGCTACTCCATTAGTCCCAAAATGATGTATGGCAGTTGTTGGGAGCATTTCACAAACCTTGGGCACACAAAAGATGCGAAACTTGTGTTTCGGGCCTGAATGCACTATTTCGGGGTACCAAAGTTGCGAATATGGTTTCGCAACGAAAACATCCATTCCACTCCATTAGACCCAAAATGAAGTTTTGTAGTGGTCGGGACCATTTCACAAACCATTAGCACGTAAAAAGATACGAAACTTGTGTTTCGGGCCCAAATGCACTATTTCGGGGTACCGAAGTTGCGAATATGGTTTCGCAACGAAAACATCCTCGCTACTCCATTAGACCCAAAATGATGTATGGCAGTGGTTGGGAGCATTTCACAAACCTTGGGCACACAAAAATGCGATACTTGTGTTTCGGGCTTGAATGCACTATTTCGGGGTACCGAAGTTGCGAATATGGTTTCGCAATGAAAACATCCAATCTACTCCATTAGACCCAAAATGAAGTTTTGCAGTGGTCGGGAGCATTTCACAAACCATCAGCACGTAAAAAGATACGAAACTTGTGTTTCGGGCCTGAATGCACTATTGGGTACCGAAGTTGTGAATATGGTTTCGCAACGAAAACATCCAATCTACTCCATTAGACCCAAAATGAAGTTTTGCAGTGGTCGGGACCATTTCACAAACCATCAGCACGTAAAAAGATACAAAACTTGTGTTTCGAGCCTGAATGCACTGTTGGGTACCGAAGTTGCGAATATGGTTTCATAACTAATACATCCATTCTACTCCATTAGACCCAAAATGATGTATGGCAGTGGTTGGGAGCATTTCGCAAACCATCAGCACGTAAAAAGATGCGAAACATGTGTTTTGAGCCCTGAATGCACTATTTCGGAGTACCGAAGTTGCGAATATGGTTTCGCAATTAAAACATCCATTCCACTCCATTAGACCCAAAAAGATGTATGGTAGTGGTTGGGAGCATTTCGCAAAATATCAGCACGTAAAAGATGTGAAACTTGTGTTTTGAGCCCTGAATGCACTATTTTGAGGTACCGAAGTTGCGAATATGGTTTCGCAACGAAAACATCCATTCTACTGCATTAGACCCAAAATGATGTATGGCTGTGGTTGGTAGCATTTCACAAACCTTGGGCACACAAAAGATGCGAAACTTGTGTTTCGGGCCTGAATGCACTATTTCGAGGTACCGAAGTTGCGAATATGGTTTCGCAACGAAAACATCCAATCTACTCCATTAGACCCAAAATGAAGTTTTGCAGTCGTCGGGACCATTTCACAAACCATCAGCACGTAAAAAGATACGAAACTTGTGTTTCGGTCCTGAATGCACTATTTTGGGGTACCGAAGTTGCGAATATGGTTTCGCAACGAAAACATCCATGCTACTCCATTAGACGCAAAATAATGTATGGCAGTGGTTGGGAGCATTTCACAAACCTTGGGCACACAAAAGATGCGAAACTTGTGTTTCGGGCCTGAATGCACTATTTCGAGGTACTGAAGTTGCGAATATGGTTTCACAACGAAAACATCCAATCTACTCCATTAGACCCAGAATGAAGTTTTGCAGTGGTCGGGACCATTTCACAAACCATCAGCACGTAAAAAGATACGAAACTTGTGTTTCGGGCCTGAATGCACTATTGGGTACCGAAGTTGCGAATATGGTTTCGCAATGAAAACATCCATTCTACTGCATTAGACCCAAAATGATGTATGGCAGTGGTTGGGAACATTTCACAAACCTTGGGCACACAAAAGATGCGAAACTTGTGTTTTGGGCCTGAATGCACTATTTCGGGGTACCAAAGTTGCGAATATGGTTTCGCAATGAAAACATCCAATCTACTCCATTAGACCCAAAATGAAGTTTTGCAGTGGTCGGGACCATTTCACAAACCATCAGCACGTAAAAAGATACGAAACTTGTGTTTCGGGCCTGAATGCACTATTGGGTACCGAAGTTGCGAATATGGTTTCGCAACGAAAACATCCAATCTACTCCATTAGACCCAAAATGAAGTTTTGCAGTGGTCGGGACCATTTCACAAACCATCAGCACGTAAAAAGATACAAAACTTGTGTTTCGAGCCTGAATGCACTGTTGGGTACCGAAGTTGCGAATATGGTTTCATAACTAATACATCCATTCTACTCCATTAGACCCAAAATGATGTATGGCAGTGGTTGGGAGCATTTCGCAAACCATCAGCACGTAAAAAGATGCGAAACATGTGTTTTGAGCCCTGAATGCACTATTTCGGAGTACCGAAGTTGCGAATATGGTTTCGCAATTAAAACATCCATTCCACTCCATTAGACCCAAAAAGATGTATGGTAGTGGTTGGGAGCATTTCGCAAAATATCAGCACGTAAAAGATGTGAAACTTGTGTTTTGAGCCCTGAATGCACTATTTCGAGGTACCGAAGTTGCGAATATGGTTTCGCAACGAAAACATCCATTCTACTGCATTAGACCCAAAATGATGTATGGCTGTGGTTGGTAGCATTTCACAAACCTTGGGCACACAAAAGATGCGAAACTTGTGTTTCGGGCCTGAATGCACTATTTCGAGGTACCGAAGTTGCGAATATGGTTTCGCAACGAAAACATCCAATCTACTCCATTAGACCCAAAATGAAGTTTTGCAGTCGTCGGGACCATTTCACAAACCATCAGCACGTAAAAAGATACGAATCTTGTGTTTCGGTCCTGAATGCACTATTTCGGGGTACCGAAGTTGCGAATATGGTTTCGCAACGAAAACATCCATGCTACTCCATTAGACCCAAAATAATGTATTGCAGTGGTTGGGAGCATTTCACAAACCTTGGGCACACAAAAGATGCGAAACTTGTGTTTCGGGCCTGAATGCACTATTTCGAGGTACCGAAGTTGCGAATATGGTTTCGCAACGAAAACATCCAATCTACTCCATTAGACCCAGAATGAAGTTTTGCAGTGGTCGGGACCATTTCACAAACCATCAGCACGTAAAAAGATACGAAACTTGTGTTTCGGGCCTGAATGCACTATTGGGTACCGAAGTTGCGAATATGGTTTCGCAATGAAAACATCCATTCTACTGCATTAGACCCAAAATGATGTATGGCAGTGGTTGGGAGCATTTCACAAACCTTGGGCACACAAAAGATGCGAAACTTGTGTTTTGGGCCTGAATGCACTATTTCGGGGTACCAAAGTTGCGAATATGGTTTCACAACGAAAACATCCATTCCACTCCATTAGACCCAAAATGAAGTTTTGCAGTGGTCGGGACCATTTCACAAACCATCAGCACGTAAAAAGATACGAAACTTGTGTTTCAGGCCCGAATGCACTATTTCGGGGTACCGAAGTTGCGAATATGGTTTCGCAACGAAAACATCCAATCTACTCCATTAGACCCAAAATGAAGTTTTGCAGTGGTCGGGACCATTTCACAAACCATCAGCACGTAAAAAGATACGAAACTTGTGTTTCGGGCCTGAATGCACTATTGGGAACCGAAGTTGCGAATATGGTTTCATAACTAATACATCCATTCTACTGCATTAGACCCAAAATGATGTATGGCAGTGGTTGAGAGCATTTCACAAACCTTGGCCACACAAAAGATGCGAAACTTGTGTTTCGGGCCTGAATGCACTATTTCGAGGTACCGAAGTTGCGAATATGGTTTC
>JAQONI010000081.1:0-145268 GCA_036936925.1 Cenchrus fungigraminus
CCAAAATGATGTTTGGGAGTTCTCTGGAGTATTTCGCAAACCTTAGGCATGCAAAAAGATGCAAAAATTGTGTTTTCGGCCTGAATACATTATTTCAGGGTACCGAAGTTACGAAAATGGTTTCGCAATGAAGGCACCCATTCTACTCCATTAGACCCAAAATGATGTCTAGGAGTGCTCCGGAGCATTTCGCATAACCCTCGGCATGTAAAAAGATGCAAAACTTGTGTTTCGGGCCTGAATGCACTATTTCGGGGTATCGATGTTGCGAAAATGGTGTCGCAACGAATACTCCCATTCTACTCCATTAGCCCCAAAATGATGTTTGGGAGTTCTCTAGAGCATTTCGCAAACCTTAGGCATGCAAAAGATGCAAAACTTGTGTTTCCCGCCTGAATACACTATTTCAGGGTACCGAAGTTACGAAAATGGTTTTGCAATAAATGCACCCATTCTACTCCATTAGCCCCAAAATGATGTTTGGGAGTTCTCTGGAGCATTTCGCAAACCTACGGCATGTGAAAAGATGCAAAACTTGTGTTTCGGGCCTGAATACACTATTTCAGGGTACCGAAGTTACGAAAATGGTTTCGCAATGAATGCACCCATTCTACTCCATTAGGCCAAAAATGATGTCTAGGAGTGCTCCGGAGCATTTCGCATAACCTTCGGCATGTAAAAAGATGCAAAACTTGTGTTTCGGGCCTGAATGCACTATTTCGAGGTATCGATGTTGCGAAAATGGTTTCGCAATGAATACACCCATTCAACTCCATTAGACCCAAAATGATGTTTGGGAGTGCTCCAGAGCATTTCGCAAAACCTTCGGCATGTAAAAACATGCAAAACTTGTGTTTCGGGCCAGAATGCACTATTACGGGTTATCGAAGATCCGAAAATGGTATCGCAACGAATACACCCATTCTGCTCCATTAGCCACAAAATGATGTGTGGGAGTGCTCCGGAGCATTTCGCAAACCTTCGGCATGTAAAAAGATGCAAAACTTGTGTTTCGGGCCTGAATGCACTATTTCGGGGTATCGAAGTTGCGAAAATGGTTTCGTAACGAATACTCCTATTCTACTCCATTAGACCCAAAATGATGTTTGGGAGTGCTCCGGAGCATTTCGCAAAACCTTTGGCATGTAAAAAGATGTAAAACTTGTGTTTCGGGCCTGAATGCACTATTTCGGGGTATCGAAGTTGCGAAAATGGTTTCGCAACGAATACACCCATTGTACTCCATTAGACCCAAAATGATGTTTGGGAGTTCTCCGGAGCATTTCGCAAAACTTCGGCATGTAAAAAATGCAAAACTTGCGTTTCGGGCCTGAATGCACTATTTCAGGGTATCGAAGTTGCGAAAATGGTTTCACAACGAATACACCCATTCTACTCCATTAGACACAAAATGATGTTTGGGAGTGCTCCGGAGCATTTCGCAAAATCTTCGGCATGTAAAAAGATGTAAAACTTGTGTTTCGGGCCTGAATGCACTATTTCGGGGTATCGAAATTGCGAAAATGGTTTCGCAACGAATACTCCCATTCTACTCCGTTAGCCCCAAAATGATGTTTGGGAGTTCTCTGGAGCATTTCGCAAACCTTAGGCATGCAAAAAGATGCAAAACTAGTGTTTCCGGCCTGAATACACTATTTCAGGGTACCGAAGTTACGAAAATGGTTTTGCAATGAATGCACCCATTCTACTCTATTAGCCCCAAAATGATGTTTGGGAGTTCTCTGGAGCATTTCGCAAACCTACGGCATGTGAAAAGATGCAAAACTTGTGTTTCGGGCCTGAATACACTATTTTAGGGTACCGAAGTTACGAAAATGGTTTCGCAATGAATGCACCCATTCTACTCCATTAGTCCCAAAATGATGTCTAGGAGTGCTCCGGAGCATTTCGCATAACCTTCGGCATGTAAAAAGATGCAAAACTTGTGTTTCGGGCCTGAATGCACTATTTCGAGGTATCGATGTTGTGAAAATGGTTTCGCAATGAATGCACCCATTCTACTCCATCAGACCCAAAATGATGTTTGGGAGTGCTCCAGAGCATTTCGCAAAACCTTCGGCATGTAAAAAGATGCAAAACTTGTGTTTCGGGCCTGAATGCACTATTTCGGGGTATCGAAGTTGCGAAAATGGTTTCGCATCGAATACACCCATTCTACTCCATTAGCCACAAAATGATGTTTGGGAGTTCTCTGGAGCATTTCGCAAACCTTCGGCATGTAAAAAGATGCAAAACATGTGTTTCGGGCCTGAATGCACTATTTCGGGGTATCGAAGTTGCGAAAATGGTTTCGCAACGAATACTCCTATTCTACTCCATTAGAGCCAAAATGATGTTTGGGAGTGCTCCGGAGCATTTCGCAAAACCTTTGGAATGTAAAAAGATGTAAAACTTCTGTTTCGGGCCTGAATGCACTATTTCGGGGTATCGAAGTTGCGAAAATGGTTTCGCAACGAATACACCCATTGTACTCCATTACACCCAAAATGATGTTTGGGAGTTCTCCGGAGCATTTCGCAAAACTTCGGCATGTAAAAAATGCAAAACTTGCGTTTCGGGCCTGAATGCACTATTTCAGGGTATCGAAGTTGCGAAAATGGTTTCACAACGAATACACCCATTCTACTCCATTAGACACAAAATGATGTTTGGGAGTGCTCCGGAGCATTTCGCAAAATCTTCGGCATGTAAAAAGATGTAAAACTTGTGTTTCGGGCCTGAATGCACTATTTCGGGGTATCGAAATTGCGAAAATGGTTTCGCAACGAATACTCCCATTCTACTCCATTAGCCCCAAAATGATGTTTGGGAGTTCTCTGGAGCATTTCGCAAACCTTAGGCATGCAAAAAGATGCAAAACTAGTGTTTCCGGCCTGAATACACTATTTCAGGGTACCGAAGTTACGAAAATGGTTTTGCAATGAATGCACCCATTCTACTCTATTAGCCCCAAAATGATGTTTGGGAGTTCTCTGGAGCATTTCGCAAACCTACGGCATGTGAAAAGATGCAAAACTTGTGTTTCGGGCCTGAATACACTATTTTAGGGTACCGAAGTTACGAAAATGGTTTCGCAATGAATGCACCCATTCTACTCCATTAGACCCAAAATGATGTCTAGGAGTGCTCCGGAGCATTTCGCATAACCTTCGGCATGTAAAAAGATGCAAAACTTGTGTTTCGGGCCTGAATGCACTATTTCGAGGTATCGATGTTGCGAAAATGGTTTCGCAATGAATGCACCCATTCTACTCCATCAGACCCAAAATGATGTTTGGGAGTGCTCCAGAGCATTTCGCAAAACCTTCGGCATGTAAAAAGATGCAAAACTTGTGTTTCGGGCCTGAATGCACTATTTCGGGGTATCGAAGTTGCGAAAATGGTTTCGCATCGAATACACCCATTCTACTCCATTAGCCACAAAATGATGTTTGGGAGTTCTCTGGAGCATTTCGCAAACCTTCGGCATGTAAAAAGATGCAAAACATGTGTTTCGGGCCTGAATGCACTATTTCGGGGTATCGAAGTTGCGAAAATGGTTTCGCAACGAATACTCCTATTCTACTCCATTAGAGCCAAAATGATGTTTGGGAGTGCTCCGGAGCATTTCGCAAAACCTTTGGCATGTAAAAAGATGTAAAACTTCTGTTTCGGGCCTGAATGCACTATTTCGGGGTATCGAAGTTGCGAAAATGGTTTCGCAACGAATACACCCATTGTACTCCATTACACCCAAAATGATGTTTGGGAGTTCTCCGGAGCATTTCGCAAAACTTCGGCATGTAAAAAATGCAAAACTTGCGTTTCGGGCCTGAATGCACTATTTTAGGGTATCGAAGTTGCGAAAATGGTTTCACAACGAATACACCCATTCTACTCCATTAGACACAAAATGATGTTTGGGAGTGCTCCGGAGCATTTCGCAAAATCTTCGGCATGTAAAAAGATGTAAAACTTGTGTTTCGGGCCTGAATGCACTATTTCGGGGTATCGAAATTGCGAAAATGGTTTCGCAATGAATACTCCCATTCTACTCCATTAGCCCCAAAATGATGTTTGGGAGTTCTCTGGAGCATTTCGCAAACCTACGGCATGTGAAAAGATGCAAAACTTGTGTTTCGGGCCTGAATACACTATTTCAGGGTACCGAAGTTACGAAAATGGTTTCGCAATGAATGCACCCATTCTACTCCATTAGACCCAAAATGATGTCTAGGAGTGCTCCGGAGCATTTCGCATAACCTTCGGCATGTAAAAAGATGCAAAACTTGTGTTTCGGGCCTGAATGCACTATTTCGGGGTATCGAAGTTGCGAAAATGGTTTCGCAATGAATACACCCATTCTACTCCATTAGTACCAAAATGATGTTTGGGAGTGCTCCGGAGCATTTCGCAAAACCTTCGGCATGTAAAAAGATGCAAAACTTGTGTTTCGGGCCTGAATGCACTATTTCGGGGTATCGAAGTTGCGAAAATGGTTTCGCAACGATTACACCCTTTGTACTCCATTAGACCCAAAATGATGTTTGGGAGTTCTCCGGAGCATTTCGCAAACCTTCGGCATGTAAAAAATGCAAAACTTGTGTTTCGGGCCTGAATGCACTATTTCAGGGTATCGAAGTTGCGAAAATGGTTTCGCAACGAATACACCCATTGTACTCTATTAGACACAAAATGATGTTTGGGAGTGCTCCGGAGCATTTCGCAAACCTTCAGCATATAAAAAATGCAAAACTTGTGTTTCGGGCCTGAATGCATTATTTTGCGGTATCGAAGTTGCGAAAATGGTTTCGCAACGAATACACCCATTCTACTCCATTAGCCACAAAATGATCTTTGGGAGTTCTCTGGAGTATTTCGCAAACCTTAGGCATGCAAAAAGATGCAAAAATTGTGTTTCCGGCCTGAATACACTATTTCAGGGTACCGAAGTTACGAAAATGGTTTCGCAATGAATGCACCCATTCTACTCCATTAGACCCAAAATGATGTCTAGGAGTGCTCCGGAGCATTTCGCATAACCTTCGGCATGTAAAAAGATGCAAAACTTGTGTTTCGGGCCTGAATGCACTATTTCGAGGTATCGATGTTGCGAAAATGGTTTCGCAATGAATACACCCATTCTACTCCATTAGACCCAAAAAGATGTTTGGGAGTGCTCCAGAGCATTTCGCAAAACCTTCGGCATGTAAAAAGATGCAAAACTTGTGTTTTGGGCCTGAATGCACTATTTCGGGGTATCGAAGTTGCGAAAATGGTTTCGCAACGAATACACCCATTCTACTCCATTAGCCACAAAATGATGTTTGGGAGTTCTCTGGAGCATTTCGCAAACCTTAGGCATGCAAAAACATGCAAAACTTGTGTTTCCGGCCTGAATGCACTATTTCGGGGTACCGAAGTTACGAAAATGGTTTTGCAACGAATACACTCATTATAATCCATTAGCCCCAAAATGATGTTTGGGAGTGCTCCGGAGCATTTTGCAAACCTTCGGCATGTGAAAAGATGCAAAACTTGTGTTTCGGGCTGAATACACTATTTCAGTGTACCGATGTTACGAAAATGGTTTCGCAACGAGTGCTCCCAATCTATTCCATTAGACCCAAAATGATGTCTAGGAGTGCTCTGGAGCATTTCGCAAAACCTTCGGCATGTCAAAAGATGCAAAACTTGTGTTTTGGGCCTGAATGCACTATTTCGGGGTATCGAAGTTGCGAAAATGGTTTCGCAATGAATACACCCATTCTACTCCATTAGTACCAAAATGATGTTTGGGAGTGCTCCGGAGCATTTCGCAAAACCTTCGGCATGTAAAAAGATGCAAAACTTGTGTTTCGGGCCTGAATGCACTATTTTGGGGTATCGAAGTTGCGAAAATGGTTTCGCAACGATTACACCCTTTGTACTCCATTAGACCCAAAATGATGTTTGGGAGTGCTCCGGAGCATTTCGCAAAATCTTCGGCATGTAAAAAGATGTAAAACTTGTGTTTCGGGCCTGAATGCACTATTTCGGGGTATCGAAATTGCGAAAATGGTTTCGCAATGAATACTCCCATTCTACTCCATTAGCCCCAAAATGATGTTTGGGAGTTCTCTGGAGCATTTCGCAAACCTTAGGCATGCAAAAAGATGCAAAACATGTGTTTCCGGCCAGAATACACTATTTCAGGGTACCGAAGTTACGAAAATGGTTTTGCAATGAATGCACCCATTCTACTCCATTAGCCCCAAAATGATGTTTGGGAGTTCTCTGGAGCATTTCGCAAACCTTCGGCATGTAAAAAGATGCAAAACTTGTGTTTCGGGCCTGAATGCACTATTTCGAGGTATCGATGTTGCGAAAATGGTTTCGCAATGAATACACCCATTCTACTCCATTAGACCCAAAAAGATGTTTGGGAGTGCTCCAGAGCATTTCGCAAAACCTTCGGCATGTAAAAAGATGCAAAACTTGTGTTTTGGGCCTGAATGCACTATTTCGGGGTATCGAAGTTGCGAAAATGGTTTCGCAACGAATACACCCATTCTACTCCATTAGCCACAAAATGATGTTTGGGAGTTCTCTGGAGCATTTCGCAAACCTTCGGCATGCAAAAAGATGCAGAACTTGTGTTTCCGGCCTGAATACACTATTTCAGGGTACCGAAGTTACGAAAATGGTTTTGCAATGAATGCACCCATTCTATCCATTAGACCCAAAATGATGTTTGGGAGTTCTCTGGAGCGTTTCGCAAACCTACGGCATGTGAAAAGATGCAAAACTTGTGTTTCGGGCCTGAATACACTATTTCAGGGCACCGAAGTTACGAAAATGGTTTCGCAATGAATGCACCCATTCTAATCCATTAGACCCAAAATGATGTCTAGGAGTGCTCCGGAGCATTTCGCATAACCTTCGGCATGTAAAAAGATGCAAAACTTGTGTTTCGGGCCTGAATGCACTATTTCGGGGTATCGAAGTTGCGAAAATGGTTTCGCAATGAATACACCCATTCTACTCCATTAGTACCAAAATGATGTTTGGGAGTGCTCCGGAGCATTTCGCAAAACCTTCGGCATGTAAAAAGATGCAAAACTTGTGTTTCGGGCCTGAATGCACTATTTCGGGGTATCGAAGTTGCGAAAATGGTTTCGCAACGATGACACCCTTTGTACTCCATTAGACCCAAAATGATGTTTGGGAGTTCTCCGGAGCATTTCGCAAACCTTCGGCATGTAAAAAATGCAAAACTTGTGTTTCGGGCCTGAATGCACTATTTCAGGGTATCGAAGTTGCGAAAATGGTTTCGCAACGAATACACCCATTGTACTCTATTAGACACAAAATGATGTTTGGGAGTGCTCCGGAGCATTTCGCAAACCTTCGGCATATAAAAAATGCAAAACTTGTGTTTCGGGCCTGAATGCATTATTTTGGGGTATCGAAGTTGCGAAAATGGTTTCGCAACGAATACACCCATTCTACTCCATTAGCCACAAAATGATGTTTGGGAGTTCTCTGGAGTATTTCGCAAACCTTAGGCATGCAAAAAGATGCAAAAATTGTGTTTCCGGCCTGAATACACTATTTCAGGGTACCGAAGTTACGAAAATGGTTTCGCAATGAATGCACCCATTCTACTCCATTAGACCCAAAATGATGTCTTGGAGTGCTCCGGAGCATTTCGCATAACCGTCGGCATGTAAAAAGATGCAAAACTTGTGTTTCGGGCCTGAATGCACTATTTTGAGGTATCGATGTTGCGAAAATGGTTTCGCAATGAATACACGCATTCTACTCCATTAGCTCCAAAATGATGTTTGGGACTTCTCTGGACCATTTCGCAAAACCTTCGGCATGTAAAAAGATGCAAAACTTGTGTTTCGGGCCTGAATGCACTATTTCGGGGTATCGAAGTTGCGAAAATGGTTTCGCAACGAATACACCCATTCTACTCCATTAGCCACAAAATGATGTTTGGGAGTTCTCTGGAGCATTTCGCAAACCTTAGGCATGCAAAAACATGCAAAACTTGTGTTTCCGGCCTGAATGCACTATTTCGGGGTACCGAAGTTACGAAAATGGTTTTGCAACGAATACACTCATTATAATCCATTAGCCCCAAAATGATGTTTGGGAGTGATCCGGAGCATTTTGCAAACCTTCGGCATGTGAAAAGATGCAAAACTTGTGTTTCGGGCCTGAATACACTATTTCAGGGTACCGATGTTACGAAAATGGTTTCGCAACGAGTGCTCCCAATCTATTCCATTAGACCCAAAATGATGTCTAGGAGTGCTCCGGAGCATTTCGCAAAACCTTCGGCATGTCAAAAGATGCAAAACTTGTGTTTTGGGCCTGAATACACTATTTCGGGGTATCGATGTTGCGAAAATGGTTTCGCAATGAATACACCCATTCTACTCCATTAGTACCAAAATGATGTTTGGGAGTGCTCCGGAGCATTTCGCAAAACCTTCGGCATGTAAAAAGATGCAAAACTTGTGTTTCGGGCCTGAATGCACTATTTCGGGGTATCGAAGTTGCGAAAATGGTTTCGCAACGAATACACCCATTCTACTCCATTAGCCACAAAATGATGTTTGGGAGTTCTCTGGAGCATTTCGCAAACCTTAGGCATGCAAAAACATGCAAAACTTGTGTTTCCGGCCTGAATGCACTATTTCGGGGTATCGAAGTTGCGAAAATGGTTTCGCAACGATTACACCCTTTGTACTCCATTAGACCCAAAATGATGTTTGG
This sequence comes from Cenchrus fungigraminus, assembly GCA_036936925.1. Taxonomy (NCBI): domain Eukaryota; kingdom Viridiplantae; phylum Streptophyta; class Magnoliopsida; order Poales; family Poaceae; genus Cenchrus; species Cenchrus fungigraminus. The sequence continues at coordinate 8,770 of JAQONI010000081.1, forward strand.
GAGTTCTCCGGAGCATTTCGCAAACCTTCGGCATGTAAAAAGATGCAAAACTTGTGTTTCGGGCCTGAATGCACTATTTCGGGGTATCGATGTTGCGAACATGGTTTCGCAACGAATACACCCATTGTACTCCATTAGACCCAAAATGATGTTTGGGAGTTCTCCGGAGCATTTCGCAAAACTTCGACATGTAAAAATTGCAAAACTTGCATTTCGGGCCAGAATGCACTATTTCAGGGTATCGAAGTTGCGAAAATGGTTTCGCAACGAATACACCCATTCTACTCCATTAGACCCAAAATGATGTTTGGGAGTGCTCCGGAGCATTTCGCAAAATCTTCGGCATGTAAAAAGACGTAAAACTTGTGTTTCGGGCCTGAATGCACTATTTCGGGGTATCGAAATTGCGAAAATGGTTCCGCAACGAATACTCCCATTCTACTCCATTAGCCCCAAAATGATGTTTGGGAGTTCTCTGGAGCATTTCGCAAACCTTAGGCATGCAAAAAGATGCAAAACTTGTGTTTCCGGCCTGAATACACTATTTCAGGGTACCGAAGTTACAAAAATGGTTTTTCAATGAATGCACCCATTCTACTCCATTTGCCCTAAAATGATGTTTGGGAGTTCTCTGGAGCATTTCGCAAACCTTCGGCATGCCAAAAGATGCAAAACTTGTGTTTCGGGCCTGAATACACTATTTCAGGGTACCGAAGTTACGAAAATGGTTTCGCAATGAATGCACCCATTCTACTCCATTAGACCCAAAATGATGTCTAGGAGTGCTCCGGAGCATTTCGCAAAACCTTCGGCATGTAAAAAGATGCAAAACTTGTGTTTCGGGCCTGAATGCACTATTTTGGGGTATCGAAGTTGCGAAAATGGTTTCGCAAAGAATACACCCATTCTACTCGATTAGCCACAAAATGATGTTTGGGAGTTCTCTGGAGCATTTCGCAAACCTTAGGCATGCAAAAACATGCAAAACTTGTGTTTCCGACCTGAATGCACTATTTCGGGGTACCGAAGTTACGAAAATGGTTTTGCAACGAATACACTCATTATAATCTGTTAGCCCCAAAATGATGTTTGGGAGTGCTCCGGAGCATTTTGCAAACCTTTGGCATGTTAAAAGATGCAAAACTTGTGTTTCGGGCCTGAATACACTATTTTAGGGTACCGAAGTTACGAAAATGGTTTCGCAACGAGTGCTCCCAATCCCAATCTATTTTATTAGACCCAAAATGATGTCTAGGAGTGCTCCGGAGCATTTCGCAAAACCTTCGGCATGTCAAAAGATGCAAAACTTGTGTTTCGGGCCTGAATGCACTATTTCGGGGTATCGAAGTTGCGAAAATGGTTTCGCAACGAATACACCCATTCTACTCCATTAGTACCAAAATGATGTTTGGGAGTGCTCCAGAGCATTTCGCAAAACCTTCGGCATGTAAAAAGATGCAAAACTTGTGTTTCGGGCCGGAATGCACTATTTCGGGGTATCGAAGTTGCGAAAATGGTTTCGCAACGAATACACCCATTGTACTCTATTAGTACCAAAATGATGTTTGGGAGTGCTCCGGAGCATTTCGCAAAACCTTCGGCATGTAAAAAGATGCAAAACTTGTGTTTCGGGCCTGAATGCACTATTTCGGGGTATCGAAGTTGCGAAAATGGTTTCGCAACGAATACACCCATTCTACTCCATTAGTACCAAAATGATGTTTGGGAGTGCTCCGGAGCATTTCGCAAACCTTCGGCATGTAAAAAATGCAAAACTTGTGTTTCGGGCCTGAATGCATTATTTTGGGGTATCGAAGTTGCGAAAATGGTTTCGCAACGAATACACCCATTCTACTCCATTAGCCCCAAAATGATGTTTGGGAGTTCTCTGGAGTATTTCGCAAACCTTAGGCATGCAAAAAGATGCAAAAATTGTGTTTCCGGCCTGAATACACTATTTCAGGGTACCGAAGTTACGAAAATGGTTTCGCAATGAATGCACCCATTCTACTCCATTACACCCAAAATGATGTCTAGGAGTGCTCCGGAGCATTTCGCATAACCTTCGGCATGTAAAAAGATGCAAAACTTGTGTTTCGGGCCTGAATGCACTATTTCGGGGTATCGATGTTGCGAAAATGGTTTCGCAATGAATACACCCATTCTACTCCATTAGCCCCAAAATGATGTTTGGGAGTTCTCTGGAGCATTTCACAAACCTTAGGCATGCAAAAACATGCAAAACTTGTGTTTCCGGCCTGAATGCACTATTTCGGGGTACCGAAGTTACGAAAATGGTTTTGCAACGAATACGCTCATTATAATCTGTTAGCCCGAAAATGATGTTTGGGAGTGCTCCGGAGCATTTTGCAAACCTTCGGCATGTGAAAAGATGAAAAACTTGTGTTTCGGGCCTGAATACACTATTTTAGGGTACCGAAGTTACGAAAATGGTTTCGCAACGAGTGCTCCCAATCTATTCCATTAGACCCAAAATGATGTCTAGCAGTGCTCCGGAGCATTTCGCAAAACCTTCGGCATGTAAAAAGATGCAAAACTTGTATTTCGGGCCTGAATGCACTATTTCGGGGTATCGAAGTTGCGAAAATGGTTTCGCAACGAATACACCCATTCTACTCCATTATACCCAAAATGATGTTTGGGAGTGCTCTGGAGCATTTTGCAAAACCTTCGGCATGTCAAAAGATGCAAAACTTGTGTTTCGGGCCTGAATGCACTATTTCGGGGTATCGAAGTTGCGAAAATGGTTTCGCAACGAATACACCCATTCTACTCCATTATACCCAAAATGATGTTTGGGAGTGCTCTGGAGCATTTTGCAAAACCTTCGGCATGTCAAAAGATGCAAAACTTGTGTTTCGGGCCTGAATGCACTATTTCGGGGTATCGAAGTTGCGAAAATGGTTTCGCAACGAATACACCCATTCTACTCCATTAGTACCAAAATGATGTTTGGGAGTGCTCCGGAGCATTTCACAAAACCTTCGGCTTGTAAAAAGATGCAAAACTTGTGTTTCGGGCCTGAATGCACTATTTCGGGGTACCGAAGTTGCGAAAATGGTTTCGCAACGAATACACCCATTGTACTCTATTAGACCCAAAATTTTGTTTGGGAGTGCTCCGGAGCATTTCGCAAACCTTCGGCATGTAAAAAATGCAAAACTTGTGTTTCGGGCTTGAATGCACTATTTTGGGGTATCGAAGTTGCGAAAATGGTTTCGCAACGAATACACCCATTCTACTCCATTAGCCCCAAAATGATGTTTGGGAGTTCTCTGGAGTATTTCGCAAACCTTAGGCATGCAAAAATATGCAAAACTTGCGTTTCGGGCCAGAATACACTATTTCAGGGTACCGAAGTTACGAAACTGGTTTCGCAATGAATGCACCCATTCTACTCCATTAGACCCAAATTGATGTCTAGGAGTGCTCCGGAGTATTTCGCATAACCTTCGGCATGTAAAAAGATGCAAAACTTGTGTTTCGGGCCTGAATGCACTATTTCGGGGTATCGATGTTGCGAAAATGATTTCGCAATGAATACACCCATTCTACTCCATTAGACCCAAAATGATGTTTGGGAGTGCTCCGGAGCATTTCGCAAAACCTTCGGCATGTAAAAAGATGCAAAACTTGTGTTTCGGGCCTAAACGCACTATTTCGGGGTATCGAAGTTGCGAAAATGGTTTCACAACGAATACACCCATTCTACTCCATTAGACCCAAAATGATGTTTGGGAGTGCTCTGGAGCATTTCACAAAACCTTCGGCATGTAAAAAGATGTAAAACTTGTGTTTCGGGCCTGAATGCACTATTTCGGGGTATTGAAGTTGCGAAAATGGTTTTGCAACGAATACACCCATTCTACTCCATTAGTACCAAAATGATGTTTGGGAGTGCTCCGGAGCATTTCGCAAAACCTTCGGCATGTAAAAAGATGCAAAACTTGTGTTTCGGGCCTGAATGCACTATTTCGGGGTATCGAAGTTGCGAAAATGGTTTCGCAACGAATACACCCATTCTACTCCATTAGTACCAAAATGATGTTTGGGAGTGCTCTGGAGCATTTCACAAAACCTTCGGCATGTAAAAAGATGCAAAACTTGTGTTTCAGGCCTGAATGCACTATTTCGGGGTATCGAAGTTGCGAAAATGGTTTCGCAACGAATACACCCATTCTACTCCATTAGTACCAAAATGATGTTTGGGAGTGCTCCGGAGCATTTCACAAAACCTTCGGCTTGTAAAAAGATGCAAAACTTGTGTTTCGGGCCTGAATGCACTATTTCGGGGTATCGAAGTTGCGAAAATGGTTTCGCAACGAATACACCCATTGTACTCTATTAGACCCAAAATTTTCTTTAGGAGTGCTCCGGAGCATTTCGCAAACCTTCGGCATGTAAAAAATGCAAAACTTGTGTTTCGGGCCTGAATGCACTATTTTGGGATATCGAAGTTGCGAAAATGGTTTCGCAACGAATACACCCATTCTACTCCATTAGCCACAAAATGATGTTTGGGAGTTCTCTGGAGCATTTCGCAAACCTTAGGCATGCAAAAACATGCAAAACTTGTGTTTTCGGCCAGAATGCACTATTTCGGGGTAACAAAGTTACGAAAATGGTTTTGCAATGAATACACTCATTATAATCCATTAGCCCCAAAATGATGTTTGGGAGTGCTCCGGAGCATTTTGCAAACCTTCGGCATGTGAAAAGATGCAAAATTTGTGTTTCTGGACTGAATACACTATTTCAGGGCACCGAAGTTACGAAAATGGTTTCACAACGAGTGCTCCCAATCTATTCCATTAGACCCAAAATGATGTCTAGGAGTGCTCCGGAGCATTTCGCAAAACCTTCGGCATGTAAAAAGATGCAAAACTTGTGTTTCGGGCCTGAATGCACTATTTCGGGGTATTGAAGTTGCGAAAATGGTTTTGCAACGAATACAGCCATTCTACTCCATTAGTACCAAAATGATGTTTGGGAGTGCTCCGGAGCATTTCGCAAAACCTTCGGCATGTAAAAAGATGCAAAACTTGTGTTTCGGGCCTGAATGCACTATTTCGGGGTATCGAAGTTGCGAAAATGGTTTCACAATGAATACACCCTTTGTACTCCATTAGACCCAAATTGATGTTTGGGAGTTCTCCGGAGCATTTCGCAAACCTTCGGCATGTAAAAAATGCAAAACTTGTGTTTCGGGACTGAATGCACTATTTCAGGGTATCGAAGTTGCGAAAATGGTTTCGCAACGAATACACCCATTCTACTCCATTAGTACCAAAATGATGTTTGGGAGTGCTACGGAGCATTTCGCAAAACCTTCGGCATGTAAAAAGATGCAAAACTTGTGTTTCGGGCCTGAATGCACTATTTCGGGGTATCGAAGTTGCGAAAATGGTTTCACAATGAATACACCCTTTGTACTCCATTAGACCCAAATTGATGTTTGGGAGTTCTCCGGAGCATTTCGCAAACCTTCGGCATGTAAAAAATGCAAAACTTGTGTTTCGGGACTGAATGCACTATTTCAGGGTATCGAAGTTGCGAAAATGGTTTCGCAACGAATACACCCATTGTACTCTATTAGACACAAAATGATGTTTGGGAGTGCTCCGGAGCATTTCGCAAACCTTCGGCATGTAAAAAATGCAAAACTTGTGTTTCGGGCCTGAATGCATTATTTTGGGGTATCGAAGTTGCGAAAATGGTTTCGCAACGAATACACCCATTCTACTCCATTAGCCCCAAAATGATGTTTGGGAGTTCTCTGGAGTATTTCGCAAACCTTAGGCATGCAAAAAGATGCAAAAATTGTGTTTCCGGCCTGAATACACTATTTCAGGGTACCGAAGTTACGAAAATGGTTTCGCAATGAATGCACCCATTCTACTCCATTACACCCAAAATGATGTCTAGGAGTGCTCCGGTGCATTTCGCATAACCTTCGGCATGTAAAAAGATGCAAAACTTGTGTTTCGGGCCGGAATGCACTTTTTCGGGGTATCGATGTTGCGAAAATGGTTTCGCAATGAATACACCCATTCTACTCCATTAGCCCCAAAATGATGTTTGGGAGTTCTCTGGAGCATTTCACAAACCTTAGGCATGCAAAAACATGCAAAACTTGTGTTTCCGGCCTGAATGCACTATTTCAGGGTACCGAAGTTACGAAAATGGTTTTGCAACGAATACGCTCATTATAATCTGTTAGCCCGAAAATGATGTTTGGGAGTGCTCCGGAGCATTTTGCAAACCTTCGGCATGTGAAAAGATGAAAAACTTGTGTTTCGGGCCTGAATACACTATTTTAGGGTACCGAAGTTACGAAAATGGTTTCGCAACGAGTGCTCCCAATCTATTCCATTAGACCCAAAATGATGTCTAGCAGTGCTCCGGAGCATTTCGCAAAACCTTCGGCATGTAAAAAGATGCAAAACTTGTATTTCGGGCCTGAATGCACTATTTCGGGGTATCGAAGTTGCGAAAATGGTTTCGCAACGAATACACCCATTCTACTCCATTATACCCAAAATGATGTTTGGGAGTGCTCTGGAGCATTTTGCAAAACCATCGGCATGTCAAAAGATGCAAAACTTGTGTTTCGGGCCTGAATGCACTATTTCGGGTATCGAAGTTGCGAAAATGGTATCGCAACGAATACACCCATTCTACTCCATTATACCCAAAATGATGTTTGGGAGTGCTCTGGAGCATTTTGCAAAACCTTCGGCATGTCAAAAGATGCAAAACTTGTGTTTCGGGCCTGAATGCACTATTTCGGGGTATCGAAGTTGCGAAAATGGTTTCGCAACGAATACACCCATTCTACTCCATTAGTACCAAAATGATGTTTGGGAGTGCTCCGGAGCATTTCACAAAACCTTCGGCTTGTAAAAAGATGCAAAACTTGTGTTTCGGGCCTGAATGCACTATTTCGGGGTATCGAAGTTGCGAAAATGGTTTCGCAACGAATACACCCATTGTACTCTATTAGACCCAAAATTTTGTTTGGGAGTGCTCCGGAGCATTTCGCAAACCTTCGGCATGTAAAAAATGCAAAACTTGTGTTTCGGGCTTGAATGCACTATTTTGGGGTATCGAAGTTGCGAAAATGGTTTCGCAACGAATACACCCATTCTACTCCATTAGCCCCAAAATGATGTTTGGGAGTTCTCTGGAGTATTTCGCAAACCTTAGGCATGCAAAAAGATGCAAAACTTGTGTTTCCGGCCTGAATACACTATTTCAGGGTACCGAAGTTACGAAAATGGTTTCGCAATGAATGCACCCATTCTACTCAATTAGCCCCAAAATGATGTTTGGGAGTTCTCTGGAGCATTTCGCAAACCTTCCGCATGCAAAAATATGCAAAACTTGCGTTTCGGGCCAGAATACACTATTTCAGGGTACCGAAGTTACGAAACTGGTTTCGCAATGAATGCACCCATTCTACTCCATTAGACCCAAATTGATGTCTAGGAGTGCTCCGGAGTATTTCGCATAACCTTCGGCATGTAAAAAGATGCAAAACTTGTGTTTCGGGCCTGAATGCACTATTTCGGGGTATCGATGTTGCGAAAATGATTTCGCAATGAATACACCCATTCTACTCCATTAGACCCAAAATGATGTTTGGGAGTGCTCCGGAGCATTTCGCAAAACCTTCGGCATGTAAAAAGATGCAAAACTTGTGTTTCGGGCCTAAACGCACTCTTTCGGGGTATCGAAGTTGCGAAAATGGTTTCACAACGAATACACCCATTCTACTCCATTAGACCCAAAATGATGTTTGGGAGTGCTCTGGAGCATTTCACAAAACCTTCGGCATGTAAAAAGATGTAAAACTTGTGTTTCGGGCCTGAATGCACTATTTCGGGGTATTGAAGTTGCGAAAATGGTTTTGCAACGAATACACCCATTCTACTCCATTAGTACCAAAATGATGTTTGGGAGTGCTCCGGAGCATTTCGCAAAACCTTCGGCATGTAAAAAGATGCAAAACTTGTGTTTCGGGCCTGAATGCACTATTTCGGGGTATCGAAGTTGCGAAAATGGTTTCACAATGAATACACCCTTTGTACTCCATTAGACCCAAATTGATGTTTGGGAGTTCTCCGGAGCATTTCGCAAACCTTCGGCATGTAAAAAATGCAAAACTTGTGTTTCGGGACTGAATGCACTATTTCAGGGTATCGAAGTTGCGAAAATGGTTTCGCAACGAATACACCCATTGTACTCTATTAGACACAAAATGATGTTTGGGAGTGCTCCGGAGCATTTCGCAAACCTTCGGCATGTAAAAAATGCAAAACTTGTGTTTCGGGCCTGAATGCATTATTTTGGGGTATCGAAGTTGCGAAAATGGTTTCGCAACGAATACACCCATTCTACTCCATTAGCCCCAAAATGATGTTTGGGAGTTCTCTGGAGTATTTCGCAAACCTTAGGCATGCAAAAAGATGCAAAAATTGTGTTTCCGGCCTGAATACACTATTTCAGGGTACCGAAGTTACGAAAATGGTTTCGCAATGAATGCACCCATTCTACTCCATTACACCCAAAATGATGTCTAGGAGTGCTCCGGAGCATTTCGCATAACCTTCGGCATGTAAAAAGATGCAAAACTTGTGTTTCGGGCCGGAATGCACTATTTCGGGGTATCGATGTTGCGAAAATGGTTTCGCAATGAATACACCCATTCTACTCCATTAGCCCCAAAATGATGTTTGGGAGTTCTCTGGAGCATTTCACAAACCTTAGGCATGCAAAAACATGCAAAACTTGTGTTTCCGGCCTGAATGCACTATTTCAGGGTACCGAAGTTACGAAAATGGTTTTGCAACGAATACGCTCATTATAATCTGTTAGCCCGAAAATGATGTTTGGGAGTGCTCCGGAGCATTTTGCAAACCTTCGGCATGTGAAAAGATGAAAAACTTGTGTTTCGGGCCTGAATACACTATTTTAGGGTACCGAAGTTACGAAAATGGTTTCGCAACGAGTGCTCCCAATCTATTCCATTAGACCCAAAATGATGTCTAGCAGTGCTCTGGAGCATTTTGCAAAACCTTCGGCATGTCAAAAGATGCAAAACTTGTGTTTCGGGCCTGAATGCACTATTTCGGGTATCGAAGTTGCGAAAATGGTTTCGCAACGAATACACCCATTCTACTCCATTATACCCAAAATGATGTTTGGGAGTGCTCTGGAGCATTTTGCAAAACCTTCGGCATGTCAAAAGATGCAAAACTTGTGTTTCGGGCCTGAATGCACTATTTCGGGGTATCGAAGTTGCGAAAATGGTTTCGCAACGAATACACCCATTCTACTCCATTAGTACCAAAATGATGTTTGGGAGTGCTCCGGAGCATTTCACAAAACCTTCGGCTTGTAAAAAGATGCAAAACTTGTGTTTCGGGCCTGAATGCACTATTTCGGGGTATCGAAGTTGCGAAAATGGTTTCGCAACGAATACACCCATTGTACTCTATTAGACCCAAAATTTTGTTTGGGAGTGCTCCGGAGCATTTCGCAAACCTTCGGCATGTAAAAAATGCAAAACTTGTGTTTCGGGCTTGAATGCACTATTTTGGGGTATCGAAGTTGCGAAAATGGTTTCGCAACGAATACACCCATTCTACTCCATTAGCCCCAAAATGATGTTTGGGAGTTCTCTGGAGTATTTCGCAAACCTTAGGCATGCAAAAAGATGCAAAACTTGTGTTTCCGGCCTGAATACACTATTTCAGGGTACCGAAGTTACGAAAATGGTTTCGCAATGAATGCACCCATTCTACTCAATTAGCCCCAAAATGATGTTTGGGAGTTCTCTGGAGCATTTCGCAAACCTTCCGCATGCAAAAATATGCAAAACTTGCGTTTCGGGCCAGAATACACTATTTCAGGGTACCGAAGTTACGAAACTGGTTTCGCAATGAATGCACCCATTCTACTCCATTAGACCCAAATTGATGTCTAGGAGTGCTCCGGAGTATTTCGCATAACCTTCGGCATGTAAAAAGATGCAAAACTTGTGTTTCGGGCCTGAATGCACTATTTCGGGGTATCGATGTTGCGAAAATGATTTCGCAATGAATACACCCATTCTACTCCATTAGACCCAAAATGATGTTTGGGAGTGCTCCGGAGCATTTCGCAAAACCTTCGGCATGTAAAAAGATGCAAAACTTGTGTTTCGGGCCTAAACGCACTATTTCGGGGTATCGAAGTTGCGAAAATGGTTTCACAACGAATACACCCATTCTACTCCATTAGACCCAAAATGATGTTTGGGAGTGCTCTGGAGCATTTCACAAAACCTTCGGCATGTAAAAAGATGTAAAACTTGTGTTTCGGGCCTGAATGCACTATTTCGGGGTATTGAAGTTGCGAAAATGGTTTTGCAACGAATACACCCATTCTACTCCATTAGTACCAAAATGATGTTTGGGAGTGCTCCGGAGCATTTCGCAAAACCTTCGGCATGTAAAAAGATGCAAAACTTGTGTTTCGGGCCTGAATGCACTATTTCGGGGTATCGAAGTTACGAAAATGGTTTCACAATGAATACACCCTTTGTACTCCATTAGACCCAAATTGATGTTTGGGAGTTCTCCGGAGCATTTCGCAAACCTTCGGCATGTAAAAAATGCAAAACTTGTGTTTCGGGACTGAATGCACTATTTCAGGGTATCGAAGTTGCGAAAATGGTTTCGCAACGAATACACCCATTGTACTCTATTAGACACAAAATGATGTTTGGGAGTGCTCCGGAGCATTTCGCAAACCTTCGGCATGTAAAAAATGCAAAACTTGTGTTTCGGGCCTGAATGCATTATTTTGGGGTATCGAAGTTGCGAAAATGGTTTCGCAACGAATACACCCATTCTACTCCATTAGCCCCAAAATGATGTTTGGGAGTTCTCTGGAGTATTTCGCAAACCTTAGGCATGCAAAAAGATGCAAAAATTGTGTTTCCGGCCTGAATACACTATTTCAGGGTACCGAAGTTACGAAAATGGTTTCGCAATGAATGCACCCATTCTACTCCATTACACCCAAAATGATGTCTAGGAGTGCTCCGGAGCATTTCGCATAACCTTCGGCATGTAAAAAGATGCAAAACTTGTGTTTCGGGCCGGAATGCACTATTTCGGGGTATCGATGTTGCGAAAATGGTTTCGCAATGAATACACCCATTCTACTCCATTAGCCCCAAAATGATGTTTGGGAGTTCTCTGGAGCATTTCACAAACCTTAGGCATGCAAAAACATGCAAAACTTGTGTTTCCGGCCTGAATGCACTATTTCAGGGTACCGAAGTTACGAAAATGGTTTTGCAACGAATACGCTCATTATAATCTGTTAGCCCGAAAATGATGTTTGGGAGTGCTCCGGAGCATTTTGCAAACCTTCGGCATGTGAAAAGATGAAAAACTTGTGTTTCGGGCCTGAATACACTATTTTAGGGTACCGAAGTTACGAAAATGGTTTCGCAACGAGTGCTCCCAATCTATTCCATTAGACCCAAAATGATGTCTAGCAGTGCTCCGGAGCATTTCGCAAAACCTTCGGCATGTAAAAAGATGCAAAACTTGTATTTCGGGCCTGAATGCACTATTTCGGGGTATCGAAGTTGCGAAAATGGTTTCGCAACGAATACACCCATTCTACTCCATTATACCCAAAATGATGTTTGGGAGTGCTCTGGAGCATTTTGCAAAACCTTCGGCATGTCAAAAGATGCAAAACTTGTGTTTCGGGCCTGAATGCACTATTTCGGGTATCGAAGTTGCGAAAATGGTTTCGCAACGAATACACCCATTCTACTCCATTATACCCAAAATGATGTTTGGGAGTGCTCTGGAGCATTTTGCAAAACCTTCGGCATGTCAAAAGATGCAAAACTTGTGTTTCGGGCCTGAATGCACTATTTCGGGGTATCGAAGTTGCGAAAATGGTTTCGCAACGAATACACCCATTCTACTCCATTAGTACCAAAATGATGTTTGGGAGTGCTCCGGAGCATTTCACAAAACCTTCGGCTTGTAAAAAGATGCAAAACTTGTGTTTCGGGCCTGAATGCACTATTTCGGGGTATCGAAGTTGCGAAAATGGTTTCGCAACGAATACACCCATTGTACTCTATTAGACCCAAAATTTTGTTTGGGAGTGCTCCGGAGCATTTCGCAAACCTTCGGCATGTAAAAAATGCAAAACTTGTGTTTCGGGCTTGAATGCACTATTTTGGGGTATCGAAGTTGCGAAAATGGTTTCGCAACGAATACACCCATTCTACTCCATTAGCCCCAAAATGATGTTTGGGAGTTCTCTGGAGTATTTCGCAAACCTTAGGCATGCAAAAAGATGCAAAACTTGTGTTTCCGGCCTGAATACACTATTTCAGGGTACCGAAGTTACGAAAATGGTTTCGCAATGAATGCACCCATTCTACTCAATTAGCCCCAAAATGATGTTTGGGAGTTCTCTGGAGCATTTCGCAAACCTTCCGCATGCAAAAATATGCAAAACTTGCGTTTCGGGCCAGAATACACTATTTCAGGGTACCGAAGTTACGAAACTGGTTTCGCAATGAATGCACCCATTCTACTCCATTAGACCCAAATTGATGTCTAGGAGTGCTCCGGAGTATTTCGCATAACCTTCGGCATGTAAAAAGATGCAAAACTTGTGTTTCGGGCCTGAATGCACTATTTCGGGGTATCGATGTTGCGAAAATGATTTCGCAATGAATACACCCATTCTACTCCATTAGACCCAAAATGATGTTTGGGAGTGCTCCGGAGCATTTCGCAAAACCTTCGGCATGTAAAAAGATGCAAAACTTGTGTTTCGGGCCTAAACGCACTATTTCGGGGTATCGAAGTTGCGAAAATGGTTTCACAACGAATACACCCATTCTACTCCATTAGACCCAAAATGATGTTTGGGAGTGCTCTGGAGCATTTCACAAAACCTTCGGCATGTAAAAAGATGTAAAACTTGTGTTTCGGGCCTGAATGCACTATTTCGGGGTATTGAAGTTGCGAAAATGGTTTTGCAACGAATACACCCATTCTACTCCATTAGTACCAAAATGATGTTTGGGAGTGCTCCGGAGCATTTCGCATAACCTTCGGCATGTAAAAAGATGCAAAACTTGTGTTTCGGGCCTGAATGCACTATTTCGGGGTATCGAAGTTGCGAAAATGGTTTCGCAACGAATACACCCATTCTACTCCATTAGTACCAAAATGATGTTTGGGAGTGCTCTGGAGCATTTCACAAAACCTTCGGCATGTAAAAAGATGCAAAACTTGTGTTTCAGGCCTGAATGCACTATTTCGGGGTATCGAAGTTGCGAAAATGGTTTCGCAACGAATACACCCATTCTACTCCATTAGTACCAAAATGATGTTTGGGAGTGCTCCGGAGCATTTCACAAAACCTTCGGCTTGTAAAAAGATGCAAAACTTGTGTTTCGGGCCTGAATGCACTATTTCGGGGTATCGAAGTTGCGAAAATGGTTTCGCAACGAATACACCCATTGTACTCTATTAGACCCAAAATTTTCTTTAGGAGTGCTCCGGAGCATTTCGCAAACCTTCGGCATGTAAAAAATGCAAAACTTGTGTTTCGGGCCTGAATGCACTATTTTGGGGTATCGAAGTTGCGAAAATGGTTTCGCAACGAATACACCCATTCTACTCCATTAGCCACAAAATGATGTTTGGGAGTTCTCTGGAGCATTTCGCAAACCTTAGGCATGCAAAAACATGCAAAACTTGTGTTTTCGGCCTGAATGCACTATTTCGGGGTAACAAAGTTACGAAAATGGTTTTGCAATGAATACACTCATTATAATCCATTAGCCCCAAAATGATGTTTGGGAGTGCTCCGGAGCATTTTGCAAACCTTCGGCATGTGAAAAGATGCAAAATTTGTGTTTCTGGACTGAATACACTATTTCAGGGCACCGAAGTTACGAAAATGGTTTCACAACGAGTGCTCCCAATCTATTCCATTAGACCCAAAATGATGTCTAGGAGTGCTCCGGAGCATTTCGCAAAACCTTCGGCATGTAAAAAGATGCAAAACTTGTGTTTCGGGCCTGAATGCACTATTTCGGGGTATTGAAGTTGCGAAAATGGTTTTGCAACGAATACAGCCATTCTACTCCATTAGTACCAAAATGATGTTTGGGAGTGCTCCGGAGCATTTCGCAAAACCTTCGGCATGTAAAAAGATGCAAAACTTGTGTTTCGGGCCTGAATGCACTATTTCGGGGTATCGAAGTTGCAAAAATGGTTTTGCAACGAATACACCCAATGTATTCCATTAGACCCGAAATGATATTTGGGAGTTCTCCGGAGCATTTCGCAAACCTTCGGCATGTAAAAAATGCAAAACTTGTGTTTCGGGCCTGAATGCACTATTTTGGCGTATCGAAGTTGCGAAAATGGTTTCGCTACGAACACACCCATTCTACTCCATTAGCCCCAAAATGATGTTTGGGAGTTCTCTGGAGTATTTCACAAACCTTAGGCATGCAAAAAGATGCAAAACTTGTCTTTCCGGCCTGAATACACTATTTCAGGGTACCGAAGTTACGAAAATGGTTTCGCAATGAACGCACCCATTCTACTCCATTAGCCCCAAAATGATGTTTGGGAGTTCTCTGGAGCATTTCGCAAACCTTCGGCATGCAAAAAGATGCAAAAATTGTGTTTCGGGCCTGAATACACTATTTCAGGGTACCAAAGTTACGAAAATGGTTTCGCAATGAATGCACCCATTCTACTCCATTAGCTCCAAAATGATGTTTGGGACTTCTGTTGTGAACCCGCTAGGGTTTGTGCCTGATCTTTCGATGAGATGCGTGGGGGATAATTCGATTGGAGGAGATGACGTTCACGGCCTGACTACAACCTTTCCAAGGATGCGCCTTAGCAACCGATACACCACCTCCTATGGCTGCCGCGATCTTGTGGAGCGCGTCACCCGGCCACTAGGGCACCTGTTCCTGCAAGCAATCGAAGAACTAGCAAGAACAAGTATAGAACAAGTACTGAATTTACTAGATGGGAATGAAGTATTAAATCTCAAACTCAATCACGAATACGGTGGGGTTCCGAAGACAGGAAGTCGGGCGGCTGATTCAACATGCGCGCTTCAGCAAGTAGCAATGGCTAAACTTGATCTAAATAAAACCCAATCAGTTTGTGGCGGCAATGGAGCTATATGAGAGGGTGGAGGACGACCTGGACGTGGTGGGGGTCGTCCTACAACCCTAGGACGCGCCTCTATGGGGCTCCACTTGATACACGGCCCATTGGGCCGAATAAGGTGGTGCAGCAACTGGGACAGATTGACATCCGGTCATTTATTTGACAATTGCGACCGGCACAGAGCAGATATGGACATGAGTCCGGATCCATATGAAAGTTTACTTCACCCTCGTTCCAGGGAGTACTTGAACGCCGCAATCCGACTCCGTATGCGACCATGGCGTCCGTCACAAGTTGGTGTTTTTCTGCAGTCCGAATCCAGCCTGCGCGAGTCCTTCTCCCTTTCGGTCTTGACTATGATTCCTAATCAAAAGAAGAGTGCACGTGTCTCCACAATCTAAATATGATGAACATGAACTCAGGAGTGAACTCACTTGTTGATTAAGTTGACGAGCACGGGCACGAGTAATAGGACCAGCAATAACTCGATTTTGTGTAGGCGTGGATGTATCGCTGGTGGTGATGTCCTCATCATCCTCCCCTTCTTGCATTTGAGTCGTCCTCGACTCAAGCTCATCGTCTTCTCCCAAATATGGCTTCAAATCTGCAATGTTAAATGTGGGACTAACCCCAAAATCTGCTGGCAGATCTAGTTTGTATGCATTGTCATTAATTCTCTCTAACACTTTAAAAGGTCCATCAGCCCTAGGTAACAATTTAGATTTGCGCAATTCAGGAAACCTTTCCTTTCTCAAATGCAACCACACTAAATCTCCAGGTTCAAACTTTATTTCCTTTCTACCTTTATCACCAGCAAGTTTGTACTTAGCATTCATACGCTCAGTGTTCTCTTTAGTTGTTTCATGCAATTTTAACATCAATTCAGCACGTTTAGTAGCATCAAAATTAAGTTTCTCAGATGATGGCAAGGGCATTAAATCAATAGGGGCACGAGGTAAGAAACCATACACAATCTGAAATGGGCACATCTTTGTGGTAGAATGCATCGAACGATTATAAGCAAATTCAATATGAGGTAAACAATCTTCCCACATTTTAATGTTCGTCTTTAACACAGCCCTTAGCATAGTAGACAAAGTTCTATTCACAACTTCAGTTTGACCATCAGTTTGGGGGTGACATGTAGTTGAAAACAAAAGCTTAGTCCCCAATTTAGCCCACAATGCCTTCCAAAAATAGCTAAGAAATTTAACATCACGATCAGAAACAGTTGTATTGGGCACACCATGCAAGCGAACAATTTCCCGAAAGAACAAATCAGCAATATGAGGAGCATCATCAGTTTTATGACATGGTATAAAGTGTGCCATCTTAGAAAATCTATCAACCACAACAAACACACTATCACGACCCTTCCTACTCCTTGGTAAACCCAACACAAAATCCATAGAAATATCTTCCCAAGGAGCATTTCGCATAACCTTCGGCATGTAAAAAGATGCAAAACTTGTGTTTCGGGCCTGAATGCACTATTTCGGGGTATCAATGTTGCGAAAATGGTTTCGCAACGAATACACGCATTCTACTCCATTAGACCCAAAATGATGTTTGGGAGTGCTCCGGAGCATTTCGCAAATCCTTCGGCATGTAAAAAGATGCAAAACTTGTGTTTCGGGCCTGAGTGCACTATTTCGGGGTATCGAAGTTGCGAAAATGGTTTCGCAACGAATACACCCATTGTACTGCATTAGACCCAAAATGATGTTTGGGAGTGCTCCGGAGCATTTCGCAAACCTTCGGCATGTAAAAAATGCAAAACTTGTGTTTCGGGCCTAAATGCACTATTTTGGGGTATCAAAGTTGCGAAAATAGTTTCGCAACGAATACACCCATTCTACTCCATTAGCAACAATAAGCGAACGGAGCTAGCTGGAATGCATAGCTTGTTAGCTCTAAACACAAACCCATCACTCACGATGAATTTGTTCCATCCTTTCCCATCCTTGCAATGCAGCAACACATCTTTAAAATCAGCATTGTTAACATATTGGGCTTTAATTGTTTCTAATCCAAAGATCTTGTAATCAAGTTGGTTCAGCAAAGTATATCTCCTAGACAAAGCATCAGCAATGATATTTTCTTTCCCTCTCTTGTGTTTAATAACATAAGGAAAAGATTCAATAAATTCAACCCACTTAGCATGTCTACGGTTCAGTTTGCCTTGACTACGAATATGTTTCAAAGATTCATAATCAGAATGTATAACAAATTCTTTAGGCCACAAATAATGCTGCCATGTTTCCAATGTTCGAACAAGAGCATACAATTCTTTATCATAAGTGGAATAATTCAGAATAGGCCCGCTCAATTTTTCACTAAAATATGCAACCGGTTTACCTTCTTGTAATAAAACACCACCCAAACCAATTCCACTAGCATCACATTCAAGCTCAAAAGTTTTATTAAAATCAGGGAGTTGGAGAAGAGGTGTATGTGTCAACTTATCTTTCAACATGACGAAGGCGTTCTCTTGTTTATTACCCCAACTAAAAGGCACTCCCTTCTTTGTAAACTCATTCAACGGTGCAGCAATGGTGCTAAAGTCCTTCACAAAACGGCGATAAAATCCAGCAAGTCCTAGAAAACTCCGCACCTGTGTGATAGTCTTCGGTACAGGCCAACCCTGTAGAGCTTCAACCTTGGCTTGATCAACCTCAATTCCCTGTGGAGTCACAACATAGCCAAGAAAAGACACTCGATCGGTGCAAAAGGTGCACTTCTCAAGGTTACCAAATAAACGTGCATCCCGTAAGGCATTAAAAACAGCACGTAAATGATCAATATGTTCATCCATAGATTTGTTGTAGATCAATATATCATCAAAGTAGACTACAACAAATTTTCCAATGAAAGCACACAAAACTTCGTTCATTAATCTCATAAAAGTGCTAGGTGCATTAGTTAACCCAAAAGGCATGACTAACCACTCATATAAACCGAACTTAGTTTTGAAAGCAGTTTTCCATTCATCTCCCAATTTCATACGAATCTGATGGTACCCACTACGTAAATCAACCTTAGAGAAAATAGTAGCACCACTCAATTCATCAAGCATGTCATCTAGACATGGAATAGGATGTCGATATCGGATAGTGATATTATTAATAGCTCTACAATCAACACACATACGCCATGTTCCATCTTTCTTAGGTACCAAAATAACCGGAACAGCACAAGGACTAAGAGACTCACGCACATAACCTTTGTCAAGTAGTTCTTGCACTTGTCGCTGAATTTCTTTTGTTTCCTCCGGATTTGTCCTGTATGGTGCACGGTTGGGCAAAGAAGCACCTGGAATAAGATCAATTTGGTGCTCAATCCCTCGTATAGGTGGCAGCCCTGCTGGTATCTCACTTGGAAAGACATCAGAATACTCCTGCAAAATGTTAGCAATAGCAGGAGGCAAGGAATGCTGCATATCTTGAACTGAAAACAAAGCATCCTTGCATACCAAAGCATAGGCAACAGAAGTGGAAGCAATTAATTCATTAATATCAGATTTAGTAGCAAGCAAGCAATGTCCTTTCAATTTTATCCCATCTTCATTATTACCAACAGATTTGCTAATTTTATTGTTCTCAGTTTTAGCTTTTGCAGCTTTAGCAATGTCATCACGCACAATAGCCTCAGGAGACATAGGAAGCAAAGCAATTTTCTTATCATGGTACATGAGAGAATACTGATTTGATCTACCATGATGCAAACAATCAGTATCAAATTGCCAAGGTCTACCTAATAGAATGTGACAAGCTTCCATAGGCACAACATCACACTCCACAACATCATGATATGAACCAATAGAAAAATTAATTTGTACCAGCCTTGTTACCTTTACCTTACCACTGTTGTTCAGCCAACGAATGTAATATGGATGTGGGTGTGGTTTGGTTGTAAGTGCAAGCTTCTCCACCATGTCGCTGCTAGCCAAATTGTTGCAGCTACCTCCATCAATAATCAAGCGGCAAGAACGCTCTTTAATCACACACTTGGTTTGGAACAATGTATGCCGCTGATTTTGCTCCGCCTTCTCTATTTGTGCACTAAGCACACGCTGCACAATGAGGCTCTCATAATGCTCAGCATCCTCTGTACCAATCTGTTCGTCTAATGGCTCCTCTCTACCTGCATCGTCAGTCGCAAGCAAAGCAAGTGTATCTTCATCAAAATCACTAGCAGAGGAATACCCACCATTATTTGTTACCACCATAACCCGCTTGTTGGGACAATCATGCTGCACATGCCCTAATCCCTTGCATCGATGGCACTGAATATCTCTTGCTCTACCTGTGGAGGCAACTGAAGAAGCACTAGCAGCTGGTTTTGGAGCAGATTTGGTAGCTGAATTTGTGGGAGTACCACATGTCTTGTCACTGGAGGGAGGTGGTGGTGGTGCTAATCGACTCGGTGAGGACGATGGGGGAGGTGCACGCCCACTAAAAGAAGTAGTCGTTCGCTGCCATGGTGTTGATTTCCCTGCAGAAATGTTAGACCTTGCACTGGCATGTCGTCCCTGCACTTCCCTTTCAGCTTTACAAGCAATATGAAAACAATCTGTTACGTTAGTATACTCTCTGTATTCAACAATGTCCTGAATTTCTCTATTCAAACCGCCCACAAATCTAGCAATAGCAGGTTCATTTCCCTCCTCTATGTTACAACGCAACATGCCCATTTGTAATTCCTGATAGTATTCTTCTACACTTTTAGTACCCTGTCTCAATTGTTGTAACTTATGTAACAGATCACGTGCATAGTAAGAAGGAACAAATCTAGCCCGCATGACCCGTTTCAAAGCATCCCAAGTTCGTGGTATATTATTAGGATTTTTCTTGCTATGTTCTATCCACCAAACAGAAGCAAAATCAGTAAACTCACTAGTAGCAGCCCTAACACGTGTTTTCTCAGGAAATTCATGACATTCAAATTTTTGATCAATAGCAATCTCCCAAGTAATGTAAGCATCAGGATCATATTTACCGGCAAAAGGAGGTATCTTAAATTTAATCTTACTAAAAGCATCATTATTAACACGTACCTCACGTCCTCGGCGGAATCCACCCATACCTCTACGATTAGTACGTAGCCGTCGTCGATCCCGGTCTTCTTGTTCTGTATCAGCAACATAGTCATCCCAATTGTCCTTGAAGGACTCATCCTTCTTGTCATCTTTCTTGCCATCAGTCTTCTTGCTATCAGTCTTCTTACTATTCTCATCATACCCACCATTGATTTTAGCATACATCTCATCAAACCTGCGCACAAAAGAAGAAAGACTCCTGTCCATACGAGCAACTATCGCCTCCACCCCTGCAAGCTTGTTGTTGGTGTCAATCTGTGTGGTCTCCAATTGCCCGATCTTCTCATTCGTCGTGAGCAAGTCATTATCAATTCCTTCATTGTGGTCCTTCATCTTCTTTTCAAAGTATTGTATGATTCTCTTGGTGCGAGGAGACTGTGGAAAGGAGTTGTTGGATCCATCACTACCATCTCCTGGTCCTGTCATGGCTTGACAAACAGAAACAACAAGAAAACAAGTGAAGAAATAAAAGCCCTACAACTATTAGGATGTAGCTACTGTAAGGCACTCACTCTCAACCTGTTATACAAGCTCTTACCAATTCTTACCGTGCTCGACAGGAGGGGACGGCCACCAACAAGTCTGCAAACCAGGAAGAAGTGTATCGGTGCTGCGGCAACAAAACCTGTCAAGCTGTAGTCTAATATGTGGAGCTATATGTGGGCTGAAACAAGGAATGACTAGCACCACAACAGTTAAAAAACAAGCTGAATAATTGTTCAACGGCGGTACTGTGCTGGTCCTAGGCTAAACCATGCTAGAGACGTGAGCCTAGGCACAAAGGTAGTCACCGACAAAGAGCAACTAGCACAGCACAAAAGAAAACACCAAATTCAGCCCCCTCTTTTTTTTTCTTCTTCTTCTCTTGTCTTTTTTTTTCTATCTTTCTTTCACTCTTTTTTTTCCTCTTCTGTTTTTTTTTTTGCTTTCACTTCTTTTTTTTTTTCTTTCTTTGACTTTTTCTTGCTGAATATCAGGACAAATCAATATAGAATGCGTATTGCACAGATTGCAGATCGCAGATCTCCAGGACAATTGCGGAGTGCTCAAAGGGAAGTTTCTAACAAGGCCAAATCCGTTAGAAAGATAAAAAGATAACCTTTCCTGATTGTATTTAAACACTTGAATCGGACTTAAGATGGATCCGTGGTGACTAAAACGTGATAGAACTCAAAACTCTAAAGGATTAGACACTAAGACCAGCAACTCGACACAACCGATGCAAGCAAAAACTCAACAAGCCCTAACTAAGTAGTACTAGTAAAGGCTCAAAGGGTTTATGGGACAGCGGGTAACCTAATCTATAATTTTTTTTGGCTTTTTTGGACTATAGGAAAAAAAATAGTGATTGATGTGGAAGTCTCTCACCGAACAACCTTGCTCTGATTACCAACTGTTGTGAACCTGCTAGGGTTTGTGCCCGATCTTTCGATGAGATGAGTGGGGGATAATTCGATTGGAGGAGATGACGTTCACGGCCCGACTATAACCTTTCCAATGATGCGCCTTAGCAACCGATACACCACCTCCTATGGCTGCCGCGATCTTGTGGAGCGCGTCACCCGGCCACTAGGGCACCCGTTCCTACAAGCAATCGAAGAACTAGCAAGAACAAGTATAGAACAAGTACTGAATTTACTAGATGGGAATGAAGTATTAAATCTCAAACTCAATCACGAATACGGTGGGGTTCCGAAGACAGGAAGTCGGGCGGCTGATTCAGCACGCGCGCTTCAGCAAGTAGCAATGGCTAAACTTGATCTAAACAAAACCCAATCAGTTTGTGGCGGCTATGGAGCTATATGAGGGGGTGGAGGACGACCTGGACGTGGTGGGGGTCGTCCTACAACCCTAGGACGCGCCCCTATGGGGCTCCACTTGATACACGGCCCATTGGGCCGAATAAGGTGGCGCAGCACCTGGGACTGATTGACATCCGGTCATTGATTTGACAATTGCAACCGGCACAGAGCACATATGGACATGAGTCCAGATCCATATGAAAGTTTACTTCACCCTCGTTCCAGGGAGTACTTGAACGCCCTAATCCGACTCCGTATGCGACCGTGGCGTCCGTCACAAGTTGGTGTTTTTCTGCAGTCCGAATCCAGCCTGCGCGAGTCCTTCTCCCTTTCGGTCTTGACCATGATTCCTAATCAAAAGAAGAGTGCACGTGTCTCCACAATCTAAATATGATGAACATGAACTCAGGAGTGAACTCACTTGTTGATTAAGTTGACGAGCACGGGCACGAGTAATAGGACCAGCAATAACTCGATTTTGTGTAGGCGTGGATGTATCACTGGTGGTGATGTCCTCATCATCCTCCCCTTCTTGCATTTGAGTCGTCCTCGACTCAAGCTCATCGTCTTCTCCCAAATATGGCTTCAAATCTGCAATGTTAAATGTGGGACTAACCCCAAAATCTGCTAGCAGATCTAGTTTGTATGCATTGTCATTAATTCTCTCTAACACTTTAAAAGGTCCATCAGCCCTAGGTAACAATTTATATTTGCACAATTCAGGAAACCTTTCTTTTCTCAAATGCAACCACACTAAATCTCCAGGTTCAAACTTTATTTCCTTTCTACCTTTATCGCCAGCAAGTTTGTACTTACCATTCATACACTCAATGTTCTCTTTAGTTGTTTCATGCAATTTTAACATCAATTCAGCACGTTTAGTAGCATCAAAATTAAGTTTCTCAGATGATGGCAAGGGCATTAAATCAATAGGGGCACGAGGTAAGAAACCATACACAATCTGAAATGGGCACATCTTTGTGGTAGAATGCATCGAACGATTATAAGCAAATTCAATATGAGGTAAACAATCTTCCCACATTTTAATGTTCGTCTTTAACACAGCCCTTAGCATAGTAGACAAAGTTCTATTCACAACTTCAGTTTGACCATCAGTTTGGGGGTGACATGTAGTTGAAAACAAAAGCTTAGTCCCCAATTTAGCCCACAATGCCTTCCAAAAATAGCTAAGAAATTTAACATCACGATCAGAAACAATTGTATTGGGCACACCATGCAAGCGAACAATTTCCCGAAAGAACAAATCAGCAATATGAGGAGCATCATCAGTTTTATGACATGGTATAAAGTGTGCCATCTTAGAAAATCTATCAAGCACAACAAACACACTATCACGACCCTTCCTACTCCTTGGTAAACCCAACACAAAATCCAGAGAAATATCTTCCCAAGGAGCATTTCGCATAACCTTCGGCATGTAAAAAGATGCAAAACTTGTGTTTCGGGCCTGAATGCACTATTTCGGGGTATCAATGTTGCGAAAATGGTTTCGCAACGAATACACGCATTCTACTCCATTAGACCCAAAATGATGTTTGGGAGTGCTCCGGAGCATTTCGCAAATCCTTCGGCATGTAAAAAGATGCAAAACTTGTGTTTCGGGCCTGAGTGCACTATTTCGGGGTATCGAAGTTGCGAAAATGGTTTCGCAACGAATACACCCATTGTACTCCATTAGACCCAAAATGATGTTTGGGAGTGCTCCGGAGCATTTCGCAAACCTTCGGCATGTAAAAAATGCAAAACTTGTGTTTCGGGCCTAAATGCACTATTTTGGGGTATCAAAGTTGCGAAAATGGTTTCGCAACGAATACACCCATTCTACTCCATTAGCCCGAAAATGATGTTTGGGAGTTCTCTGGAGCATTTCTCAAACCTTAGGCATGCAAAAAGATGCAAAACTTGTGTTTCCGGCCTGAATACACTATTTCAGGGTACCGAAGTTACGAAAATGGTTTCACAATGAATGCACCCATTCTACTCCATTAGCCCCAAAATGATGTTTGGGAGTTCTCTGGAGCATTTCGCAAACCTTCGGGATGTAAAAAGATGCAAAACTTGTGTTTCGGGCCTGAATGCACTATTTCGGGGTATTGATGTTGCGAAAATGGTTTCGCAATGAATACACCCATTATACTCCATTAGACCCAAAATGATGTTTGGGAGTGCTCCGGAGCATTTCGCAAACCTTCGGCATGTAAAAAATGCAAAACTTGTGTTTCGGGCCTGAATGCACTATTTTGGGGTATCAAAGGCGAAAATGGTTTCGCAACGAATACACCCACTCTACTCCATTAGCCCCAAAATGTTGTTTGGGAGTTCTCTGGAGCATTTCACAAACCTTAGGCATGCAAAAAGATGCAAAACTTGTGTTTCCGCCCTGAATACACTATTTCAGGGTACCGAAGTTACGAAAATGGTTTCGCAATGAATGCACCCATTCTACTCCATTAGCCCCAAAATGTTGTTTGGGAGTTCTCTGGAGCATTTCGCAAACCTACGGCATGTGAAAAGATGCAAAACTTGTGTTTCGGGCTTGAATACACTATTTCAGGGTACGAAGTTACAAAAATGGTTTCGCAATTAATGCACCCATTCTACTCCATTAGCTCCAAAATGATGTTTGGGACTTCTCTGGACCATTTCGCAAACCATCGGCATGCAAAAAGATGCAAAACTTGTGTTTCGGGCCTGAATACACTATTTCAGGGTACCGAAGTTACGAAAATGGTTTCGCAATGAATGCACCCATTCTACTCCATTAGACCCAAAATGATGTCTAGGAGTGCTCCGGAGCATTTCACATAACCTTCGGCATGCAAAAAGATGCAAACCTTGTGTTTCGGGCCTGAATGCACTATTTCGGGGTATCGATGTTGCGAAAATGGTTTCGCAACGAATACACCCATTCTACTCTATTAGACCCAAAATGATGCTTGGGAGTGCTCCGGAGCATTTCGCATAACCTTCGGCATGTAAAAAGATGCAAAACTTGTGTTTCGGGCCTGAATGCACTATTTTGGGGTATCAATGTTGCGAAAATGGTTTCGCAACGAATACCCGCATTCTATTCCATTAGACCCAAAATGAAGTTTGGGCGTGCTCCGGAGCATTTCGCAAATCCTTCGGCATGTAAAAAGATGCAAAACTTGTGTTTCCGGCCTGAATGCACTATTTCGGGGTATTGAAGTTGCGAAAATGGTTTCGCAACGAATACACGCATTCTACTCCATTAGACCCAAAATGATGCTTGGGAGTGCTCCGGAGCATTTCGCATAACCTTCGGCATGTAAAAGGATGTAAACTTGTGTTTCGGGCCTGAATGCACTATTTCAGGGTATCAATGTTGCGAAAATGGTTTCGCAACGAATACACGCATTCTACTCCATTAGAACTAAAATGATGTTTGGGAGTGTTCCGGAGCATTTCGCAAATCCTTCGGCATGTAAAAAGATGCAAAACTTGTGTTTCGGGCCTGAGTGCACCATTTCGGGGTATCGAAGTTGCGAAAATGGTTTCACAACGAATACACCCATTGTACTCCATTAGACCCAAAATGATGTTTGGGAGTGCTCCGGAGCATTTCGCAAACCTTCGGCATGTAAAAAATGCAAAACTTGTGTTTCGGGCCTGAATGCACTATTTTGGGGTATCAAAGTTGCGAAAATGGTTTCGCAACGAATACACCCATTCTACTCCATTAGCTCCAAAATGATGTTTGGGTGTTCTCTGGAGCATTTCTCAAACCTTAGGCATGCAAAAAGATGCAAAACTTGTGTTTCCGGCCTGAATACACTATTTCAGGGTACCGAAGTTACGAAAATGGTTTCGCAATGAATGCACCCATTCTACTCCATTAGCCCCAAAATGATGTTTGGGAGTTCCCTGGAGCATTTCGCAAACCTTCGGCATGTAAAAAGATGCAAAACTTGTGTTTCGGGCCTGAATGCACTATTTCGGGGTATTGATGTTGCGAAAATGGTTTCTCAACGAATACACCTATTCTACTCCATTAGCCACAAAATGATGTTTGGGAGTTCTCTGGAGCATTTCGCAAACCTTAGGCATGCAAAAAGATGCAAAACTTGTGTTTCGGGCCTGAGTGCACTATTGCGGGGTATCGAAGTTGCGAAAATGGTTTCGCAACGAATACACCCATTGTACTCCATTAGACCCAAAATGATGTTTGGGAGTGCTCCGGAGCATTTCGCAAACCTTCGGCATGTAAAAAATGCAAAACTTGTGTTTCGGGCCTGAATGCACTATTTTGGGGTATCAAAGTTGCGAAAATGGTTTCGCAACGAATACACCCATTCTACTCCATTAGACCCAAAATGATGTTTGGGAGTGCTCCGGAGCATTTTGCAAAACCTTCGGCATGTAAAAAGATATAAAACTTGTGTTTCGGGCTGAATGCACTATTTCGGGGTATCGAAGTTGCGAAAATGGTTTCGCAACGAATACACCCATTCTACTCCATTAGCTCCAAAATGATGTTTGGGAGTTCTCTGGAGCATTACTCAATCCTTAGGCATGCAAAAAGATGCAAAACTTGTGTTTCCGGCCTGAATACACTATTTCAGGGTACCGAAGTTACGAAAATGGTTTCGCAATGAATGCACCCATTCTACTCCATTAGCCCCAAAATGATGTTTGAGAGTTCTCTAGAGCATTTCGCAAACCTTCGGGATGTAAAAAGATGCAAAACTTGTGTTTCGGGCCTGAATGCACTATTTCGGGGTATTGATGTTGCGGAAATGGTTTCGCAACGAATACACCCATTTTACTCCATTAGACCCAAAATGATGCTTGGGAGTGCTCCGGAGCATTTCGCAAAACCTTCGGCATGTAAAAAGATGCAAAACTTGTGTTTCGGGCCTGAATGCACTATTTCGGGGTATCGATGTTGCGAAAATGGTTTCGCAACGAATACACCCATTCTACTCCGTTAGACCCAAAATGATGTTTGGGAGTGCTCCGGAGCATTTCGCAAATCCTTCGGCATGTAAAAAGATGCAAAACTTGTGTTTCGGGCCTGAGTGCACTATTTCGGGGTATCGAAGTTGCGAAAATGGTTTCGCAACGAATACACCCATTCTACTCCGTTAGACCCAAAATGATGTTTGGGAGTGCTCCGGAGCATTTCGCAAACCTTCGGCATGTAAAAAATGCAAAACTTGTGTTTCGGGCCTGAATGCACTATTTTGGGGTATCAAAGGCGAAAATGGTTTCGCAACGAATACACCCATTCTACTCCATTAGCCCCAAAATGTTGTTTGGGAGTTCTCTGGAGCATTTCACAAACCTTAGGCATGCAAAAAGATGCAAAACTTGTGTTTCCGCCCTGAATACACTATTTCAGGGTACCGAAGTTACGAAAATGGTTTCGCAATGAATGCACCCATTCTACTCCATTAGCCCCAAAATGTTGTTTGGGAGTTCTCTGGAGCATTTCGCAAACCTACGGCATGTGAAAAGATGCAAAACTTGTGTTTCGGGCTTGAATACACTATTTCAGGGTACGAAGTTACAAAAATGGTTTCGCAATTAATGCACCCATTCTACTCCATTAGCTCCAAAATGATGTTTGGGACTTCTCTGGACCATTTCGCAAACCTTCGGCATGCAAAAAGATGCAAAACTTGGGTTTCGGGCCTGAATACACTATTTCAGGGTACCGAAGTTACGAAAATGGTTTCGCAATGAATGCACCCATTCTACTCCATTAGACCCAAAATGATGTCTAGGAGTGCTCCGGAGCATTTCACATAACCTTCGGCATGCAAAAAGATGCAAACCTTGTGTTTCGGGCCTGAATGCACTATTTCGGGGTATCGATGTTGCAAAAATGGTTTCGCAACGAATACACCCATTCTACTCTATTAGACCCAAAATGATGCTTGGGAGTGCTCCGGAGCATTTCGCATAACCTTCGGCATGTAAAAAGATGCAAAACTTGTGTTTCGGGCCTGAAAGCACTATTTTGGGGTATCAATATTGCGAAAATGGTTTCGCAACGAATACACGCATTCTATTCCATTAGACCCAAAATGATGTTTGGGCGTGCTCCGGAGCATTTCGCAAATCCTTCGGCATGTAAAAAGATGCAAAACTTGTGTTTCCGGCCTGAATGAACTATTTCGGGGTATTGAAGTTGCGAAAATGGTTTCGCAACGAATACACGCATTCTACTCCATTAGACCCAAAATGATGCTTGGGAGTGCTCCGGAGCATTTCGCATAACCTTCGGCATGTAAAAGGATGCAAAACTTGTGTTTCGGGCCTGAATGCACTATTTCAGGGTATCAATGTTGCGAAAATGGTTTCGCAACGAATACACGCATTCTACTCCATTAGAACTAAAATGATGTTTGGGAGTGCTCCGGAGCATTTCGCAAATCCTTCGGCATGTAAAAAGATGCAAAACTTGTGTTTCGGGCCTGAGTGCACCATTTCGGGGTATCGAAGTTGCGAAAATGGTTTCACAACGAATACACACATTGTACTCCATTAGACCCAAAATGATGTTTGGGAGTGCTCCGGAGCATTTCGCAAACCTTCGGCATGTAAAAAATGCAAAACTTGTGTTTCGGGCCTGAATGCACTATTTTGGGGTATCAAAGTTGCGAAAATGGTTTCGCAACGAATACACCCATTCTACTCCATTAGCTCCAAAATGATGTTTGGGTGTTCTCTGGAGCATTTCTCAAACCTTAGGCATGCAAAAAGATGCAAAACTTGTGTTTCCGGCCTGAATACACTATTTCAGGGTACCGAAGTTACGAAAATGGTTTCGCAATGAATGCACCCATTCTACTCCATTAGCCCCAAAATGATGTTTGGGAGTTCCCTGGAGCATTTCGCAAACCTTCGGCATGTAAAAAGATGCAAAACTTGTGTTTCGGGCCTGAATGCACTATTTCGGGGTATTGATGTTGCGAAAATGGTTTCTCAACGAATACACCTATTCTACTCCATTAGCCACAAAATGATGTTTGGGAGTTCTCTGGAGCATTTCGCAAACCTTAGGCATGCAAAAAGATGCAAAACTTGTGTTTCGGGCCTGAGTGCACTATTGCGGGGTATCGAAGTTGCGAAAATGGTTTCGCAACGAATACACCCATTGTACTCCATTAGACCCAAAATGATGTTTGGGAGTGCTCCGGAGCATTTCGCAAACCTTCGGCATGTAAAAAATGCAAAACTTGTGTTTCGGGCCTGAATGCACTATTTTGGGGTATCAAAGTTGCGAAAATGGTTTCGCAACGAATACACCCATTCTACTCCATTAGACCCAAAATGATGTTTGGGAGTGCTCCGGAGCATTTTGCAAAACCTTCGGCATGTAAAAAGATATAAAACTTGTGTTTCGGGCTGAATGCACTATTTCGGGGTATCGAAGTTGCGAAAATGGTTTCGCAACGAATACACCCATTCTACTCCATTAGCTCCAAAATGATGTTTGGGAGTTCTCTGGAGCATTACTCAATCCTTAGGCATGCAAAAAGATGCAAAACTTGTGTTTCCGGCCTGAATACACTATTTCAGGGTACCGAAGTTACGAAAATGGTTTCGCAATGAATGCACCCATTCTACTCCATTAGCCCCAAAATGATGTTTGAGAGTTCTCTAGAGCATTTCGCAAACCTTCGGGATGTAAAAAGATGCAAAACTTGTGTTTCGGGCCTGAATGCACTATTTCGGGGTATTGATGTTGCGGAAATGGTTTCGCAACGAATACACCCATTTTACTCCATTAGACCCAAAATGATGCTTGGGAGTGCTCCGGAGCATTTCGCAAAACCTTCGGCATGTAAAAAGATGCAAAACTTGTGTTTCGGGCCTGAATGCACTATTTCGGGGTATCGATGTTGCGAAAATGGTTTCGCAACGAATACACCCATTCTACTCCATTAGACCCAAAATGATGTTTGGGAGTGCTCCGGAGCATTTCGCAAATCCTTCGGCATGTAAAAAGATGCAAAACTTGTGTTTCGGGCCTGAGTGCACTATTTCGGGGTATCGAAGTTGCGAAAATGGTTTCGCAACGAATACACCCATTTTACTCCATTAGACCCAAAATGATGCTTGGGAGTGCTCCGGAGCATTTCGCAAAACCTTCGGCATGTAAAAAGATGCAAAACTTGTGTTTCGGGCCTGAATGCACTATTTCGGGGTATCGATGTTGCGAAAATGGTTTCGCAACGAATACACCCATTGTACTCCATTAGAACCAAAATGATGTTTGGGAGTGCTCCGGAGCATTTCGCAAATCCTTCGGCATGAAAAAAGATGCAAAACTTGTGTTTCGGGCCTGAATGCACAATTTCGGGGTATCGAAATTGGGAAAATGGTTTCGCAACGAATACACCCATTGTACTCCATTAGACCCAAAATGATGTTTGGGAGTGCTCCGGAGCATTTCGCAAACCATCGGCATGTAAAAAATGCAAAACTTGTGTTTCGGGCCTGAATGCACTATTTTGGGGAATCAAAGTTGCGAAAATGGTTTCACAACGAATACACCCATTCTACTCCATTAGCCCCAAAATGTTGTTTGGGAGTTCTCTGGAGCATTTCGCAAACCTTAGGCATGCAAAAAGATGCAAAACTTGTGTTTCCGGCCTGAATACACTATTTCAGGGTACCGTAGTTACGAAAATGGTTTCGCAATGAATGCACCCATTCTACTCCATTAGCTCCAAAATGATGTTTGGGACTTCTCTGGACCATTTCGCAAACCTACGGCATGTGAAAAGATGCAAAACTTGTGTTTCGGGCTTGAATACACTATTTCAGGGTACGAAGTTACAAAAATGGTTTCGCAATTAATGCACCCATTCTACTCCATTAGCTCCAAAATGATGTTTGGGACTTCTCTGGACCATTTCGCAAACCTTCGTCATGCAAAAAGATGCAAAACTTGTGTTTCGGGCCTGAATACACTATTTCAGGGTACCGAAGTTACGAAAATGGTTTCGCAATGAATGCACCCATTCTACTCCATTAGACCCAAAATGATGTCTAGGAGTACTCCGGAGCATTTCGCATAACCTTCGGCATGTAAAAAGATGCAAACCTTGTGTTTCGGGCCTGAATGCACTATTTCGGGGTATCGATGTTGCGAAAATGGTTTCGCAACGAATACACCCATTCTACTCCATTAGACCCAAAATGATGCTTGGGAGTGCTCCGAAGCATTTCGCATAACCTTCGGCATGTAAAAAGATGCAAAACTTGTGTTTCGGGCCTGAATGCACTATTTCGGGGTATCAATGTTGCGAAAATGGTTTCGCAACGAATAGACGCATTCTACTCCATTAGAACCAAAATGATGTTTGGGAGTGCTCCGGAGCATTTCGCAAATCCTTCGGCATGTAAAAAGATGCAAAACTTGTGTTTCGGGCCTGAATGCACTATTTCGTGGTATTGAAGTTGCGAAAATGGTTTCGCAACGAATACACGCATTCTACTCCATTAGACCCAAAATGATGCTTGGGAGTGCTCCGGAGCATTTCGCATAACCTTCGGCATGTAAAAAGATGGAAAACTTGTGTTTCGGGCCTGAATGCACTATTTCGGGGTATCAATGTTGCGAAAATGGTTTCGCAACGAATACACGCATTCTACTCCATTAGACCCAAAATGATGTTTGGGAGTGCTCCGGAGCATTTCGCAAATCCTTCGGCATGTAAAAAGATGCAAAACTTGTGTTTCGGGCCTGAGTACACTATTTCGGGGTATCGAAGCTGCGAAAATGGTTTCGCAACGAATACACCCATTATACTCCATTAAACCCAAAATGATGTTTGGGAGTGCTCCGGAGCATTTCGCAAACCTTCGGCATGTAAAAAATGCAAAACTCGTGTTTCGGGCCTGAATGCACTATTTTGGGGTATCAAAGTTGCGAAAATGGTTTCGCAACGAATACACCCATTCTACTCCATTAGCTCCAAAATGATGTTTGGGAGTTCTCTGGAGCATTTCTCAAACCTTAGGCATGCAAAAAGATGCAAAACTTGTGTTTCCGGCCTGAATACACTATTTCAGGGTACCGAAGTTACGAAAATGGTTTTGCAATAAATGCACCCATTCTACTCCATTAGCCCCAAAATGATGTTTGGGAGTTCCCTGGAGCATTTCGCAAACCTTCGGCATGTAAAAAGATGCAAAACTTGTGTTTCGGGCCTGAATGCACTATTTCGGGGTATTGATGTTGCGAAAATGGTTTCGCAACGAATACACCCATTATACTCCATTAGACCCAAAATGATGCTTGGGAGTCCTCCGGAGCATTTCGCAAAACCTTTGGCATGTAAAAAGATGCAAAACTTGTGTTTCAGGCCTGAATGCACTATTTCGGGGTATTGAAGTTGCGAAAATGGTTTCGCAACAAATACACCCATTCTACTCCATTAGCCACAAAATGATGTTTGGGAGTTCTCTGGAGCATTTTGCAAACCTTAGGCATGCAAAAAGATGCAAAACATGTGTTTCGGGCCTGAATGCACTATTTCGTGGTACCGAAGTTACGAAAATGGTTTTGCAACGAATACACTCATTATAATCAATTAGACCCAAAATGATGTTTGGGTGTGCTCCGGAGCATTTCGCAAACCTTCGGCATGTGAAAAGATGCAAAACTTGTGTTTCGGGCCTGGATACACTATTTCAGGGTACCGAAGTTACGAAAATGGTTTCGCAACGAATGCACCCATTTTACTCCATTAGACCCAAAATGATGTCTAGGAGTGCTCCGGAGCATTTCGCAAAACCTTCGGCATGTAAAAAGATGCAAATCTTGTGTTTCGGGCCTGAATGCACTATTTCAGGGTATCGATGTTGCGAAAATGCTTTCGCAACGAATACACCCATTCTACTCCATTAGACCCAAAATGATGTTTGGGAGTGCTCCGGAGCATTTCGCAAATCCTTCGGCATGTAAAAAGATGCAAAACTTGTGTTCCGGGCCTGAGAGGGCTATTTCGGGGTATCGAAGTTGCGAAAATGTTTCGCAATGAATACACCCATTGTACTCCATTAGACCCAAAATGATGTTTGGGAGTGCTCCGGAGCATTTCGCAAACCTTCGGCATGTAAAAAATGCACTATTTTGGGGAATCAAAGTTGCGAAAATGGTTTCGCAACGAATACACCCATTCTACTCCATTAGCCCCAAAATGTTGTTTGGGAGTTCTCTGGAGCATTTCGCAAACCTTAGGCATGCAAAAAGATGCAAAACTTGTGTTTCCGGCCTGAATACAATATTTCAGGGTACCGAAGTTACGAAAATGGTTTCGCAATGAATGCACCCATTCTACTCCATTAGCCCCAAAATGTTGTTTGGGAGTTCTCTGGAGCATTTCGCAAACCTACGGCATGTGAAAAGATGCAAAACTTGTGTTTCGGGCTTGAATACACTATTTCAGGGTACGAAGTTACGAAAATGGTTTCGCAATTAATGCACCCATTCTACTCCATTAGCTCCAAAATGATGTTTGGGACTTCTCTGGACCATTTCGCAAACCTTCGGCATGCAAAAAGATGCAAAACTTGTGTTTCGGGCCTGAATACACTATTTCAAGGTACCGAAGTTACGAAAATGGTTTCGCAATGAATGCACCCATTTTACTCCATTAGACCCAAAATTATGTCTAGGAGTGCTCCGGAGCATTTCGCATAACCTTCGGCATGTAAAAAGATGCAAACCTTGTGTTTCGGGCCTGAATGCACTATTTCGGGGTATCGATGTTGCGAAAATGGTTTCGCAACGAATACACCCATTCTAGTCCATTAGACCCAAAATGATGCTTGGGAGTGCTCCGGAGCATTTCGCATAACCTTCGGCATGTAAAAAGATGCAAAACTTGTGTTTCGGGCCTGAATGCACTATTTCGGGGTATCAATGTTGCGAAAATGGTTTCGCAACGAATACACACATTCTACTCCATTAGAACCAAAATGATGTTTGGGAGTGCTCCGGAGCATTTCGCAAATCCTTCGGCATGTAAAAAGATGCAAAACTTGTGTTTCAGGCCTGAATGCACTATTTCGGGGTATTGAAGTTGCGAAAATGGTTTCGCAACGAATACACGCATTCTACTCCATTAGACCCAAAATGATGCTTGGGAGTGCTCCGGAGCATTTCGCATAACCTTCGGCATGTAAAAAGATGGAAAACTTGTGTTTCGGGCTTGAATGCACTATTTCGGGGTATCAATGTTGCGAAAATGGTTTCGCAACGAATACACGCATTCTACTCCATTAGACCCAAAAAGATGCTTGGGAGTGCTCCGGAGCATTTCGCATAACCTTCGGCATGTAAAAAGATGGAAAACTTGTGTTTCGGGCCTGAATGCACTATTTCGGGGTATCAATGTTGCGAAAATGGTTTCGCAACGAATACACGCATTCTACTCCATTAGACCCAAAATGATGTTTGGGAGTGCTCCGGAGCATTTCGCAAATCCTTCGGCATGTATAAAGATGCAAAACTTGTGTTTCGGGCCTGAGTACACTATTTCGGGGTATCGAAGTTGCGAATATGGTTTCGTAACGAATACACCCATTATACTCCATTAGACCCAAAATGATGTTTGGGAGTGCTCCGGAGCATTTCGCAAACCTTCGGCATGTAAAAAATGCAAAACTTGCGTTTCGGGCCTGAATGCACTATTTTGGGGTATCAAAGTTGCGAAAATGGTTTCGCAACGAATACACCCATTCTACTCCATTAGCTCCAAAATGATGTTTGGGAGTTCTCTGGAGCATTTCTCAAACCTTAGGCATGCAAAAAGATGCAAAAGTTGTGTTTCCGGCCTGAATACACTATTTCAGGGTACCGAAGTTACGAAAATGGTTTCGCAATGAATGCACCCATTCTACTCCATTAGCCCCAAAATGATGTTTGGGAGTTCCCTGCAGCATTTCGCAAACCTTCGGCATGTAAAAAGATGCAAAACTTGTGTTTCGGGCCTGAATGCACTATTTCGGGGTATTGATGTTGCGAAAATGGTTTCGCAACGAATACACCCATTATACTCCATTAGACCCAAAATGATGCTTGGGAGTGCTCCGGAGCATTTCGCACAACCTTTGGCATGTAAAAAGATGCAAAACTTGTGTTTCGGGCCTGAATGCACTATTTCGGGGTATTGAAGTTGCGAAAATGGTTTCGCAACAAATACACCCATTCTACTCCATTAGCCACAAAATGATGTTTGGGAGTTCTCTGGAGCATTTTGCAAACCTTAGGCATGCAAAAAGATGCTAAACTTGTGTTTCGGGCCTGAATGCACTATTTCGGGGTACCGAAGTTACGAAAATGGTTTTGCAACGAATACACTCATTATAATCAATTAGACCCAAAATGATGTTTGGGTGTGCTCCGGAGCATTTCGCAAATCTTCGGCATGTGAAAAGATGCAAAACTTGTGTTTCGGGCCTGGATACACTATTTCAGGGTACCGAAGTTACGAAAATGGTTTTGCAACGACTGCACCCATTCCACTCCATTAGACCCAAAATGATGTTTGGGAGTGCTCCGGAGCATTTCGCAAATCCTTCGGCATGTAAAAAGATGCAAAACTTGTGTTTCGGGCCTGAGTGCACTATTTCGGGGTATCAAAGTTACGAAAATGGTTTCGCAACGAATACACCCATTCTACTCCATTAGCCCCAAAATGATGTCTAGGAGTGCTCCGGAGCATTTTGCAAAACCTTCGGCATGTAAAAAGATGCAAAACTTGTGTTTCGGGCCTGAATGCACTATTTCGGGGTATCGATGTTGCGAAAATGGTTTCGCAACAAATACACCCATTCTACTCCATTAGACCGAAAATGATGTTTGGGAGTGCTCCGGAGCATTTCGCAAATCCTTCGGCATGTAAAAAGATGCAAAACTTGTGTTTCGGGCCTGAGTACACTATTTCGGGGTATCGAAGCTGCGAAAATGGTTTCGCAACGAATACACCCATTATACTCCATTAAACCCAAAATGATGTTTGGGAGTGCTCCGGAGCATTTCGCAAATCCTTCGGCATGTAAAAAGATGCAAAACTTGTGTTTCGGGCCTGAGTGCACTATTTCGGGGTATCAAAGTTACGAAAATGGTTTCGCAACGAATACACCCATTCTACTCCATTAGCCCCAAAATGATGTCTAGGAGTGCTCCGGAGCATTTCGCAAAACCTTCGGCATGTAAAAAGATGCAAAACTTGTGTTTCGGGCCTGAATGCACTATTTTGGGGTATCGATGTTGCGAAAATGGTTTCGCAACAAATACACCCATTCTACTCCATTAGACCGAAAATGATGTTTGGGAGTGCTCCGGAGCATTTCGCAAATCCTTCGGCATGTAAAAAGATGCAAAACTTGTGTTTCGGGCCTGAGTGCACTATTTCGGGGTATCGAAGTTGCGAAAATGGTTTCGCAATGAATACACCCATTGTACTCCATTAGACCCAAAATGATGTTTGGGAGTGCTCCGGAGCATTTCGCAAACCTTCGGCATGTGAAAAATGCAAAACTTGTGTTTCGGGCCTGAATGCACTATTTTGGGGTATCAAAGTTACGAAAATGGTTTCGCAACGAATACACCCATTCTACTCCATTAGCCCCAAAATGATGTCTAGGAGTGCTCTGGAGCATTTCGCAAAACCTTCGGCATGTAAAAAGATGCAAAACTTGTGTTTCGGGCCTGAATGCACTATTTCGGGGTATCAATGTTGCGAAAATGGTTTCGCAACGAATAGACGCATTCTACTCCATTAGAACCAAAATGATGTTTGGGAGTGCTCCGGAGCATTTCGCAAATCCTTCGGCATGTAAAAAGATGCAAAACTTGTGTTTCGGGCCTGAATGCACTATTTCGTGGTATAGAAGTTGCGAAAATGGTTTCGCAACGAATAGACGCATTCTACTCCATTAGACCCAAAATGATGCTTGGGAGTGCTCCGGAGCATTTCGCAAAACCTTCGGCATGTAAAAAGATGGAAAACTTGTGTTTCGGGCCTGAATGCACTATTTCGGGGTATCAATGTTGCGAAAATGGTTTCGCAACGAATACACGCATTCTACTCCATTAGACCCAAAAAGATGCTTGGGAGTGCTCCGGAGCATTTCGCAAAACCTTCGGCATGTAAAAAGATGGAAAACTTGTGTTTCGGGCCTGAATGCACTATTTCGGGGTATCAATGTTGCGAAAATGGTTTCGCAACGAATACACGCATTCTACTCCATTAGACCCAAAATGATGTTTGGGAGTGCTCCGGAGCATTTCGCAAATCCTTCGGCATGTATAAAGATGCAAAACTTGTGTTTCGGGCCTGAGTACACTATTTCGGGGTATCGAAGTTGCGAATATGGTTTCGTAACGAATACACCCATTATACTCCATTAGACCCAAAATGATGTTTGGGAGTGCTCCGGAGCATTTCGCAAACCTTCGGCATGTAAAAAATGCAAAACTTGCGTTTCGGGCCTGAATGCACTATTTTGGGGTATCAAAGTTGCGAAAATGGTTTCGCAACGAATACACCCATTCTACTCCATTAGCTCCAAAATGATGTTTGGGAGTTCTCTGGAGCATTTCTCAAACCTTAGGCATGCAAAAAGATGCAAAAGTTGTGTTTCCGGCCTGAATACACTATTTCAGGGTACCGAAGTTACGAAAATGGTTTCGCAATGAATGCACCCATTCTACTCCATTAGCCCCAAAATGATGTTTGGGAGTTCCCTGCAGCATTTCGCAAACCTTCGGCATGTAAAAAGATGCAAAACTTGTGTTTCGGGCCTGAATGCACTATTTCGGGGTATTGATGTTGCGAAAATGGTTTCGCAACGAATACACCCATTATACTCCATTAGACCCAAAATGATGCTTGGGAGTGCTCCGGAGCATTTCGCACAACCTTTGGCATGTAAAAAGATGCAAAACTTGTGTTTCGGGCCTGAATGCACTATTTCGGGGTATTGAAGTTGCGAAAATGGTTTCGCAACAAATACACCCATTCTACTCCATTAGCCACAAAATGATGTTTGGGAGTTCTCTGGAGCATTTTGCAAACCTTAGGCATGCAAAAAGATGCTAAACTTGTGTTTCGGGCCTGAATGCACTATTTCGGGGTACCGAAGTTACGAAAATGGTTTTGCAACGAATACACTCATTATAATCAATTAGACCCAAAATGATGTTTGGGTGTGCTCCGGAGCATTTCGCAAATCTTCGGCATGTGAAAAGATGCAAAACTTGTGTTTCGGGCCTGGATACACTATTTCAGGGTACCGAAGTTACGAAAATGGTTTTGCAACGACTGCACCCATTCCACTCCATTAGACCCAAAATGATGTTTGGGAGTGCTCCGGAGCATTTCGCAAATCCTTCGGCATGTAAAAAGATGCAAAACTTGTGTTTCGGGCCTGAGTGCACTATTTCGGGGTATCAAAGTTACGAAAATGGTTTCGCAACGAATACACCCATTCTACTCCATTAGCCCCAAAATGATGTCTAGGAGTGCTCCGGAGCATTTTGCAAAACCTTCGGCATGTAAAAAGATGCAAAACTTGTGTTTCGGGCCTGAATGCACTATTTCGGGGTATCGATGTTGCGAAAATGGTTTCGCAACAAATACACCCATTCTACTCCATTAGACCGAAAATGATGTTTGGGAGTGCTCCGGAGCATTTCGCAAATCCTTCGGCATGTAAAAAGATGCAAAACTTGTGTTTCGGGCCTGAGTACACTATTTCGGGGTATCGAAGCTGCGAAAATGGTTTCGCAACGAATACACCCATTATACTCCATTAAACCCAAAATGATGTTTGGGAGTGCTCCGGAGCATTTCGCAAATCCTTCGGCATGTAAAAAGATGCAAAACTTGTGTTTCGGGCCTGAGTGCACTATTTCGGGGTATCAAAGTTACGAAAATGGTTTCGCAACGAATACACCCATTCTACTCCATTAGCCCCAAAATGATGTCTAGGAGTGCTCCGGAGCATTTCGCAAAACCTTCGGCATGTAAAAAGATGCAAAACTTGTGTTTCGGGCCTGAATGCACTATTTTGGGGTATCGATGTTGCGAAAATGGTTTCGCAACAAATACACCCATTCTACTCCATTAGACCGAAAATGATGTTTGGGAGTGCTCCGGAGCATTTCGCAAATCCTTCGGCATGTAAAAAGATGCAAAACTTGTGTTTCGGGCCTGAGTGCACTATTTCGGGGTATCGAAGTTGCGAAAATGGTTTCGCAATGAATACACCCATTGTACTCCATTAGACCCAAAATGATGTTTGGGAGTGCTCCGGAGCATTTCGCAAACCTTCGGCATGTGAAAAATGCAAAACTTGTGTTTCGGGCCTGAATGCACTATTTTGGGGTATCAAAGTTACGAAAATGGTTTCGCAACGAATACACCCATTCTACTCCATTAGCCCCAAAATGATGTCTAGGAGTGCTCTGGAGCATTTCGCAAAACCTTCGGCATGTAAAAAGATGCAAAACTTGTGTTTCGGGCCTGAATGCACTATTTCGGGGTATCGATGTTGCGAAAATGGTTTCGCAACGAATACACCCATTGTACTCCATTAGACCCAAAATGATGTTTGGGAGTGCTCCGGAGCATTTCGCGAACCTTCGGCATGTAAAAAATGCAAAACATGTGTTTCGGGCCTCAATACACTATTTCAGGGTACCGAAGTTACGAAAATGGTTTCGCAATGAATGCACCCATTCTACTCCATTAGCCCCAAAATGATGTTTGGGAGTTCTCTGGAGCATTTCGCAAACCTACGGCATGTGAAATGATGCAAAACTTGTGTTTCGGGCTTGAATACACTATTTTAGGGTACCGAACTTACGAAAATGGTTTCGCTATTAATGATCACATTCTTCTGCATTAGCTAAAAAATGATGTTTGGGAGTTCTCTGGACCATTTCGCAAACCTTCGGCATGCAAAAAGATGCAAAATTTGTGTTTCGGGCCTGAATACACTATTTCAGGGTACCGAAGTTACGAAAATGGTTTCGCAATGAATGCACCCATTCTACTCCATTAGACCCAAAATGATGTCTATGAGTGCTCCGGAGCATTTCGCATAACCTTCGGCATGTAAAAAGATGCAAAACTTGTGTTTCGGGCCTGAATGCACTATTTCGGGGTATCGATGTTGCGAAAATGGTTTCGCAACGAATACACCCATTCTACTCCGTTAGACCCAAAATGATGCTTGGGAGTGCTCCGGAGCATTTCGCAAAACCTTCGGCATGTAAAAAGATGCAAAACTTTTGCTTCGGGCCTGAATGCACTATTTTGGGGTATTGAAGTTGCGAAAATGGTTTCGCAACGAATACACCCATTCTACTCCATTAGCCCCAAAATGATGTTTGGGAGTTCTCTGGAGCATTTCGCAAACCTACGGCATGTGA
This sequence comes from Cenchrus fungigraminus, assembly GCA_036936925.1. Taxonomy (NCBI): domain Eukaryota; kingdom Viridiplantae; phylum Streptophyta; class Magnoliopsida; order Poales; family Poaceae; genus Cenchrus; species Cenchrus fungigraminus. The sequence continues at coordinate 49,375 of JAQONI010000081.1, forward strand.
AATGATGCAAAACTTGTGTTTCGGGCTTGAATACACTATTTTAGGGTACCGAACTTACGAAAATGGTTTCGTAATTAATGCACCCATTCTACTCCATTAGCTCCCAAATGATGTTTGGGACTTCTCTGGACCATTTCGCAAACATATACACCCATTGTACTCCATTAGACCCAAAATGATGTTTGGGGGGGGGGCTCCGGAGCATTTCGCAAACCTTCGGCATGTAAAAAATGCAAAACTCGTGTTTCGGGCCTGAAAGCACTATTTTGGGGTATCGAAGTTGCGAAAATGGTTTCACAACGAATACACCCATTCTACACCATTATCCCCCAAAATGATGTTTGGGAGTTCTCTGGAGCATTTCGCAAACCTTAGGGATGCAAAAAGATGCAAAACTTGTGTTTCCGGCCTGAATACACTATTTCGGGGTACCGAAGTTACGAAAATGGTTTCGCAATTAATGCACCCATTCTACTCCATTAGCCCCAAAATGATGTTTGGAGTTCTCTGGAGCATTTCGCAAACCTTCGGCATGCAAAAAGATGCAAAACTTGTGTTTCCGCCCTGAATACACTATTTCAGGGTACCGAAGTTACGAAAATGGTTTTGCAATGAATGCACCGATTCTACTCCATTAGACCCAAAATGATTTTTGGGAGTTCTGTGGAGCATTTCGCAAACCTACGGCATGTGAAAAGATGCAAAACTTGTGTTTCGGGCCTGAATACACTATTTCAGGGTACCGAAGTTACGAAAATGGTTTCGCAATGAATGCAGCCATTCTACTCCATTAGACCCAAAATGATGTCTAGGAGTGCTCCAGAGCATTTCGCATAACCTTCGGCATGTAAAAAGATGTAAAACTTTTGTTTCGGGCCTGAATGCACTATTTCGGGGAATCGATGTTGCGAAAATGGTTTCGCAACAAATACACCCATTCTACTCCATTAGACCCAAAATGATGCTTGGGAGTGCTCCGGAGCATTTCGCAAAACCTTCGGCATGTAAAAAGATGCAAAACTTGTGTTTCGGGCCTGAAAGCACTATTTCGGGGTATCGAAGTTGCGAAAATGGTTTCGCAACGAATACACCCATTCTACTCCATTAGCCCCATAATGATGTTTGGGAGTTCTCTGGAGCATTTCGCAAACCTTAGGCATGCAAAAAGATGCAAAACTTGTGTTTTCGGCCTGAATGCACTATTTCAAGGTAACGAAGTTACGAAAATGGTTTTGCAATGAATGCGCCAATTCTACTCCATTACACCTAAAATGATGTTTGGGAGTTCTCTGGAGCATTTCGCAAACCTACGGCATGTGAAATGATGCAAAACTTGTGTTTCGGGCCTGAATACACTATTTCAGGGTACCGACGTTACGAAAATGGTTTCGCAATGAATGAACCCATTCTACTCCATTAAACCCAAAATGATGTCTAGGAGTGCTCCGGAGCATTTCGCATAACCTTCGGCATGTAAAAAGATGCAAAACTTGTGTTTCGGGCCTGAATGCACTATTTCGGGGTATCGATGTTGCGAAAATGGTTTCGCAACGAATACACCCATTCTACTCCATTAGACCCAAAATGATGCTTGGGAGTGCTCCGGAGCATTTCGCAAAACCTTCGGCATGTAAAAAGATGCAAAACTTGTGTTTCGAGCCTGAATGCACTATTTCGGGGTATCGATGTTGCGAAAATGGTTTCGCAACGAATACACCCATTGTACTCCATTAGACCCAAAATGATGTTTGGGAGGGCTCCGGAGCATTTCGCAAACCTTCGGCTTGTAAAAAATGCAAAACTTGTGTTTCGGGCCTGAATGCACTATTTCGGGGTACCGAAGTTACGAAAATGGTTTTGCAACCAATACACTCATTATAATCCATTAGCCCCAAAATGATGTTTGGGAGTGCTCCTGAGCATTTCGCAAACCTTCGGCATGTGAAAAGATGCAAAACTTGTGTTTCGGGCCTGGAGACACTATTTCAGGGTACCGAAGTTACGAAAATGGTTTCGCAACGAATGCACCCATTCTACTCCATTAGACCCAAAATGATGTCTAGGAGTGCTCCGGAGCATTTCGCAAAACCTTCGGCATGTAAAAAGATGCAAAACTTGTGTTTCGGGCCTGAATGCACTATTTCGGGGTATCGAAGTTGCGAAAATGGTTTCGCAACGAATACACCCATTCTACTCCATTAGCCACAAAATGATGTTTGGGATTCTCTGGAGCATTTCGCAAACCTTAGGCATGGAAAAAGATGCAAAACTTGTGTTTCCGGCATGAATGCACTATTTCGGGGTACCGAAGTTACGAAAATGGTTTTGCAACCAATACACTCATTATAATCCATTAGCCCCAAAATGATGTTTGGGAGTGCTCCTGAGCATTTTGCAAACCTTCGGCATGTGAAAAGATGGAAAACTTGTGTTTCGGGCCTGAGTACACTATTTCAGGGTACCGAAGTTACGAAAATGGTTTCGCAACGAATGCTCCCAATCTATTCCATTAGACCCAAAATGATGTCTAGGAGTGCTCCGGAGCATTTCGCAAAACCTTCGGCATGTAAAAAGATGCAAAACTTGTGTTTCGGGCCTGAATGCACTATTTTGGGGTATCGAAGTTGCGAAAATGGTTTCGCAACGTATACACCCATTGTACTCCATTAGACCCAAAATGATGTTTGGGGGGGGGGGCTCCGGAGCATTTCGCAAACCTTCGGCATGTAAAAAATGCAAAACTTGTGTTTCGGGCCTGAATGCACTATTTTGGGGTATCGAAGTTGCGAAAATGGTTTCACAACGAATACACTCATTCAACACCATTAGCCCCCAAAATGATGTTTGGGAGTTCTCTGGAGCATTTCGCAAACCTTAGGGATGCAAAAAGATGCAAAACTTGTGTTTCCGGCCTGAATACACTATTTCAGGGTACCGGAGTTACGAAAATGGTTTCGCAATGAATGCACCCATTCTACTCCATTAGACCAAAAATTATGTCTAGGAGTGCTCCGGAGCATTTCGCATAACCTTCGGCATGTAAAAAGATGTAAAACTTGTGTTTCGGGCCTGAATGCACTATTTCGGGGAATCGATGTTGCGAAAATGGTTTCGCAACAAATACACCCATTCTACTCCATTAGACCCAAAATGATGCTTGGGAGTGCTCCGGAGCATTTCGCAAAACCTTCGGCATGTAAAAAGATGCAAAACTTGTGTTTCGGGCCTGAAAGCACTGTTTCGGGGCAGTGAAGTTGCGAAAATGGTTTCGCAACGAATACACCCATTCTACTCCATTAGCCCTAAAATGATGTTTGGGAGTTCTCTGGAGCATTTCGCAAACCTTAGGCATGTAAAAAGATGCAAAACTTGTGTTTCCGGCCTGAATGCACTATTTCGGGGTACCGAAGTTACGAAAATGGTTTTGCAACCAATACACTCATTATAATCCATTAGCCCCAAAATGATGTTTGGGAGTGCTCCGGAGCATTTTGCAAACCTTCGACATGTGAAAAGATGCAAAACATGTGTTTCGGGCCTGAGTACACTATTTCAGGGTACCGAAGTTACGAAAATGGTTTCGCAACGAATGCTCCCAATCTATTCCATTGGACCCAAAATGATGTCTAGGAGTGCTCCGGAGCATTTCGCAAAACCTTCGGCACGTAAAAAGATGCAAAACTTGTGTTTCGGGCCTGAATGCACTATTTCAGGGTACCGAAGTTACGAAAATGGTTTTGCAATGAATGCACCGATTCTACTCCATTAGACCCAAAATGATTTTTGGGAGTTCTGTGGAGCATTTCGCAAACCTACGGCATGTGAAAAGATGCAAAACTTGTGTTTCGGGCCTGAATACACTATTTCAGGGTACCGAAGTTACGAAAATGGTTTCGCAATGAATGCAGCCATTCTACTCCATTAGACCCAAAATGATGTCTAGGAGTGCTCCAGAGCATTTCGCATAACCTTCGGCATGTAAAAAGATGTAAAACTTTTGTTTCGGGCCTGAATGCACTATTTCGGGGAATCGATGTTGCGAAAATGGTTTCGCAACAAATACACCCATTCTACTCCATTAGACCCAAAATGATGCTTGGGAGTGCTCCGGAGCATTTCGCAAAACCTTCGGCATGTAAAAAGATGCAAAACTTGTGTTTCGGGCCTTAAAGCACTATTTCGGGGTATCGAAGTTGCGAAAATGGTTTCGCAACGAATACACCCATTCTACTCCATTAGCCCCAAAATGATGTTTGGGAGTTCTCTGGAGCATTTCGCAAACCTTAGGCATGCAAAAAGATGCAAAACTTGTGTTTTCGGCCTGAATGCACTATTTCAAGGTAACGAAGTTACGAAAATGGTTTTGCAATGAATGCGCCCATTCTACTCCATTACACCTAAAATGATGTTTGGGAGTTCTCTGGAGCATTTTGCAAACCTACGGCATGTGAAATGATGCAAAACTTGTGTTTCGAGCCTGAATACACTATTTCAGGGTACCGAAGTTACGAAAATGGTTTCGCAATGAATGAACCCATTCTACTCCATTAAACCCAAAATGATGTCTAGGAGTGCTCCGGAGCATTTCGCATAACCTTCGGCATGTAAAGAGATGCAAAACTTGTGTTTCAGGCCTGAATGCACTATTTCGGGGTATCGATGTTGCGAAAATGGTTTCGCAACGAATACACCCATTCTACTCCATTAGACCCAAAATGATGCTTGGGAGTGCTCCGGAGCATATCGCAAAACCTTCGGCATGTAAAAAGATGCAAAACTTGTGTTTCGAGCCTGAATGCACTATTTCGGGGTATCGATGTTGCGAAAATGGTTTCGCAACGAATACACCCATTGTACTCCATTAGACCCAAAATGATGTTTGGGAGGGCTCCGGAGCATTTCGCAAACCTTCGGCTTGTAAAAAATGCAAAACTTGTGTTTCGGGCCTGAATGCACTATTTCGGGGTACCGAAGTTACGAAAATGGTTTTGCAACCAATACACTCATTATAATCCATTAGCCCCAAAATGATGTTTGGGAGTGCTCCTGAGCATTTCGCAAACCTTCGGCATGTGAAAAGATGCAAAACTTGTGTTTCGGGCCTGGATACACTGTTTCAGGGTACCGAAGTTACGAAAATGGTTTCGCAACGAATGCACCCATTCTACTCCATTAGACCCAAAATGATGTCTAGGAGTGCTCCGGAGCATTTCGCAAAACCTTCGGCATGTAAAAAGATGCAAAACTTGTGTTTCGGGCCTGAATGCACTATTTCGGGGTATCGAAGTTGCGAAAATGGTTTCGCAACGAATACACCCATTCTACTCCATTAGCCACAAAATGATGTTTGGGATTCTCTGGAGCATTTCGCAAACCTTAGGCATGGAAAAAGATGCAAAACTTGTGTTTCCGGCATGAATGCACTATTTCGGGGTACCGAAGTTACGAAAATGGTTTTGCAACCAATACACTCATTATAATCCATTAGCCCCAAAATGATGTTTGGGAGTGCTCCTGAGCATTTTGCAAACCTTCGGCATGTGAAAAGATGGAAAACTTGTGTTTCGGGCCTGAGTACACTATTTCAGGGTACCGAAGTTACGAAAATGGTTTCGCAACGAATGCTCCCAATCTATTCCATTAGACCCAAAATGATGTCTAGGAGTGCTCCGGAGCATTTCGCAAAACCTTCGGCATGTAAAAAGATGCAAAACTTGTGTTTCGGGCCTGAAAGCACTATTTCGGGGTATCGAAGTTGCGAAAATGGTTTCGCAACGAATACACCCATTCTACTCCATTAGCCCCAAAATGATGTTTGGGAGTTCTCTGGAGCATTTCGCAAACCTTAGGCATGCAAAAAGATGCAAAACTTGTGTTTTCGGCCTGAATGCACTATTTCAAGGTAACGAAGTTACGAAAATGGTTTTGCAATGAATGCGCCAATTCTACTCCATTACACCTAAAATGATGTTTGGGAGTTCTCTGGAGCATTTCGCAAACCTACGGCATGTGAAATGATGCAAAACTTGTGTTTCGGGCCTGAATACACTATTTCAGGGTACCGACGTTACGAAAATGGTTTCGCAATGAATGAACCCATTCTACTCCATTAAACCCAAAATGATGTCTAGGAGTGCTCCGGAGCATTTCGCATAACCTTCGGCATGTAAAAAGATGCAAAACTTGTGTTTCGGGCCTGAATGCACTATTTCGGGGTATCGATGTTGCGAAAATGGTTTCGCAACGAATACACCCATTCTACTCCATTAGACCCAAAATGATGCTTGGGAGTGCTCCGGAGCATTTCGCAAAACCTTCGGCATGTAAAAAGATGCAAAACTTGTGTTTCGAGCCTGAATGCACTATTTCGGGGTATCGATGTTGCGAAAATGGTTTCGCAACGAATACACCCATTGTACTCCATTAGACCCAAAATGATGTTTGGGAGGGCTCCGGAGCATTTCGCAAACCTTCGGCTTGTAAAAAATGCAAAACTTGTGTTTCGGGCCTGAATGCACTATTTCGGGGTACCGAAGTTACGAAAATGGTTTTGCAACCAATACACTCATTATAATCCATTAGCCCCAAAATGATGTTTGGGAGTGCTCCTGAGCATTTCGCAAACCTTCGGCATGTGAAAAGATGCAAAACTTATGTTTCGGGCCTGGAGACACTATTTCAGGGTACCGAAGTTACGAAAATGGTTTCGCAACGAATGCACCCATTCTACTCCATTAGACCCAAAATGATGTCTAGGAGTGCTCCGGAGCATTTCGCAAAACCTTCGGCATGTAAAAAGATGCAAAACTTGAGTTTCGGGCCTGAATGCACTATTTCGGGGTATCGAAGTTGCGAAAATGGTTTCGCAACGAATACACCCATTCTACTCCATTAGCCACAAAATGATGTTTGGGATTCTCTGGAGCATTTCGCAAACCTTAGGCATGGAAAAAGATGCAAAACTTGTGTTTCCGGCATGAATGCACTATTTCGGGGTACCGAAGTTACGAAAATGGTTTTGCAACCAATACACTCATTATAATCCATTAGCCCCAAAATGATGTTTGGGAGTGCTCCTGAGCATTTTGCAAACCTTCGGCATGTGAAAAGATGGAAAACTTGTGTTTCGGGCCTGAGTACACTATTTCAGGGTACCGAAGTTACGAAAATGGTTTCGCAACGAATGCTCCCAATCTATTCCATTAGACCCAAAATGATGTCTAGGAGTGCTCCGGAGCATTTCGCAAAACCTTCGGCATGTAAAAAGATGCAAAACTTGTGTTTCGGGCCTGAATGCACTATTTTGGGGTATCGAAGTTGCGAAAATGGTTTCGCAACGTATACACCCATTGTACTCCATTAGACCCAAAATGATGTTTGGGGGGGGGGGCTCCGGAGCATTTCGCAAACCTTCGGCATGTAAAAAATGCAAAACTTGTGTTTCGGGCCTGAATGCACTATTTTGGGGTATCGAAGTTGCGAAAATGGTTTCACAACGAATACACTCATTCAACACCATTAGCCCCCAAAATGATGTTTGGGAGTTCTCTGGAGCATTTCGCAAACCTTAGGGATGCAAAAAGATGCAAAACTTGTGTTTCCGGCCTGAATACACTATTTCAGGGTACCGGAGTTACGAAAATGGTTTCGCAATGAATGCACCCATTCTACTCCATTAGACCAAAAATTATGTCTAGGAGTGCTCCGGAGCATTTCGCATAACCTTCGGCATGTAAAAAGATGTAAAACTTGTGTTTCGGGCCTGAATGCACTATTTCGGGGAATCGATGTTGCGAAAATGGTTTCGCAACAAATACACCCATTCTACTCCATTAGACCCAAAATGATGCTTGGGAGTGCTCCGGAGCATTTCGCAAAACCTTCGGCATGTAAAAAGATGCAAAACTTGTGTTTCGGGCCTGAAAGCACTGTTTCGGGGCAGTGAAGTTGCGAAAATGGTTTCGCAACGAATACACCCATTCTACTCCATTAGCCCTAAAATGATGTTTGGGAGTTCTCTGGAGCATTTCGCAAACCTTAGGCATGTAAAAAGATGCAAAACTTGTGTTTCCGGCCTGAATGCACTATTTCGGGGTACCGAAGTTACGAAAATGGTTTTGCAACCAATACACTCATTATAATCCATTAGCCCCAAAATGATGTTTGGGAGTGCTCCGGAGCATTTTGCAAACCTTCGACATGTGAAAAGATGCAAAACTTGTGTTTCGGGCCTGAGTACACTATTTCAGGGTACCGAAGTTACGAAAATGGTTTCGCAACGAATGCTCCCAATCTATTCCATTGGACCCAAAATGATGTCTAGGAGTGCTCCGGAGCATTTCGCAAAACCTTCGGCATGTAAAAAGATGCAAAACTTGTGTTTCGGGCCTGAATGCACTATTTCAGGGTACCGAAGTTACGAAAATGGTTTTGCAATGAATGCACCGATTCTACTCCATTAGACCCAAAATGATTTTTGGGAGTTCTGTGGAGCATTTCGCAAACCTACGGCATGTGAAAAGATGCAAAACTTGTGTTTCGGGCCCGAATACACTATTTCAGGGTACCGAAGTTACGAAAATGGTTTCGCAATGAATGCAGCCATTCTACTCCATTAGACCCAAAATGATGTCTAGGAGTGCTCCAGAGCATTTCGCATAACCTTCGGCATGTAAAAAGATGTAAAACTTTTGTTTCGGGCCTGAATGCACTATTTCGGGGAATCGATGTTGCGAAAATGGTTTCGCAACAAATACACCCATTCTACTCCATTAGACCCAAAATGATGCTTGGGAGTGCTCCGGAGCATTTCGCAAAACCTTCGGCATGTAAAAAGATGCAAAACTTGTGTTTCGGGCCTTAAAGCACTATTTCGGGGTATCGAAGTTGCGAAAATGGTTTCGCAACGAATACACCCATTCTACTCCATTAGCCCCAAAATGATGTTTGGGAGTTCTCTGGAGCATTTCGCAAACCTTAGGCATGCAAAAAGATGCAAAACTTGTGTTTTCGGCCTGAATGCACTATTTCAAGGTAACGAAGTTACGAAAATGGTTTTGCAATGAATGCGCCCATTCTACTCCATTACACCTAAAATGATGTTTGGGAGTTCTCTGGAGCATTTTGCAAACCTACGGCATGTGAAATGATGCAAAACTTGTGTTTCGGGCCTGAATACACTATTTTAGGGTACCGAAGTTACGAAAATGGTTTCGCAATGAATGAACCCATTCTACTCCATTAAACCCAAAATGATGTCTAGGAGTGCTCCGGAGCATTTCGCATAACCTTCGGCATGTAAAGAGATGCAAAACTTGTGTTTCAGGCCTGAATGCACTATTTCGGGGTATCGATGTTGCGAAAATGGTTTCGCAACGAATACACCCATTCTACTCCATTAGACCCAAAATGATGCTTGGGAGTGCTCCGGAGCATATCGCAAAACCTTCGGCATGTAAAAAGATGCAAAACTTGTGTTTCGAGCCTGAATGCACTATTTCGGGGTATCGATGTTGCGAAAATGGTTTCGCAACGAATACACCCATTGTACTCCATTAGACCCAAAATGATGTTTGGGAGGGCTCCGGAGCATTTCGCAAACCTTCGGCATGTAAAAAATGCAAAACTTGTGTTTCAGGCCTGAATGCACTATTTTGGGGTATCGAAGTTGCGAAAATGGTTTCACAACGAATACACCCATTCTACACCATTAGCCCCCAAAATGATGTTTGGGAGTTCTCTGGAGCATTTCGCAAACCTTAGGGATGCAAAATGATGCAAAACTTGTGTTTCCGGCCTGAATACACTATTTCAAGGTACCGAAGTTACGAAAATGGTTTCGCAATGAATGCACCCATTCTACTCCATTAGCCCCAAAATGATGTTTGCAGTTCTCTGGAGCATTTCGCAAACCTTCGGCATGCAAAAAGATGCAAAACTTGTGTTTCCACCCTGAATGCACTATTTCAGGGTACCGAAGTTACGAAAATGGTTTTGCAATGAATGCACCCATTCTACTCCATTACACCCAAAATGATGTTTGGGAGTTCTCTGGAGCATTTCGCAAACCTACGGCATGTGAAATGATGCAAAACTTGTGTTTCGGGCCTGAATACACTATTTCAGGGTACCGAAGTTACGAAAATGGTTTCGCAATGAATGAACCCATTCTACTCCATTAAACCCAAAATGATGCCTAGGAGTGCTCCGGAGCATTTGGCATAACCTTCGGCATGTTAAAAGATGCAAAACTTGTGTTTTGGGCCTTAATGCACTATTTCGGGGTATCGATGTTGCGAAAATGGTTTCGCAACGAATACACCCATTCTACTCCAGTAGACCCAAAATGATGCTTGGGAGTGCTCCGGAGCATTTCGCTAACCTTCGGCATGTAAAAAATGCAAAGCTTGTGTTTCGGGCCTGAATGCACTATTTCGGGGTACCGAAGTTACGAAAATGGTTTTGCAACCAATACACTCATTATAATCCGTTAGCCCAAAAATGATGTTTGGGAGTGCTCCTGAGCATTTCGCAAACCTTCGGCATGTGAAAAGATGCAAAACTTGTGTTTCGGGTCTGGATACACTATTTCAGGGTACCGAAGTTACGAAAATGGTTTCGCAACGAATGCACCCATTCTACTCCATTAGACCCAAAATGATGTCTAGGAGTGCTCCGGAGCATTTCGCAAAACCTTCGGCATGTAAAAAGATGCAAAACTTGTGTTTCGGGCCTGAATGCACTATTTCGGGGTATCGATGTTGCGAAAATGGTTTCGCAACGAATACACCCATTGTACTCCATTAGACCCAAAATGATGTTTGGGAGGGCTCCGGAGCATTTCGCAAACCTTCGGCATGTAAAAAATGCAAAACTTGTGTTTCGGGCCTGAAGGCACTATTTCGGGGTACCGAAGTTACGAAAATGGTTTTGCAACCAATACACTCATTATAATTCGTTAGCCCCAAAATGATGTTTGGGAGTGCTCCTGAGCATTTCGCAAACCTTCGGCACGTGAAAAGATGCAAAACTTGTGTTTCGGGCCTGGATACACTATTTCAGGGTACCGAAGTTACGAAAATGGTTTCGCAACGAATGCACCCATTCTACTCCATTAGACCCAAAATGATGTTTAGGAGTGCTCCGGAGCATTTCGCAAAACCTTCAGCATGTAAAAAGATGCAAAAATGTGTTTCGGGCCTGAATACACTATTTCGGGGTATCGATGTTGCGAAAATGGTTTCGCAACGAATACACCCATTGTACTACATTAGACCCAAAATGATATCTAGGAGTGCTCCGGAGCATTTCGCAAAACCTTTGTAAAAAGATGCAAAACTTGTGTTTCGAGCCTGATTGCACTATTTCGGGGTATCGAAGTTGCGAAAATGGTTTCGCAACGAATACACCCATTGTACTACATTGGACCCAAAATGATGTTTGGGAGGGCTCCGGAGCATTTCGCAAACCTTCGGCATGTAAAAAATGCAAAACTTGTGTTTCGGGCCTGAATGCACTATTTTGGGATACCGAAGTTGCGAAAATGGTTTCGCAACGAATACACCCATTCTACTCCGTTAGCCCCAAAATGATGTTTGGGTGTTCTCTGGAGCATTTCGCAAACCTTAGGCATGCAAAAATATGCAAAACTTGTATTTCTGGCCTCAATACACTATTTCAGGGTACTGAAGTTTCGAAAACGGTTTCGCAATGAATGCATCCATTCTACTCCACTAGCCCCAAAATGATGTTTGGGAGTTCTCTGGAGCATTTCGCAAACCTTCGGCATGCAAAAAGATGCAAAACTTGTGTTTCGGGCCTGAATACACTATTTCAGGGTACCGAAGTTACGAAAATGGTTTCGCAATGAATGCACCCATTCTACTCCATTAGACCCAAAATGTTGTTTGGGAGTGCTCCGGAGCATTTCGCAAAAACCTTCGGCATGTAAAAAGATGCAAAACTTGTGTTTCGGGCCTGAATGCACTGTTTTGGCGTATCGAAGTTGCGAAAATGGTTTCGCAACGAATACACCCATTCTACTCCATTAGCCACAAAATGATGTTTGGGAGTTCTCTGGAGCATTTCGCAAACCTTAGGCATGCAAAAAGATGCAAAACATGTGTTTCCGGCCTGAATGCACTATTTCGGGGTACCGAAGTTACGAAAATGGTTTTGCAACCAATACACTCATTATAATCCATTAGCCCCAAAATGATGTTTGGGAGTGCTCCGGAGCATTTTGCAAACCTTCGACATGTGAAAAGATGCAAAACTTGTGTTTCGGGCCTGAGTACACTATTTCAGGGTACCGAAGTTACGAAAATGGTTTCGCAACGAATGCTCCCAATCTATTCCATTAGACCCAAATGATGTCTAGGAGTGCTCCGGAGCATTTCGCAAAACCTTCGGCATGTAAAAAGATGCAAAACTTGTGTTTCGAGCCTGAATGCACTATTTTGGGGTATCGAAGTTGCGAAAATGGTTTCGCAACGTATACACCCATTGTACTCCATTAGACCCAAAATGATGTTTGGGGGGGGGGGGGGCACCGGAGCATTTCGCAAACCTTCGGCATGTAAAAAATGCAAAACTTTTGTTTTGGGCCTGAATGCACTATTTTGGGGTATCGAAGTTGCGAAAATGGTTTCACAACGAATACACCCATTCTACACCATTAGCCCCCAAATTGATGTTTGGGAGTTCTCTGGAGCATTTCGCAAACCTTAGGGATGCAAAAAGATGCAAAACTTGTGTTTCCGGCCTGAATACACTATTTCAGGGTACCGAAGTTACGAAAATGGTTTCGCAATGAATGCACCCATTCTACTCCATTAGCCCCAAAATGATGTTTGCAGTTCTCTGGAGCATTTCGCAAACCTTCGGCATGCAAAAAGATGCAAAACTTGTGTTTCCGCCCTGAATGCACTATTTCAGGGTACCGAAGTTACGAAAATGGTTTTGCAATGAATGCACCCATTCTACTCCATTACACCCAAAATGATGTTTGGGAGTTCTCTGGAGCATTTCGCAAACCTACGGCATGTGAAATGATGCAAAACTTGTGTTTCGGGCCTGAATACACTATTTCAGGGTACCGAAGTTACGAAAATGGTTTCGCAATGAATGAACCCATTCTACTCCATTAAACCCAAAATGATGTCTAGGAGTGCTCCGGAGCATTTCGCATAACCTTCGGCATGTTAAAAGATGCGAAACTTGTGTTTCGGGCCTGAATGCACTGTTTCGGGGTATCGATGTTGCGAAAATGGTTTCGCAACGAATACACCCATTCTACTCTAGTAGACCCAAAATGATCCTTGGGAGTGCTCCGGAGCATTTCGCAAAACCTTCGGCATGTAAAAAGATGAAAACTTGTGTTTCGGGCCTGAATGCACTATTTCGGGGTATCGATGTTGCGAAAATGGTTTCGCAACGAATACACCCATTGTACTCCATTAGACCCAAAATTATGTTTGGGAGGGCTCCGGAGCATTTCGCAAACCTTCGGCATGTAAAAAATGCAAAACTTGTGTTTCGGGCCTGAATGCACTATTTCGGGGTACCGAAGTTACGAAAATGGTTTTGCAACCAATACACTCATTATAATCCGTTAGCCCCAAAATGATGTTTGGGAGTGCTCCTGAGCATTTCGCAAACCTTCGGCATGTGAAAAGATGCAAAACTTGTGTTTCGGGCCTGGATACACTATTTCAGGGTACCGAAGTTACGAAAATGGTTTCGCAACGAATGCACCCATTCTACTCCATTAGACCCAAAATGATGTCTAGGAGTGCTCCGGAGCATTTCGCAAAACCTTCGGCATGTAAAAAGATGCAAAACTTGTGTTTCGGGCCTGAATGCACTATTTCGGGGTATCGATGTTGCGAAAATGGTTTCGCAACGAATACACCTATTGTACTCCATTAGACCCAAAATGATGTTTGGGAGGGCTCCGGAGAATTTCGCAAACCTTCGGCATGTAAAAAATGCAAAACTTGTGTTTCGGGCCTGAATGCACTATTTCGGGGTACCGAAGTTACGAAAATGGTTTTGCAACCAATACACTTATTATAATTCGTTAGCCCCAAAATGATGTTTGGGAGTGCTCCTGAGCATTTCGCAAACCTTCGGCATGTGAAAAGATGCAAAACTTGTGTTTCGGGCCTGGACACTATTTCAGGGTACCGAAGTTACGAAAATGGTTTCGCAACGAATGCACCCATTCTACTCCATTAGACCCAAAATGATGTCTAGGAGTGCTCCGGAGCATTTCGCAAAACCTTCGGCATGTAAAAAGATGCAAAACTTGTGTTTCGGGCCTGAATACACTATTTCGGGGTATCGATGTTGCGAAAATGGTTTCGCAACGAATACACCCATTGTACTCCATTAGACACAAAATGATGTCTAGGAGTGCTTCGGAGCATTTCGCAAAACCTTCGGCATGTAAAAAGATGCAAAACTTGTGTTTCGAGCCTGATTGCACTATTTCGGGGTATCGAAGTTGCGAAAATGGTTTCGCAACGAATACACCCATTGTACTCCATTGGACCCAAAATGATGTTTGGGAGGGCTCCGGAGCATTTCGCAAACCTTCGGCATGTAAAAAATGCAAAACTTGTGTTTCGGGCCTGAATGCACTATTTTGGGATACCGAAGTTGCGAAAATGGTTTCGCAACGAATACACCCATTCTACTCCATTAGCCCCAAAATGATGTTTGGGAGTTCTCTGGAGCATTTCGCAAACCTTAGGCATGCAAAAATATGCAAAACTTGTATTTCTGGCCTCAATACACTATTTCAGGGTACTGAAGTTTCGAAAATGGTTTCGCAATGAATGCATCCATTCTACTCCACTAGCCCCAAAATGATGTTTGGGAGTTCTCTGGAGCATTTCGCAAACCTTCGGCATGCAAAAAGATGCAAAACTTGTGTTTCGGGCCTGAATACACTATTTCAGGGTACCGAAGTTACGAAAATGGTTTCGCAATGAATGCACCCATTCTACTCCATTAGACCCAAAATGTTGTTTGGGAGTGCTCCGGAGCATTTCACAAAAACCTTCGGCATGTAAAAAGATGCAAAACTTGTGTTTCGGGCCTGAATGCACTATTTCGGGGTATCGAAGTTGCGAAAATGGTTTCACAACGAATACACCCATTCTACTCCATTAGCCACAAAACGATGTTTGGGAGTTCTCTGGAGCATTTCGCAAACCTTAGGCATGCAAAAAGATGCAAAACTTGTGTTTCCGGCCTGAATGCACTATTTCGGGGTACCGAAGTTACGAAAATGGTTTTGCAACCAATACACTCATTATAATCCATTAGCCCCAAAATGATGTTTGGGAATGCTCCTGAGCATTTTGGAAACCTTCGGCACGTGAAAAGATGCAAAACTTGTGTTTCGGGCCTGAGTACACTATTTTAGGGTACCGAAGTTACGAAAATGGTTTCGCAACGAATGCACCCATTCTACTCCATTAGACCCAAAATGATGTCTAGGAGTGCTCCGGAGCATTTCGCAAAACCTTCGGCATGTAAAAAGATGCAAAACTTGTGTTTCGGGCCTGAATGCACTATTTCGGGGTATCGATGTTGCGAAAATGGTTTCGCAACGAATACACCTATTGTACTCCATTAGACCCAAAATGATGTTTGGGAGGGCTCCGGAGAATTTCGCAAACCTTCGGCATGTAAAAAATGCAAAACTTGTGTTTCGGGCCTGAATGCACTATTTCGGGGTACCGAAGTTACGAAAATGGTTTTGCAACCAATACACTTATTATAATTCGTTAGCCCCAAAATGATGTTTGGGAGTGCTCCTGAGCATTTCGCAAACCTTCGGCATGTGAAAAGATGCAAAACTTGTGTTTCGGGCCTGGACACTATTTCAGGGTACCGAAGTTACGAAAATGGTTTCGCAACGAATGCACCCATTCTACTCCATTAGACCCAAAATGATGTCTAGGAGTGCTCCGGAGCATTTCGCAAAACCTTCGGCATGTAAAAAGATGCAAAACTTGTGTTTCGGGCCTGAATACACTATTTCGGGGTATCGATGTTGCGAAAATGGTTTCGCAACGAATACACCCATTGTACTCCATTAGACACAAAATGATGTCTAGGAGTGCTTCGGAGCATTTCGCAAAACCTTCGGCATGTAAAAAGATGCAAAACTTGTGTTTCGAGCCTGATTGCACTATTTCGGGGTATCGAAGTTGCGAAAATGGTTTCGCAACGAATACACCCATTGTACTCCATTGGACCCAAAATGATGTTTGGGAGGGCTCCGGAGCATTTCGCAAACCTTCGGCATGTAAAAAATGCAAAACTTGTGTTTCGGGCCTGAATGCACTATTTTGGGATACCGAAGTTGCGAAAATGGTTTCGCAACGAATACACCCATTCTACTCCATTAGCCCCAAAATGATGTTTGGGAGTTCTCTGGAGCATTTCGCAAACCTTAGGCATGCAAAAATATGCAAAACTTGTATTTCTGGCCTCAATACACTATTTCAGGGTACTGAAGTTTCGAAAATGGTTTCGCAATGAATGCATCCATTCTACTCCACTAGCCCCAAAATGATGTTTGGGAGTTCTCTGGAGCATTTCGCAAACCTTCGGCATGCAAAAAGATGCAAAACTTGTGTTTCGGGCCTGAATACACTATTTCAGGGTACCGAAGTTACGAAAATGGTTTCGCAATGAATGCACCCATTCTACTCCATTAGACCCAAAATGTTGTTTGGGAGTGCTCCGGAGCATTTCACAAAAACCTTCGGCATGTAAAAAGATGCAAAACTTGTGTTTCGGGCCTGAATGCACTATTTCGGGGTATCGAAGTTGCGAAAATGGTTTCACAACGAATACACCCATTCTACTCCATTAGCCACAAAACGATGTTTGGGAGTTCTCTGGAGCATTTCGCAAACCTTAGGCATGCAAAAAGATGCAAAACTTGTGTTTCCGGCCTGAATGCACTATTTCGGGGTACCGAAGTTACGAAAATGGTTTTGCAACCAATACACTCATTATAATCCATTAGCCCCAAAATGATGTTTGGGAATGCTCCTGAGCATTTTGGAAACCTTCGGCACGTGAAAAGATGCAAAACTTGTGTTTCGGGCCTGAGTACACTATTTTAGGGTACCGAAGTTACGAAAATGGTTTCGCAACGAATGCTCCCAAACTATTCCATTAGACCCAAAATGATGTCTAGGAGTGCTCCGGAGCATTTCGCAAACCTTCGGCATATAAAAAGATGCAAAACTTGTGTTTCGGGCCTGAATGCACTATTTCGGGGTATCGATGTTGCGAAAATGGTTTCGCGACGAATACACCCATTGTACTCCATTAGACCCAAAATGATTTTTGGGAGGGCTCCGGAGCATTTCGCAAACCTTCGGCATGTAAAAAATGCAAAACTTGTGTTTCGGGCCTGAATGCACTATTTTGGGGTATCGAAGTTGTGAAAATGGTTTCGCAACGAATACACCCATTCTACTCCATTAGCCCCAAAATGATGTTTGGGAGTTCTCTGGAGCATTTCGCAAACCTTAGGCATGCAAAAATATGCAAAACTTGTGTTACGAAAATAGTTTCGCAATGAATGCACCCATTCTACTCCATTAGCCCCAAAATGATGTTTGGGAGTTCTCTGGAGCATATCGCAAACCTTCGGCATGCAAAAAGATGCAAAACTTGTGTTTCGGGCCTGAATACACTATTTCAGGGTACCGAAGTTACGAAAATGGTTTCGCAATGAATGCTCCCAATCTATTCCCTTAGACTCAAAATGATGTCTAGGAGTGCTCCGGAGCATTTCGCAAAACCTTCGGCATGTAAAAAGATGCAAAACTTGTGTTTCGGGCCTGAATGCACTATTTCGGGGTATCGAAGTTGCGAAAATGGTTTCGCAACGAATACACCCATTCTACTCCATTAGCCCCAAAATGATGTTTGGGAGTTCTCTGGAGCATTTCGCAAACCTTAGGCATGCAAAAAGATGCAAAACTTGTGTTTTCGGCCTGAATGCACTATTTCAGGGTACCGAAGTTACGAAAATGGTTTTGCAATGAATGCACCCATTCTACTCCATTACACCTAAAATAATGTTTGGGAGTTCTCTGGAGCATTTCGCAAACCTACGGCATGTGAAAAGAAGCAAAACTTGTGTTTCGGGCCTGAATACACTATTTCAGGGTACCAAAGTTACGAAAATGGTTTCGCAACGAATGCACCCATTCTACTCCATTAGACCCAAAATGATGTCTAGGTGTGCTCCGGAGCATTTCGCAAAACCTTCCGCATGTAAAAAGATGCAAAACTTGTGTTTCGGGCCTGAATGCACTATTTTGGGGTATCGATGTTGCGAAAATGGTTTCGCAACGAATACACCCATTGTACTCCATTAGACCCAAAATGATGTTTGGGAGGACTCCGGAGCATTTCGCAAACCTTCGGCATGTAAAAAATGCAAAACTTGTGTTTCGGGCCTGAATGCACTATTTTGGGGTATCGAAGTTGCGAAAAAGGTTTCGTAACGAATACACCCATTCTACTCCATTAGCCCCAAAATGATGTTTGGGAGTTCTCTAGATCATTTCGCAAACCTTAGGCATGCAAAAAGATGCAAAACTTGTGTTTCCGGCCTGAATGCAGTATTTCGGGGTACCGAAGTTACGAAAATGGTTTTGCAACGAATACACTCATTATAATCCATTAGCCCCAAAATGATGTTTGGGAGTGCTCCAGAGCATTTCGCAAACCTTCGGCATGTGAAAAGATGGAAAACTTGTGTTTCGGGCCTGGATACACTATTTTGGGGTACCGAAGTTACGAAAATGGTTTCGCAATGAATGCACCCATTCTACTCCATTAGACCCAAAATGATGTCTAGGAGTGCTCCGGAGCATTTCGCAAAATCTTCGGCATGTAAAAAGATGCAAAACTTGTGTTTCGGGCCTGAATGCACTATTTCGGGGTATCGAAGTTGCGAAAATGGTTTCACAACGAATACACCCATTCTACTCCATTAGCCCCAAAATGATGTTTGGGAGTTCTCTGGAGCATTTTGCAAACCTTAGGCATGCAAAAAGATGCAAAACTTGTGTTTTCGGCCTGAATGCACTATTTCAGGGTACCGAAGTTACGAAAATGGTTTTGCAATGAATGCACCCATTCTACTCCATTACACCCAAAATGCTGTTTGGGAGTTCTCTGGAGCATTTCGCAAACCTACGGCATGTGAAAAGATGCAAAACTTGTGTTTCGGGCCTGAATGCACTATTTCGGGGTATCGATGTTGCGAAAATGGTTTCGCAACGAATACACCCATTCTACTCCATTAGACGCAAAATGATGCTTGGGAGTTCTCCGGAGCATTTCGCAAAACCTTCGGCATGTGAAAAGATGCAAAACTTGTGTTACGGGCCTGCATGCACTATTTCGGGGTATCGAAGTTGAGAAAATGGTTTTGCAACGAATACACCCATTCTACTCCATTAGCCCCAAAATGATGTTTGGGAGTTCTCTGGAGCATTTCGCAAACCTTAGGCATGCAAAAAGATGCAAAACTTGTGTTTCCGGCCGGAATGCAGTATTTCGGGGTACCGAAGTTACGAAAATGGTTTTGCAACGAATACACTCATTATAATCCATTAGCCCCAAAATGATGTTTGGGAGTGCTCCAGAGCATTTCGCAAACCTTCGGCATGTGAAAAGATGGAAAACTTGTGTTCCGGGCCTGGATACACTATTTCAGGGTACCGAAGTTACGAAAATGGTTTCGCAATGAATGCACCCATTCTACTCCATTAGACCCAAAATGATGTCTAGGAGTGCTCCGGAGCATTTCGCAAAACCTTCGGCATATAAAAAGATGCAAAACTTGTGTTTCGGGCCTGAATGCACTATTTCGGGGTATCGATGTTGCGAAAATGGTTTCGCGACGAATACACCCATTGTACTCCATTAGACCCAAAATGATGTTTGGGAGGGCTCTGGAGCATTTCGCAAACCTTCGGCATGTAAAAAATGCAAAACTTGTGTTTCGGGCCTGAATGCACTATTTTGGGGTATCGAAGTTGCGAAAATGGTTTCGCAACGAATACACCCATTCTACTCCATTAGCCCCAAAATGATGTTTGGGAGTTCTCTGGAGCATTTCGCAAACCTTAGGCATGCAAAAATATGCAAAACTTGTGTTACGAAAATAGTTTCGCAATGAATGCACCCATTCTACTCCATTAGCCCCAAAATGATGTTTGGGAGTTCTCTGGAGCATTTCGCAAACCTTCGGCATGCAAAAAGATGCAAAACTTGTGTTTCGGACCTGAATACACTATTTCAGGGTACCGAAGTTACGAAAATGGTTTCGCAATGAATGCTCCCAATCTATTCCCTTAGACTCAAAATGATGTCTAGGAGTGCTCCGGAGCATTTCGCAAAACCTTCGGCATGTAAAAAGATGCAAAACTTGTGTTTCGGGCCTGAATGCACTATTTCGGGGTATCGAAGTTGCGAAAATGGTTTCGCAACGAATACACCCATTCTACTCCATTAGCCCCAAAATGATGTTTGGGAGTTCTCTGGAGCATTTCGCAAACCTTAGGCATGCAAAAAGATGCAAAACTTGTGTTTTCGGCCTGAATGCACTATTTCAGGGTACCGAAGTTACGAAAATGGTTTTGCAATGAATGCACCCATTCTACTCCATTACACCTAAAATAATGTTTGGGAGTTCTCTGGAGCATTTCGCAAACCTACGGCATGTGAAAAGAAGCAAAACTTGTGTTTCGGGCCTGAATACACTATTTCAGGGTACCAAAGTTACGAAAATGGTTTCGCAACGAATGCACCCATTCTACTCCATTAGACCCAAAATGATGTCTAGGTGTGCTCCGGAGCATTTCGCAAAACCTTCCGCATGTAAAAAGATGCAAAACTTGTGTTTCGGGCCTGAATGCACTATTTTGGGGTATCGATGTTGCGAAAATGGTTTCGCAACGAATACACCCATTGTACTCCATTAGACCCAAAATGATGTTTGGGAGGACTCCGGAGCATTTCGCAAACCTTCGGCATGTAAAAAATGCAAAACTTGTGTTTCGGGCCTGAATGCACTATTTTGGGGTATCGAAGTTGCGAAAAAGGTTTCGTAACGAATACACCCATTCTACTCCATTAGCCCCAAAATGATGTTTGGGAGTTCTCTAGATCATTTCGCAAACCTTAGGCATGCAAAAAGATGCAAAACTTGTGTTTCCGGCCTGAATGCAGTATTTCGGGGTACCGAAGTTACGAAAATGGTTTTGCAACGAATACACTCATTATAATCCATTAGCCCCAAAATGATGTTTGGGAGTGCTCCAGAGCATTTCGCAAACCTTCGGCATGTGAAAAGATGGAAAACTTGTGTTTCGGGCCTGGATACACTATTTCGGGGTACCGAAGTTACGAAAATGGTTTCGCAATGAATGCACCCATTCTACTCCATTAGACCCAAAATGATGTCTAGGAGTGCTCCGGAGCATTTCGCAAAATCTTCGGCATGTAAAAAGATGCAAAACTTGTGTTTCGGGCCTGAATGCACTATTTCGGGGTATCGAAGTTGCGAAAATGGTTTCACAACGAATACACCCATTCTACTCCATTAGCCCCAAAATGATGTTTGGGAGTTCTCTGGAGCATTTTGCAAACCTTAGGCATGCAAAAAGATGCAAAACTTGTGTTTTCAGCCTGAATGCACTATTTCAGGGTACCGAAGTTACGAAAATGGTTTTGCAATGAATGCACCCATTCTACTCCATTACACCCAAAATGCTGTTTGGGAGTTCTCTGGAGCATTTCGCAAACCTACGGCATGTGAAAAGATGCAAAACTTGTGTTTCGGGCCTGAATGCACTATTTCGGGGTATCGATGTTGCGAAAATGGTTTCGCAACGAATACACCCATTCTACTCCATTAGACGCAAAATGATGCTTGGGAGTTCTCCGGAGCATTTCGCAAAACCTTCGGCATGTGAAAAGATGCAAAACTTGTGTTACGGGCCTGCATGCACTATTTCGGGGTATCGAAGTTGAGAAAATGGTTTTGCAACGAATACACCCATTCTACTCCATTAGCCCCAAAATGATGTTTGGGAGTTCTCTGGAGCATTTCGCAAACCTTAGGCATGCAAAAAGATGCAAAACTTGTGTTTCCGGCCGGAATGCAGTATTTCGGGGTACCGAAGTTACGAAAATGGTTTTGCAACGAATACACTCATTATAATCCATTAGCCCCAAAATGATGTTTGGGAGTGCTCCAGAGCATTTCGCAAACCTTCGGCATGTGAAAAGATGGAAAACTTGTGTTCCGGGCCTGGATACACTATTTCAGGGTACCGAAGTTACGAAAATGGTTTCGCAATGAATGCACCCATTCTACTCCATTAGACCCAAAATGATGTCTAGGAGTGCTCCGGAGCATTTCGCAAAACCTTCGGCATATAAAAAGATGCAAAACTTGTGTTTCGGGCCTGAATGCACTATTTCGGGGTATCGATGTTGCGAAAATGGTTTCGCGACGAATACACCCATTGTACTCCATTAGACCCAAAATGATGTTTGGGAGGGCTCTGGAGCATTTCGCAAACCTTCGGCATGTAAAAAATGCAAAACTTGTGTTTCGGGCCTGAATGCACTATTTTGGGGTATCGAAGTTGCGAAAATGGTTTCGCAACGAATACACCCATTCTACTCCATTAGCCCCAAAATGATGTTTGGGAGTTCTCTGGAGCATTTCGCAAACCTTAGGCATGCAAAAATATGCAAAACTTGTGTTACGAAAATAGTTTCGCAATGAATGCACCCATTCTACTCCATTAGCCCCAAAATGATGTTTGGGAGTTCTCTGGAGCATTTCGCAAACCTTCGGCATGCAAAAAGATGCAAAACTTGTGTTTCGGACCTGAATACACTATTTCAGGGTACCGAAGTTACGAAAATGGTTTCGCAATGAATGCTCCCAATCTATTCCATTAGACTCAAAATGATGTCTAGGAGTGCTCCGGAGCATTTCCCAAAACCTTCGGCATGTAAAAAGATGCAAAACTTGTGTTTCGGGCCTGAATGCACTATTTCGGGGTATCGAAGTTGCGAAAATGGTTTCGCAACGAATACACCCATTCTACTCCATTAGCCCCAAAATGATGTTTGGGAGTTCTCTGGAGCATTTTGCAAACCTTAGGCATGCAAAAAGATGCAAAACTTGTGTTTTCGGCCTGAATGCACTATTTCAGGGTACCGAAGTTACGAAAATGGTTTTGCAATGAATGCACCCATTCTACTCCATTACACCCAAAATGATGTTTGGGAGTTCTCTGGAGCATTTCGCAAACCTACGGCATGTGAAAAGATGCAAAACTTGTGTTTCGGGCCTGAATACACTATTTCAGGGTACCAAAGTTACGAAAATGGTTTCGCAATGAATGAACCCATTCTACTCCATTAAACCCAAAATGATGTCTAGGAGTGCTCCGGAGCATTTTGCATAACCTTCGGCATGTAAAAAGATGCAAAACTTGTGTTTCGGGCCTGAATGCACTATTTCGGGGTATCGATGTTGCGAAAATGGTTTCGCAACGAATACACCCATTCTACTCCATTAGACGAAAAATGATGCTTGGGAGTTCTCCGGAGCATTTCGCAAAACCTTCGGCATGTAAAAAGATGCAAAACTTGTGTTACGGGCCTGCATGCACTATTTCGGGGTATCGAAGTTGAGAAAATGGTTTTGCAACGAATACACCCATTCTACTCCATTAGCCACAAAATGATGTTTGGGAGTTCTCTGGAGCATTTCGCAGACCTTAGGCATGCAAAAAGATGCAAAACTTGTGTTTCCGGCATGAATGCAGTATTTCGGGGTACCGAAGTTACGAAAATGGTTTTGCAACGAATACACTCATTATAATCCATTAGCCCCAAAATGATGTTTGGGAGTGCTCTGGAGCATTTCGCAAACCTTCGGCATGTGAAAAGATGCAAAACTTGTGTTTCGGGCCTGGATACACTATTTCAGGGTACCGAAGTTACGAAAATGGTTTCTCAACGAATGCTCCCATTCTACTCCATTAGACCCAAAATGATGTCTAGGAGTGCTCCGGAGCATTTCGCAAAACCTTCAGCATGTAAACAGATGCAAAACTTGTGTTTCGGGCCTGAATGCACTATTTCGGGGTATCAATGTTGCGAAAATGGTTTCGCAACGAATACACCCATTGTACTCCATTAGACCCAAAATGATGTTTGGGAGGGCTCCTGGGCATTTCGCAAACCTTCGGCATGTAAAAAATGCAAAACTTGTGTTTCGGGCCTGAATGCACTATTTTGGGGTATCGAAGTTGCGAAAATGGTTTCGCAACGAATACACCCATTCTACTCCATTAGCCCCAAAATGATGTTTGGGAGTTCTCTGGAGCATTTCGCAAACCTTAGGCATGCAAAAATATGCAAAACTTGTGTTATGAAAATAGTTTCGCAATGAATGCACCCATTCTACTCCATTAGCCCCAAAATGATGTTTGGGAGTTCTTTGGAGCATTTCGCAAACCTTCGGCATGCAAAAAGATGCAAAACTTGTGTTTCGGGCCTGAATACACTATTTTAGGGTACCGAAGTTACGAAAATGGTTTCGCAATGAATGCTCCCAATCTATTCCATTAGACCCAAAATGATGTCTAGGAGTGCTCCGGAGCATTTCGCAAAACCTTCGGCATGTAAAAAGATGCAAAACTTGTGTTTCGGGCCTGAATGCACTATTTCGGGGTATCGAAGTTGCGAAAATGGTTTCGCAACGAATACACCCATTCTAATCCATTAGCCCCAAAATGATGTTTGGGAGTTCTCTGGAGCATTTCGCAAACCTTAGGCATGCAAAAAGATGCAAAACTTGTGTTTTCGGCCTGAATGCACTATTTCAGGGTACCGAAGTTACGAAAATGGTTTTGCAATGAATGCACCCATTCTACTCCATTACACCTAAAATAATGTTTGGGAGTTCTCTGGAGCATTTCGCAAACCTACGGCATGTGAAAAGAAGCAAAACTTGTGTTTCGTGCCTGAATACACTATTTCAGGGTACCGAAGTTACGAAAATGGTTTCGCAATGAATGAACCCATTCTACTCCATTAAACCCAAAATGATGTCTAGGAGTGCTCCGGAGCATTTCGCATAACCTTCGGCATGTAAAAAGATGCAAAACTTGTGTTTCGGGCCTGAATGCACTATTTCGGGGTATCGATGTGGCGAAAATGGTTTCGCAACGAATACACCCATTCTACTCCATTAGATGCAAAATGATGCTTGGGAGTGCTCCGGAGCATTTCGCAAAACCTTCGGCATGTAAAAAGATGCAAAACTTGTGTTTCCGGCCTGAATGCACTATTTTTGGGTACCGAAGTTGAGAAAATGGTTTTGCAACGAATACACCCATTCTACTCCATTAGCCACAAAATGATGTTTGGGAGTTCTCTGGAGCATTTCGCAGACCTTAGGCATGCAAAAAGATGCAAAACTTGTGTTTCTGGCCTGAATGCAGTATTTCGGGGTACCGAAGTTATGAAAATGGTTTTGCAACGAATACACTCATTATAATCCATTAGCCCCAAAATGATGTTTGGGAGTGCTCCGGAGCATTTCGCAAACCTTCGGCATGTGAAAAGATGCAAAACTTGTGTTTCGGGCCTGGATACACTATTTCAGGGTACCGAAGTTACGAAAATGGTTTCGCAACGAATGCACCCATTCTACTCCATTAGACACAAAATGTTGTCTAGATGTGCTCCGGAGCATTTCGCAAAACCTTCGGCATGTAAAAAGATGCAAAACTTGTGGTTCGGGCCTGAATGCACTATTTCGGGGTATCGATGTTGCGAAAATGGTTTCGCAACGAATACAAGCATTCTACTCCATTAGACCCAAAATGATGTTTGGGAGTGCTCCGGAGCATTTCGCAAAACATTCGGCATGTAAAAAGATGCAAAACTTGTGTTTCGGGCCTAAATCCACTATTTCGGGGTATCAAAGTTGCGAAAATGGTTTCGCAACGAAAACACCCATTGTACTCAATTAGACCCAAAATGATGTTTGGGAGTGCTCCGGAGCATTTCGCAAACCTTTGGTATGTAAAAAATGCAAAATTTGTGTTTCGGGCCTGAATGCACTATTTTGGGGTATCGAAGTTGCGAAAATGGTTTCACAACGAATACACCCATTCTACTCCATTAGCCCCAAAATGATGTTTGGGAGTTCTCTGGGGCATTTCGCAAATCTTAGTGCATTTTCGCGAAACCAAACATCATTTTGGGGCTAATGGAGTGGAATGGGTTGTATTTATTGCGAAACCATTTTCGCAACTTCGATACCCTAAAATAGTGCATTCAGGCCCGAAACACAAGTTTTGCATTTTTTTACATGCCGAAGGTTTGCGAAATGCTCCGGAGCACTCCCAAACATCATTTTGGGTCTAATGGAGTACAATGGGTGTATTCGTTGCGAAACCATTTTCGCAACTTCGATACCCCGAAATAATGCATTCAGCCCGAAACACAAGTTTTGCATCTTTTTACATGCCGAAGGTTTTGCGAAATGCTTCGGAGCACTCCCAAACATCATTTTGGGTCTAATGGAGTAGAATGGGTGTATTCGTTGCGAAACCATTTCGCAACTTCGATACCCTGAAATAGTCCATTCAGGCCCAAAACACAAGTTTTTCATCTTTTTACATGTCGAAGGTTTTGCGAAATGCTCCGGAGCACTCCTAGACATCAGTTTGGGTCTAATGGAGTAGAATGGGAGCATTTGTTGCGAAACCATTTTCGTAACTTCGGTACCCTGAAATAGTGTATTCAGGCCCGAAACACAAGTTTTGCATCTTTTCACATGCCGAAGGTTTGCGAAATGCTCCGGACCACTCCCAAACATCATTTTGGGGCTAATGGATTTTAATGAGTGTATTCGTTGCAAAACCATTTTCGTAACTTCGGTACCCTGAAATAGTGCATTCAGGCCGGAAACACAAGTTTGCATCTTTTTGCATGCCTAAGGTTTGCGAAATACTCCAGAGAACTACCAAACATCATTTTGTGGCTAATGGAGTAGAATGGGTGTATTCGTTGCGAAACCATTTTCGCAACTTCGATACCCCGAAATAGTGCATTCAGGCCCGAAACACAAGTTTTGCATCTTTTTACATGCCGAAGGTTATGCGAAATGCTCCGAGCACTCCTAGACATCATTTTGGGTCCAATGGAGTAGAATGGGTGTATTCGTTGCGAAACCATTTTCGCAACATCGATACCCTGAAATAGTGCATTCAGGCCCGAAACACAAGTTTTGCATCTTTTTACATGCCGAAGGTTACGCGAAATGCTCCGGAGCACTCCTAGACATCATTTTGGGTCTAATGGAGTAGAATGGGTGCATTCATTGCGAAACCATTTTCGTAACTTCGGTACCCTGAAATAGTGCATTCAGGCCGGAAACACAAGTTTTGCATCTTTTTGCATGCCTAAGGTTTGCGAAATGCTCCAGAGAACTCCCAAAC
Source organism: Cenchrus fungigraminus (assembly GCA_036936925.1). Taxonomy (NCBI): domain Eukaryota; kingdom Viridiplantae; phylum Streptophyta; class Magnoliopsida; order Poales; family Poaceae; genus Cenchrus; species Cenchrus fungigraminus. The sequence goes on from JAQONI010000081.1 coordinate 76,971, forward strand.
ATCATTTTGCGGCTAATGGAGTAGAATGGGCGTATTCATTGCGAAACCATTTTCGCAACTTCGATACCCCGAAATAGTGCATTCAGGCCCGAAACACAAGTTTTGCATCTTTTTACATGCCGAAGGTTATGCGAAATGCTCCGGAGCACTCCTAGACATCATTTTGGGTCTAATGGAGTTGAATGGGTGTATTCGTTGCGAAACCATTGTCGCAACATCGATACCCCGAAATAGTGCATTTAGGCCCGAAACACAAGTTTTGCATCTTTTTACATGCCGAAGGTTACGCGAAATGCTCCGGAGCACTCCTAGACATCATTTTGGGTCTAATGGAGTAGAATGGGTGCATTCATTGCGAAACCATTTTCGTAACTTCGGTACCCTGAAATAGTGTATTCAGGCCCGAAACACAAGTTTTGCATCTTTTCACATGCCGTAGGTTTGCGAAACGCTCCAGAGAACTCCCAAACATCATTTTGGGTCTAATGGATAGAATGGGTGCATTCATTGCAAAACCATTTTCGTAACTTCGGTACCCTGAAATAGTGCATTTAGGCCGGAAACACAAGTTTTGCATCTTTTTGCATGCCTAAGGTTTGCGAAATGCTCCAGAGAACTCCCAAACATCATTTTGTGGCTAATGGAGTAGAATGGGTGTATTCGTTGCGAAACCATTTTCGCAACTTCGATACCCCGAAATAGTGCATTCAGGCCCGAAACACAAGTTTTGCATCTTTTTACATGCCGAAGGTTATGCGAAATGCTCCGGAGCACTCCTAGACATCATTTTGGGTCTAATGGAGTTGAATGGGTGTATTCGTTGCGAAACCATTGTCGCAACATCGATACCCCGAAATAGTGCATTCAGGCCCGAAACACAAGTTTTGCATCTTTTTACATGCCGAAGGTTACGCGAAATGCTCCGGAGCACTCCTAGACATCATTTTGGGTCTAATGGAGTAGAATGGGTGCATTCATTGCGAAACCATTTTCGTAACTTCGGTACCCTGAAATAGTGTATTCAGGCCCGAAACACAAGTTTTGCATCTTTTCACATGCCGTAGGTTTGCGAAACGCTCCAGAGAACTCCCAAACATCATTTTGGGTCTAATGGATAGAATGGGTGCATTCATTGCAAAACCATTTTCGTAACTTCGGTACCCTGAAATAGTGCATTTAGGCCGGAAACACAAGTTTTGCATCTTTTTGCATGCCTAAGGTTTGCGAAATGCTCCAGAGAACTCCCAAACATCATTTTGTGGCTAATGGAGTAGAATGGGTGTATTCGTTGCGAAACCATTTTCGCAACTTCGATACCCCGAAATAGTGCATTCAGGCCCGAAACACAAGTTTTGCATCTTTTTACATGCCGAAGGTTATGCGAAATGCTCCGGAGCACTCCTAGACATCATTTTGGGTCTAATGGAGTTGAATGGGTGTATTCGTTGCGAAACCATTATCGCAACATCGATACCCCGAAATAGTGCATTCAGGCCCGAAACACAAGTTTTGCATCTTTTTACATGCCGAAGGTTACGCGAAATGCTCCGGAGCACTCCTAGACATCATTTTGGGTCTAATGGAGTAGAATGGGTGCATTCATTGCGAAACCATTTTCGTAACTTCGGTACCCTGAAATAGTGTATTCAGGCCCGAAACACAAGTTTTGCATCTTTTCACATGCCGTAGGTTTGCGAAACGCTCTAGAGAACTCCCAAACATCATTTTGGGTCTAATGGATAGAATGGGTGCATTCATTGCAAAACCATTTTCGTAACTTCGGTACCCTGAAATAGTGCATTCAGGCCGGAAACACAAGTTTTGCATCTTTTTGCATGCCTAAGGTTTGCGAAATGCTCCAGAGAACTCCCAAACATCATTTTGTGGCTAATGGAGAAGAATGGGTGTATTCGTTGCGAAACCATTTTCGCAACTTCGATACCCCGAAATAGTGCATTCAGGCCCGAAACACAAGTTTTGCATCTTTTTACATGCCGAAGGTTATGCGAAATGCTCCGGAGCACTCCTAGACATCATTTTGGGTCTAATGGAGTTGAATGGGTGTATTCGTTGCGAAACCATTGTCGCAACATCGATACCCCGAAATAGTGCATTCAGGCCCGAAACACAAGTTTTGCATCTTTTTACATGCCGAAGGTTACGCGAAATGCTCCGGAGCACTCCTAGACATCATTTTGGGTCTAATGGAGTAGAATGGGTGCATTCATTGCGAAACCATTTTCGTAACTTCGGTACCCTGAAATAGTGTATTCAGGCCCGAAACACAAGTTTTGCATCTTTTCACATGCCGTAGGTTTGCGAAACGCTCCAGAGAACTCCCAAACATCATTTTGGGTCTAATGGATAGAATGGGTGCATTCATTGCAAAACCATTTTCGTAACTTCGGTACCCTGAAATAGTGCATTTAGGCCGGAAACACAAGTTCTGCATCTTTTTGCATGCCTAAGGTTTGCGAAATGCTCCAGAGAACTCCCAAACATCATTTTGTGGCTAATGGAGTAGAATGGGTGTATTCGTTGCGAAACCATTTTCGCAACTTCGATACCCCGAAATAGTGCATTCAGGCCCGAAACACAAGTTTTGCATCTTTTTACATGCCGAAGGTTATGCGAAATGCTCCGGAGCACTCCTAGTCATCATTTTGGGTCTAATGGAGTTGAATGGGTGTATTCGTTGCGAAACCATTATCGCAACATCGATACCCCGAAATAGTGCATTCAGGCCCGAAACACAAGTTTTGCATCTTTTTACATGCCGAAGGTTACGCGAAATGCTCCGGAGCACTCCTAGACATCATTTTGGGTCTAATGGAGTAGAATGGGTGCATTCATTGCGAAACCATTTTCGTAACTTCGGTACCCTGAAATAGTGTATTCAGGCCCGAAACACAAGTTTTGCATCTTTTCACATGCCGTAGGTTTGCGAAACGCTCTAGAGAACTCCCAAACATCATTTTGGGTCTAATGGATAGAATGGGTGCATTCATTGCAAAACCATTTTCGTAACTTCGGTACCCTGAAATAGTGCATTCAGGCCGGAAACACAAGTTTTGCATCTTTTTGCATGCCTAAGGTTACGCGAAATGCTCCGGAGCACTCCTAGACATCATTTTGGGTCTAATGGAGTAGAATGGGTGCATTCATTGCGAAACCATTTTCGTAACTTCGGTACCCTGAAATAGTGTATTCAGGCCCGAAACACAAGTTTTGCATCTTTTCACATGCCGTAGGTTTGCGAAACGCTCTAGAGAACTCCCAAACATCATTTTGGGTCTAATGGATAGAATGGGTGCATTCATTGCAAAACCATTTTCGTAACTTCGGTACCCTGAAATAGTGCATTCAGGCCGGAAACACAAGTTTTGCATCTTTTTGCATGCCTAAGGTTTGCGAAATGCTCCAGAGAACTCCCAAACATCATTTTGTGGCTAATGGAGAAGAATGGGTGTATTCGTTGCGAAACCATTTTCGCAACTTCGATACCCCGAAATAGTGCATTCAGGCCCGAAACACAAGTTTTGCATCTTTTTACATGCCGAAGGTTATGCGAAATGCTCCGGAGCACTCCTAGACATCATTTTGGGTCTAATGGAGTTGAATGGGTGTATTCGTTGCGAAACCATTGTCGCAACATCGATACCCCGAAATAGTGCATTCAGGCCCGAAACACAAGTTTTGCATCTTTTTACATGCTGAAGGTTACGCGAAATGCTCCGGAGCACTCCTAGACATCATTTTGGGTCTAATGGAGTAGAATGGGTGCATTCATTACGAAACCATTTTCGTAACTTCGGTGCCCTGAAATAGTGTATTCAGGCCCGAAACACAAGTTTTGCATCTTTTCACATGCCGTAGGTTTGCGAAACGCTCCAGAGAACTCCCAAACATCATTTTGGGTCTAATGGATAGAATGGGTGCATTCATTGCAAAACCATTTTCGTAACTTCGGTACCCTAAAATAGTGTATTCAGGCCGGAAACACAAGTTCTGCATCTTTTTGCATGCCGAAGGTTTGCGAAATGCTCCAGAGAACTCCCAAACATCTTTTTGGGGCTAATGGAGTAGAATGGGTGCATGCATTGCGAAATCATTTTCGTAACTTCGGTACCCTGAAATAGTGTATTCAGGCCGGAAACCCAAGTTTTGCATCTTTTTGCATGCCTAAGGTTTGTGAAATGCTCCAGAGAATTCCCAAACATCATTTTGGGGCTAGTGGAGTAGAATGGGTGTATTTATTGCGAAACCATTTTCGCAACTTCGATACCCCGAAATAGTGCATTCAGGCCCGAAACACAAGTTTTGCATTTTTTACATGCCGAAGGTTTGCGAAATGCTCCGGAGCACTCCTAGACATCATTTTGGGTCTAATGGAGTAGAATGGGTGCATTCATTGCGAAACCATTTTCGTAACTTCGGTACCCTGAAATAGTGCATTCAGGCCGGAAACACAAGTTTTGCATCTTTTTGCATGCCTAAGGTTTGCGAAATGCTCCAGAGAACTCCCAAACATCATTTTGCGGCTAATGGAGTAGAATGGGTGTATTCGTTGCGAAACCATTTTCGCAACTTCGATACCCCGAAATAGTGCATTCAGGCCCGAAACACAAGTTTTGCATCTTTTTACATGCCGAAGGTTACGCGAAATGCTCCGGAGCACTCCTAGACATCATTTTGGGTCTAATGGAGTAGAATGGGTGCATTCATTGCGAAACCATTTTCGTAACTTCGGTACCCTGAAATAGTGTATTCAGGCCCGAAACACAAGTTTTGCATCTTTTCACATGCCGTAGGTTTGCGAAACGCTCTAGAGAACTCCCAAACATCATTTTGGGTCTAATGGATAGAATGGGTGCATTCATTGCAAAACCATTTTCGTAACTTCGGTACCCTGAAATAGTGCATTCAGGCCGGAAACACAAGTTTTGCATCTTTTTGCATGCCTAAGGTTTGCGAAATGCTCCAGAGAACTCCCAAACATCATTTTGTGGCTAATGGAGAAGAATGGGTGTATTCGTTGCGAAACCATTTTCGCAACTTCGATACCCCGAAATAGTGCATTCAGGCCCGAAACACAAGTTTTGCATCTTTTTACATGCCGAAGGTTATGCGAAATGCTCCGGAGCACTCCTAGACATCATTTTGGGTCTAATGGAGTTGAATGGGTGTATTCGTTGCGAAACCATTGTCGCAACATCGATACCCCGAAATAGTGCATTCAGGCCCGAAACACAAGTTTTGCATCTTTTTACATGCTGAAGGTTACGCGAAATGCTCCGGAGCACTCCTAGACATCATTTTGGGTCTAATGGAGTAGAATGGGTGCATTCATTGCGAAACCATTTTCGTAACTTCGGTGCCCTGAAATAGTGTATTCAGGCCCGAAACACAACTTTTGCATCTTTTCACATGCCGTAGGTTTGCGAAACGCTCCAGAGAACTCCCAAACATCATTTTGGGTCTAATGGATAGAATGGGTGCATTCATTGCAAAACCATTTTCGTAACTTCGGTACCCTGAAATAGTGTATTCAGGCCGGAAACACAAGTTCTGCATCTTTTTGCATGCCGAAGGTTTGCGAAATGCTCCAGAGAACTCCCAAACATCTTTTTGGGGCTAATGGAGTAGAATGGGTTCATGCATTGCGAAATCATTTTCGTAACTTCGGTACCCTGAAATAGTGTATTCAGGTCGGAAACCCAAGTTTTGCATCTTTTTGCATGCCTAAGGTTTGTGAAATGCTCCAGAGAATTCCCAAACATCATTTTGGGGCTAGTGGAGTAGAATGGGTGTATTTATTGCGAAACCATTTTCGCAACTTCGATACCCCGAAATAGTGCATTCAGGCCCGAAACACAAGTTTTGCATTTTTTACATGCCGAAGGTTTGCGAAATGCTCCGGAGCACTCCTAGACATCATTTTGGGTCTAATGGAGTAGAATGGGTGCATTCATTGCGAAACCATTTTCGTAACTTCGGTACCCTGAAATAGTGCATTCAGGCCGGAAACACAAGTTTTGCATCTTTTTGCATGCCTAAGGTTTGCGAAATGCTCCAGAGAACTCTCAAACATCATTTTGCGGCTAATGGAGTAGAATGGGTGTATTCGTTGCGAAACCATTTTCGCAACTTCGATACCCCGAAATAGTGCATTCAGGCCCGAAACACAAGTTTTGCATCTTTTTACATGCCGAAGGTTATGCGAAATGCTCCGGAGCACTCCTAGACATCATTTTGGGTCTAATGGAGTTGAATGGGTGTATTCGTTGCGAAACCATTGTCGCAACATCGATACCCCGAAATAGTGCATTCAGGCCCGAAACACAAGTTTTGCATCTTTTTACATGCCGAAGGTTACGCGAAATGCTCCGGTGCACTCCTAGACATCATTTTGGGTCTAATGGAGTAGAATGGGTGCATTCATTGCGAAACCATTTTCGTAACTTCGGTACCCTGAAATAGTGTATTCAGGCCCGAAACACAAGTTTTGCATCTTTTCACATGCCGTAGGTTTGCGAAACGCTCCAGAGAACTCCCAAACATCATTTTGGGTCTAATGGATAGAATGGGTGCATTCATTGCAAAACCATTTTCGTAACTTCGGTACCCTGAAATAGTGCATTTAGGCCGGAAACACAAGTTTTGCATCTTTTTGCATGCCTAAGGTTTGCGAAATGCTCCAGAGAACTCCCAAACATCATTTTGTGGCTAATGGAGTAGAATGGGTGTATTCGTTGCGAAACCATTTTCGCAACTTCGATACCCCGAAATAGTGCATTCAGGCCCGAAACACAAGTTTTGCATCTTTTTACATGCCGAAGGTTATGCGAAATGCTCCGGAGCACTCCTAGACATCATTTTGGGTCTAATGGAGTTGAATGGGTGTATTCGTTGCGAAACCATTGTCGCAACATCGATACCCCGAAATAGTGCATTCAGGCCCGAAACACAAGTTTTGCATCTTTTTACATGCCGAAGGTTACGCGAAATGCTCCGGAGCACTCCTAGACATCATTTTGGGTCTAATGGAGTAGAATGGGTGCATTCATTGCGAAACCATTTTCGTAACTTCGGTACCCTGAAATAGTGTATTCAGGCCCGAAACACAAGTTTTGCATCTTTTCACATGCCGTAGGTTTGCGAAACGCTCTAGAGAACTCCCAAACATCATTTTGGGTCTAATGGATAGAATGGGTGCATTCATTGCAAAACCATTTTCGTAACTTCGGTACCCTGAAATAGTGCATTCAGGCCGGAAACACAAGTTTTACATCTTTTTGCATGCCTAAGGTTTGCGAAATGCTCCAGAGAACTCCCAAACATCATTTTGTGGCTAATGGAGAAGAATGGGTGTATTCGTTGCGAAACCATTTTCGCAACTTCGATACCCCGAAATAGTGCATTCAGGCCCGAAACACAAGTTTTGCATCTTTTTACATGCCGAAGGTTATGCGAAATGCTCCGGAGCACTCCTAGACATCATTTTGGGTCTAATGGAGTTGAATGGGTGTATTCGTTGCGAAACCATTGTCGCAACATCGATACCCCGAAATAGTGCATTCAGGCCCGAAACACAAGTTTTGCATCTTTTTACATGCCGAAGGTTACGCGAAATGCTCCGGAGCACTCCTAGACATCATTTTGGGTCTAATGGAGTAGAATGGGTGCATTCATTGCGAAACCATTTTCGTAACTTCGGTGCCCTGAAATAGTGTATTCAGGCCCGAAACACAAGTTTTGCATCTTTTCACATGCCGTAGGTTTGCGAAACGCTCCAGAGAACTCCCAAACATCATTTTGGGTCTAATGGATAGAATGGGTGCATTCATTGCAAAACCATTTTCGTAACTTCGGTACCCTGAAATAGTGTATTCAGGCCGGAAACACAAGTTCTGCATCTTTTTGCATGCCGAAGGTTTGCGAAATGCTCCAGAGAACTCCCAAACATCTTTTTGGGGCTAATGGAGTAGAATGGGTGCATTCATTGCGAAATCATTTTCGTAACTTCGGTACCCTGAAATAGTGTATTCAGGCCGGAAACCCAAGTTTTGCATCTTTTTGCATGCCTAAGGTTTGTGAAATGCTCCAGAGAATTCCCAAACATCATTTTGGGGCTAGTGGAGTAGAATGGGTGTATTTATTGCGAAACCATTTTCGCAACTTCGATACCCCGAAATAGTGCATTCAGGCCCGAAACACAAGTTTTGCATTTTTTACATGCCGAAGGTTTTGCGAAATGCTCCGGAGCACTCCCAAACATCATTTTGGGTCTAATGGAGTAGAATGGGTGTACTCGTTGCGAAACCATTTTCGCAACTTCGATACCCCGAAAGAGTGCATTCAGGCCCGAAACACAAGTTTTGCATCTTTTTACATGCCGAAAGTTTAGTGAAATGCTCCGGAGAACTCCTAGACATCATTTTGGGTCTAATGGAGTAGAATGGGAGCATTTGTTGCGAAACCATTTTTGTAACTTCGGTACCCTGAAATAGTGTATTCAGGCCCGAAACACAAGTTTTGCATCTTTTCACATGCCGAAGGTTTGCGAAATGCTCCGGAGCACTCCCAAACATCATTTTGGGGCTAATGGATTTTAATGAGTGTATTCATTGCAAAACCATTTTCGTAACTTCGGTACCCCGAAATAGTGCATTCAGGCCGGAAACACAAGTTTTGCATCTTTTTGCATGCCTAAGGTTTGCGAAATACTCCAGAGAACTCCCAAACATCATTTTGTGGCTAATGGAGTAGAATGGGTGTATTCGTTGTGAAACCATTTTCGCAACTTCGATACCCCGAAATAGTGCATTCAGGCCCGAAACACAAGTTTTGCATCTTTTCACATGCCGAAGGTTATGCGAAATGCTCCGGAGCACTCCTAGACATCATTTTGGGTCTAATGGAGTTGAATGGGTGTATTCGTTGCGAAACCATTGTCGCAACATCGATACCCCGAAATAGTGCATTCAGGCCCGAAACACAAGTTTTGCATCTTTTTACATGCCGAAGGTTACGCGAAATGCTCCGGAGCACTCCTAGACATCATTTTGGGTCTAATGGAGTAGAATGGGTGCATTTGTTGCGAAACCATTTTCGTAACTTCGGTACCCTGAAATAGTGTATTCAGGCCCGAAACACAATATTTGCATCTTTTCACATGCCGAAGGTTTGCGAAATGCTCCGGAGCACTCCCAAACATCATTTTGGGTCTAATGGAGTACAATGGGTGTATTCGTTGCGAAACCATTTTCGCAACTTCGATACCCCGAAATAGTGCATTCAGCCCGAAACACAAGTTTTATATCTTTTTACATGCCGAAGGTTTTGCAAAATGCTCCGGAGCACTCCCAAACATCATTTTGGGTCTAATGGAGTAGAATGGGTGGATTCGTTGCGAAACCATTTTCGCAACTTCGATACCCCGAAATAGTGCATTCAGGCCCAAAACACAAGTTTTGCATCTTTTTACATGCCGAAGGTTTGCGAAATGCTCCAGAGAACTCCCAAACATCATTTTGGGGCTAATGGAGTAGAATGGGTTGTATTTATTGCGAAACCATTTTCGCAACTTTGATACCCTAAAACAGTGCATTCAGGCCCGAAACACAAGTTTTGCATTTTTTACATGCCGAAGGTTTGCGAAATGCTCCGGAGCACTCCCAAACATCATTTTGGGTCTAATGGAGTACAATGGGTGTCTTCGTTGCGAAACCATTTTCGCAACTTCGATACCCCGAAATAGTGCATTCAGCCCGAAACACAAGTTTTGCATCTTTTTACATGCCGAAGGTTACGCGAAATGCTCCGGAGCACTCCTAGACATCATTTTGGGTCTAATGGAGTAGAATGGGTGCATTCATTGCGAAACCATTTTCGTAACTTCGGTACCCTGAAATAGTGTATTCAGGCCCGAAACACAAGTTTTGCATCTTTTCACATGCCGTAGGTTTGCGAAACGCTCTAGAGAACTCCCAAACATCATTTTGGGTCTAATGGATAGAATGGGTGCATTCATTGCAAAACCATTTTCGTAACTTCGGTACCCTGAAATAGTGCATTCAGGCCGGAAACACAAGTTTTGCATCTTTTTGCATGCCTAAGGTTTGCGAAATGCTCCAGAGAACTCCCAAACATCATTTTGTGGCTAATGGAGAAGAATGGGTGTATTCGTTGCGAAACCATTTTCGCAACTTCGATACCCCGAAATAGTGCATTCAGGCCCGAAACACAAGTTTTGCATCTTTTTACATGCCGAAGGTTATGCGAAATGCTCCGGAGCACTCCTAGACATCATTTTGGGTCTAATGGAGTTGAATGGGTGTATTCGTTGCGAAACCATTGTCGCAACATCGATACCCCGAAATAGTGCATTCAGGCCCGAAACACAAGTTTTGCATCTTTTTACATGCTGAAGGTTACGCGAAATGCTCCGGAGCACTCCTAGACATCATTTTGGGTCTAATGGAGTTGAATGGGTGTATTCGTTGCGAAACCATTGTCGCAACATCGATACCCCGAAATAGTGCATTCAGGCCCGAAACACAAGTTTTGCATCTTTTTACATGCCGAAGGTTACGCGAAATGCTCCGGAGCACTCCTAGACATCATTTTGGGTCTAATGGAGTAGAATGGGTGCATTTGTTGCGAAACCATTTTCGTAACTTCGGTACCCTGAAATAGTGTATTCAGGCCCGAAACACAAGTTTTGCATCTTTTCACATGCCGAAGGTTTGCGAAATGCTCCGGAGCACTCCCAAACATCATTTTGGGTCTAATGGAGTACAATGGGTGTATTCGTTGCGAAACCATTTTCGCAACTTCGATACCCCGAAATAGTGCATTCAGCCCGAAACACAAGTTTTATATCTTTTTACATGCCGAAGGTTTTGCGAAATGCTCCGGAGCACTCCCAAACATCATTTTGGGTCTAATGGAGTAGAATGGGTGTATTCGTTGCGAAACCATTTCGCAACTTCGATACCCCGAAATAGTGCATTCAGGCCCAAAACACAAGTTTTTCATCTTTTTACATGCCGAAGGTTTTGCGAAATGCTCCGGAGCACTCCTAGACATCAGTTTGGGTCTAATGGAGTAGAATGGGAGCATTTGTTGCGAAACCATTTTCGTAACTTCGGTACCCTGAAATAGTGTATTCAGGCCCGAAACACAAGTTTTGCATCTTTTCACATGCCGAAGGTTTGCGAAATGCTCCGGACCACTCCCAAACATCATTTTGGGGCTAATGGATTTTAATGAGTGTATTCGTTGCAAAACCATTTTCGTAACTTCGGTACCCTGAAATAGTGCATTCAGGCCGGAAACACAAGTTTTGCATCTTTTTGCATGCCTAAGGTTTGCGAAATGCTCCAGAGAACTCCGAAACATCATTTTGTGGCTAATGGAGTAGAATGGGTGTATTCGTTGCGAAACCATTTTCGCAACTTCGATACCCCGAAATAGTGCATTCAGGCCCGAAACACAAGTTTTGCATCTTTTTACATGCCGAAGGTTACGCGAAATGCTCCGGAGCACTCCTAGACATCATTTTGGGTCTAATGGAGTAGAATGGGTGCATTTGTTGCGAAACCATTTTCGTAACTTCGGTACCCTGAAATAGTGTATTCAGGCCCGAAACACAAGTTTTGCATCTTTTCACATGCCGAAGGTTTGCGAAATGCTCCGGAGCACTCCCAAACATCATTTTGGGTCTAATGGAGTACAATGGGTGTATTCGTTGCGAAACCATTTTCGCAACTTCGATACCCCGAAATAGTGCATTCAGCCCGAAACACAAGTTTTATATCTTTTTACATGCCGAAGGTTTTGCAAAATGCTCCGGAGCACTCCCAAACATCATTTTGGGTCTAATGGAGTAGAATGGGTGGATTCGTTGCGAAACCATTTTCGCAACTTCGATACCCCGAAATAGTGCATTCAGGCCCAAAACACAAGTTTTGCATCTTTTTACATGCCGAAGGTTTTGCGAAATGCTCCGGAGCACTCCTAGACATCATTTTGGGTCTAATGGAGTAGAATGGGAGCATTTGTTGCGAAACCATTTTCGTAACTTCGGTACCCTGAAATAGTGTATTCAGGCCCGAGACACAAGTTTTGCATCTTTTCACATGCCGAAGGTTTGCGAAATGCTCCGGAGCACTCCCAAACATCATTTTGGGGCTAATGGATTTTAATGAGTGTATTCGTTGCAAAACCATTTTCGTAACTTCGGTACCCTGTAATAGTGCATTCAGGCGGAAACACAAGTTTTGCATCTTTTTGCATGCCTAAGGTTTAAGAAATACTCCAGAGAACTCCCAAACATCATTTTGTGGCTAATGGAGTAGAATGGGTGTATTCGTTGCGAAACCATTTTCGCAACATCGATACCCCGAAATAGTGCATTCAGGCCCGAAACACAAGTTTTGCATCTTTTTGCATGCCGAAGGTTTGCGAAATGCTCCAGACAACTCCCAAACATCATTTTGGGGCTAAAGGAGTAGAATGGGTGCATTCATTGCGAAACCATTTTCGTAACTTCGGTACCCTGAAATAGTGTATTTAGGCCGGAAACACAAGTTTTGCATCGTTTTGCATGCCTAAGGTTTGCGAAATACTCCAGAGAACTCCCAAACATCATTTTGGGGCTAATGGAGTAGAATGGGTTGTATTTATTGCGAAACCATTTTCGCAACTTTGATACCCTAAAACAGTGCATTCAGGCCCGAAACACAAGTTTTGCATTTTTTACATGCCGAAGGTTTGCGAAATGCTCCGGAGCACTCCCAAACATCATTTTGGGTCTAATGGAGTACAATGGGTGTCTTCGTTGCGAAACCATTTTCGCAACTTCGATACCCCGAAATAGTGCATTCAGCCCGAAACACAAGTTTTGCATCTTTTTACATGCCGAAGGTTACGCGAAATGCTCCGGAGCACTCCTAGACATCATTTTGGGTCTAATGGAGTAGAATGGGTGCATTCATTGCGAAACCATTTTCGTAACTTCGGTACCCTGAAATAGTGTATTCAGGCCCGAAACACAAGTTTTGCATCTTTTCACATGCCGTAGGTTTGCGAAACGCTCTAGAGAACTCCCAAACATCATTTTGGGTCTAATGGATAGAATGGGTGCATTCATTGCAAAACCATTTTCGTAACTTCGGTACCCTGAAATAGTGCATTCAGGCCGGAAACACAAGTTTTGCATCTTTTTGCATGCCTAAGGTTTGCGAAATGCTCCAGAGAACTCCCAAACATCATTTTGTGGCTAATGGAGAAGAATGGGTGTATTCGTTGCGAAACCATTTTCGCAACTTCGATACCCCGAAATAGTGCATTCAGGCCCGAAACACAAGTTTTGCATCTTTTTACATGCCGAAGGTTATGCGAAATGCTCCGGAGCACTCCTAGACATCATTTTGGGTCTAATGGAGTTGAATGGGTGTATTCGTTGCGAAACCATTGTCGCAACATCGATACCCCGAAATAGTGCATTCAGGCCCGAAACACAAGTTTTGCATCTTTTTACATGCTGAAGGTTACGCGAAATGCTCCGGAGCACTCCTAGACATCATTTTGGGTCTAATGGAGTTGAATGGGTGTATTCGTTGCGAAACCATTGTCGCAACATCGATACCCCGAAATAGTGCATTCAGGCCCGAAACACAAGTTTTGCATCTTTTTACATGCCGAAGGTTACGCGAAATGCTCCGGAGCACTCCTAGACATCATTTTGGGTCTAATGGAGTAGAATGGGTGCATTTGTTGCGAAACCATTTTCGTAACTTCGGTACCCTGAAATAGTGTATTCAGGCCCGAAACACAAGTTTTGCATCTTTTCACATGCCGAAGGTTTGCGAAATGCTCCGGAGCACTCCCAAACATCATTTTGGGTCTAATGGAGTACAATGGGTGTATTCGTTGCGAAACCATTTTCGCAACTTCGATACCCCGAAATAGTGCATTCAGGCCCGAAACACAAGTTTTGCATCTTTTTGCATGCCGAAGGTTTGCGAAATGCTCCGGAGCACTCCTAGACATCATTTTGGGTCTAATGGAGTAGAATGGGTGCATTTGTTGCGAAACCATTTTCGTAACTTCGGTACCCTGAAATAGTGTATTCAGGCCCGAAACACAAGTTTTGCATCTTTTCACATGCCGAAGGTTTGCGAAATGCTCCGGAGCACTCCCAAACATCATTTTGGGTCTAATGGAGTACAATGGGTGTATTCGTTGCGAAACCATTTTCGCAACTTCGATACCCCGAAATAGTGCATTCAGCCCGAAACACAAGTTTTATATCTTTTTACATGCCGAAGGTTTTGCAAAATGCTCCGGAGCACTCCCAAACATCATTTTGGGTCTAATGGAGTAGAATGGGTGGATTCGTTGCGAAACCATTTTCGCAACTTCGATACCCCGAAATAGTGCATTCAGGCCCAAAACACAAGTTTTGCATCTTTTTACATGCCGAAGGTTTTGCGAAATGCTCCGGAGCACTCCTAGACATCATTTTGGGTCTAATGGAGTAGAATGGGAGCATTTGTTGCGAAACCATTTTCGTAACTTCGGTACCCTGAAATAGTGTATTCAGGCCCGAGACACAAGTTTTGCATCTTTTCACATGCCGAAGGTTTGCGAAATGCTCCGGAGCACTCCCAAACATCATTTTGGGGCTAATGGATTTTAATGAGTGTATTCGTTGCAAAACCATTTTCGTAACTTCGGTACCCTGTAATAGTGCATTCAGGCCGGAAACACAAGTTTTGCATCTTTTTGCATGCCTAAGGTTTAAGAAATACTCCAGAGAACTCCCAAACATCATTTTGTGGCTAATGGAGTAGAATGGGTGTATTCGTTGCGAAACCATTTTCGCAACATCGATACCTCGAAATAGTGCATTCAGGCCCGAAACACAAGTTTTGCATCTTTTTGCATGCCGAAGGTTTGCGAAATGCTCCAGACAACTCCCAAACATCATTTTGGGGCTAAAGGAGTAGAATCGGTGCATTCATTGCGAAACCATTTTCGTAACTTCGGTACCCTGAAATAGTGTATTTAGGCCGGAAACACAAGTTTTGCATCGTTTTGCATGCCTAAGGTTTGCGAAATACTCCAGAGAACTCCCAAACATCATTTTGGGGCTAATGGAGTAGAATGGGTTGTATTTATTGCGAAACCATTTTCGCAACTTTGATACCCTAAAACAGTGCATTCAGGCCCGAAACACAAGTTTTGCATTTTTTACATGCCGAAGGTTTGCGAAATGCTCCGGAGCACTCCCAAACATCATTTTGGGTCTAATGGAGTACAATGGGTGTATTCGTTGCGAAACCATTGTCGCAACATCGATACCCCGAAATAGTGCATTCAGGCCCGAAACACAAGTTTTGCATCTTTTTACATGCCGAAGGTTACGCGAAATGCTCCGGAGCACTCCTAGACATCATTTTGGGTCTAATGGAGTAGAATGGGTGCATTCATTGCGAAACCATTTTCGTAACTTCGGTACCCTGAAATAGTGCATTCAGGCCGGAAACACAAGTTTTGCATCTTTTTGCATGCCTAAGGTTTGCGAAATGCTCCAGAGAACTCCCAAACATCATTTTGTGGCTAATGGAGAAGAATGGGTGTATTCGTTGCGAAACCATTTTCGCAACTTCGATACCCCGAAATAGTGCATTCAGGCCCGAAACACAAGTTTTGCATCTTTTTACATGCCGAAGGTTATGCGAAATGCTCCGGAGCACTCCTAGACATCATTTTGGGTCTAATGGAGTTGAATGGGTGTATTCGTTGCGAAACCATTGTCGCAACATCGATACCCCGAAATAGTGCATTCAGGCCCGAAACACAAGTTTTGCATCTTTTTACATGCTGAAGGTTACGCGAAATGCTCCGGAGCACTCCTAGACATCATTTTGGGTCTAATGGAGTTGAATGGGTGTATTCGTTGCGAAACCATTGTCGCAACATCGATACCCCGAAATAGTGCATTCAGGCCCGAAACACAAGTTTTGCATCTTTTTACATGCCGAAGGTTACGCGAAATGCTCCGGAGCACTCCTAGACATCATTTTGGGTCTAATGGAGTAGAATGGGTGCATTTGTTGCGAAACCATTTTCGTAACTTCGGTACCCTGAAATAGTGTATTCAGGCCCGAAACACAAGTTTTGCATCTTTTCACATGCCGAAGGTTTGCGAAATGCTCCGGAGCACTCCCAAACATCATTTTGGGTCTAATGGAGTACAATGGGTGGATTAGTTGCGAAACCATTTTCGGAACTTCGATACCCCGAAATAGTGCATTCAGGCCCGAAACACAAGTTTTGCATCTTTTTGCATGCCGAAGGTTTGCGAAATGCTCCGGAGCACTCCTAGACATCATTTTGGGTCTAATGGAGTAGAATGGGTGCATTTGTTGCGAAACCATTTTCGTAACTTCGGTACCCTGAAATAGTGTATTCAGGCCCGAAACACAAGTTTTGCATCTTTTCACATGCCGAAGGTTTGCGAAATGCTCCGGAGCACTCCCAAACATCATTTTGGGTCTAATGGAGTACAATGGGTGTATTCGTTGCGAAACCATTTTCGCAACTTCGATACCCCGAAATAGTGCATTCAGCCCGAAACACAAGTTTTATATCTTTTTACATGCCGAAGGTTTTGCAAAATGCTCCGGAGCACTCCCAAACATCATTTTGGGTCTAATGGAGTAGAATGGGTGGATTCGTTGCGAAACCATTTTCGCAACTTCGATACCCCGAAATAGTGCATTCAGGCCCAAAACACAAGTTTTGCATCTTTTTACATGCCGAAGGTTTTGCGAAATGCTCCGGAGCACTCCTAGACATCATTTTGGGTCTAATGGAGTAGAATGGGAGCATTTGTTGCGAAACCATTTTCGTAACTTCGGTACCCTGAAATAGTGTATTCAGGCCCGAGACACAAGTTTTGCATCTTTTCACATGCCGAAGGTTTGCGAAATGCTCCGGAGCACTCCCAAACATCATTTTGGGGCTAATGGATTTTAATGAGTGTATTCGTTGCAAAACCATTTTCGTAACTTCGGTACCCTGTAATAGTGCATTCAGGCCGGAAACACAAGTTTTGCATCTTTTTGCATGCCTAAGGTTTAAGAAATACTCCAGAGAACTCCCAAACATCATTTTGTGGCTAATGGAGTAGAATGGGTGTATTCGTTGCGAAACCATTTTCGCAACATCGATACCCCGAAATAGTGCATTCAGGCCCGAAACACAAGTTTTGCATCTTTTTGCATGCCGAAGGTTTGCGAAATGCTCCAGACAACTCCCAAACATCATTTTGGGGCTAAAGGAGTAGAATGGGTGCATTCATTGCGAAACCATTTTCGTAACTTCGGTACCCTGAAATAGTGTATTTAGGCCGGAAACACAAGTTTTGCATCGTTTTGCATGCCTAAGGTTTGCGAAATACTCCAGAGAACTCCCAAACATCATTTTGGGGCTAATGGAGTAGAATGGGTTGTATTTATTGCGAAACCATTTTCGCAACTTTGATACCCTAAAACAGTGCATTCAGGCCCGAAACACAAGTTTTGCATTTTTTACATGCCGAAGGTTTGCGAAATGCTCCGGAGCACTCCCAAACATCATTTTGGGTCTAATGGAGTACAATGGGTGTATTCGTTGCGAAACCATTGTCGCAACATCGATACCCCGAAATAGTGCATTCAGGCCCGAAACACAAGTTTTGCATCTTTTTACATGCCGAAGGTTACGCGAAATGCTCCGGAGCACTCCTAGACATCATTTTGGGTCTAATGGAGTAGAATGGGTGCATTTGTTGCGAAACCATTTTCGTAACTTCGGTACCCTGAAATAGTGTATTCAGGCCCGAAACACAAGTTTTGCATCTTTTCACATGCCGAAGGTTTGCGAAATGCTCCGGAGCACTCCCAAACATCATTTTGGGTCTAATGGAGTACAATGGGTGTATTCGTTGCGAAACCATTTTCGCAACTTCGATACCCCGAAATAGTGCATTCAGCCCGAAACACAAGTTTTATATCTTTTTACATGCCGAAGGTTTTGCAAAATGCTCCGGAGCACTCCCAAACATCATTTTGGGTCTAATGGAGTAGAATGGGTGGATTCGTTGCGAAACCATTTTCGCAACTTCGATACCCCGAAATAGTGCATTCAGGCCCAAAACACAAGTTTTTCATCTTTTTACATGCCGAAGGTTTTGCGAAATGCTCCGGAGCACTCCTAGACATCATTTTGGGTCTAATGGAGTAGAATGGGAGCATTTGTTGCGAAACCATTTTCGTAACTTCGGTACCCTGAAATAGTGTATTCAGGCCCGAAACACAAGTTTTGCATCTTTTCACATGCCGAAGGTTTGCGAAATGCTCCGGACCACTCCCAAACATCATTTTGGGGCTAATGGATTTTAATGAGTGTATTCGTTGCAAAACCATTTTCGTAACTTCGGTACCCTGAAATAGTGCATTCAGGCCGGAAACACAAGTTTTGCATCTTTTTGCATGCCTAAGGTTTGCGAAATGCTCCACAGAACTCCGAAACATCATTTTGTGGCTAATGGAGTAGAATGGGTGTATTCGTTGCGAAACCATTTTCGCAACTTCGATACCCCGAAATAGTGCATTCAGGCCCGAAACACAAGTTTTGCATCTTTTTACATGCCGAAGGTTATGCGAAATGCTCCGGAGCACTCCTAGACATCATTTTGGGTCTAATGGAGTTGAATGGGTGTATTCGTTGCGAAACCATTGTCGCAACATCGATACCCCGAAATAGTGCATTCAGGCCCGAAACACAAGTTTTGCATCTTTTTACATGCTGAAGGTTACGCGAAATGCTCCGGAGCACTCCTAGACATCATTTTGGGTCTAATGGAGTAGAATGGGTGCATTCATTGCGAAACCATTTTCGTAACTTCGGTGCCCTGAAATAGTGTATTCAGGCCCGAAACACAAGTTTTGCATCTTTTCACATGCCGTAGGTTTGCGAAACGCTCCAGAGAACTCCCAAACATCATTTTGGGTCTAATGGATAGAATGGGTGCATTCATTGCAAAACCATTTTCGTAACTTCGGTACCCTGAAATAGTGTATTCAGGCCGGAAACACAAGTTCTGCATCTTTTTGCATGCCGAAGGTTTGCGAAATGCTCCAGAGAACTCCCAAACATCATTTTGGGGCTAATGGAGTAGAATGGGTGCATTCATTGCGAAATCATTTTCGTAACTTCGGTACCCTGAAATAGTGTATTCAGGCCGGAAACCCAAGTTTTGCATCATTTTGCATGCCGAAGGTTTGTGAAATGCTCCAGAGAATTCCCAAACATCATTTTGGGGCTAATGGAGTAGAATGGATGTATTTATTGCGAAACCATTTTCGCAACTTCGATACCCCGAAATAGTGCATTCAGGCCCGAAACACAAGTTTTGCATTTTTTACATGCCGAAGGTTTGCGAAATGCTCCGGAGCACTCCCAAACATCATTTTGGGTCTAATGGAGTATAATGGGTGTATTCGTTGCGAAACCATTTTCGCAACTTCGATACCCCGAAATAGTGCATTCAGCCCGAAACACAAGTTTTGCATCTTTTTACATGCTGAAGGTTTTGCGAAATGCTCCGGAGCACTCCCAAACATCATTTTGGGTCTAATGGAGTAGAATAGGCGTACTCGTTGCGAAACCATTTTCGCAACTTCGATACCCCGAAAGAGTGCATTCAGGCCCGAAACACAAGTTTTGCGTCTTTTTACATGCCGAAAGTTTAGTGAAATGCTCCGGAGCACTCCAAGACATCATTTTGCGTCTAATGGAGTAGAATGGGAGCATTTGTTGCGAAACCATTTTTGTAACTTCGGTACCCTGAAATAGTGTATTCAGGCCCGAAACACAAGTTTTGCATCTTTTCACATGCCGAAGGTTTGCGAAATGCTCCGGAGCACTCCCAAACATCATTTTGGGGCTAATGGATTTTAATGATTGTATTCGTTGCAAAACCATTTTCGTAACTTCGGTACCCCGAAATAGTGCATTCAGGCCGGAAACACAAGTTTTGCATCTTTTTGCATGCCTAAGGTTTGCGAAATACTCCAGAGAACTCCCAAACATCATTTTGTGGCTAATGGAGTAGAATGGGTGTATTCGTTGCGAAACCATTTTCGCAACTTCGATACCCCGAAATAGTGCATTCAGGCCCGAAACACAAGTTTTGCATCTTTTCACATGCCGAAGGTTATGCGAAATGCTCCGGAGCACTCCTAGACATCATTTTGGGTCTAATGGAGTTGAATGGGTGTATTCGTTGCGAAACCATTGTCGCAACATCGATACCCCGAAATAGTGCATTCAGGCCCGAAACACAAGTTTTGCATCTTTTTACATGCCGAAGGTTACGCGAAATGCTCCGGAGCACTCCTAGACATCATTTTCGGTCTAATGGAGTAGAATGGGTGCATTTGTTGCGAAACCATTTTCGTAACTTCGGTACCCTGAAATAGTGTATTCAGGCCCGAAACACAAGTTTTGCATCTTTTCACATGCCGAAGGTTTGCGAAATGCTCCGGAGCACTCCCAAACATCATTTTGGGTCTAATGGAGTACAATGGGTGTATTCGTTGCGAAACCATTTTCGCAACTTCGATACCCCGAAATAGTGCATTCAGCCCGAAACACAAGTTTTATATCTTTTTACATGCCGAAGGTTTTGCAAAATGCTCCGGAGCACTCCCAAACATCATTTTGCGTCTAATGGAGTAGAATGGGTGTATTCGTTGCGAAACCATTTTCGCAACTTCGATACCCCGAAATAGTGCATTCAGGCCCAAAACACAAGTTTTGCATCTTTTTACATGCCGAAGGTTTTGCGAAATGCTCCGGAGCACTCCTAGACATCATTTTGGGTCTAATGGAGTAGAATGGGAGCATTTGTTGCAAAACCATTTTCGTAACTTCGGTACCCTGAAATAGTGTATTCAGGCCCGAAACACAAGTTTTGCATCTTTTCACATGCCGAAGGTTTGCGAAATGCTCCGGAGCACTCCCAAACATCATTTTGGGGCTAATGGATTTCAATGAGTGTATTCGTTGCAAAACCATTTTCGTAACTTCGGTACCTTGAAATAGTGCATTCAAGCCGGAAACACAAGTTTTGCATCTTTTTGCATGCCTAAGGTTTGAGAAATACTCCAGAGAACTCCCAAACATCATTTTGTGGCTAATGGAGTAGAATGGGTGTATTCGTTGCGAAACCATTTTCGCAACTTCGATACCCCGAAATAGTGCATTCAGGCCCGAAACACAAGTTTTGCATCTTTTTGCATGCCGAAGGTTTGCGAAATGCTCCAGACAACTCCCAAACATCATTTTGGGGCTAAAGGAGTAGAATGGGTGCATTCATTGCGAAACCATTTTCGTAACTTCGGTACCCTGAAATAGTGTATTTAGGCCGGAAACACAAGTTTTGCATCTTTTTGCATGCCTATGGTTTGCGAAATACTCCAGAGAACTCCCAAACATCATTTTGGGGCTAATGGAGTAGAATGGGTTGTATTTATTGCGAAACCATTTTCGCAACTTCGATACCCTAAAATAGTGCATTCAGGCCCGAAACACAAGTTTTGCATTTTTTACATGCCGAAGGTTTGCGAAATGCTCCGGAGCACTCCCAAACATCATTTTGGGTCTAATGGAGTACAATGGGTGTATTCGTTGCGAAACCATTTTCGCAACTTCGATACCCCGAAATAGTGCATTCAGCCCAAAACACAAGTTTTGCATCTTTTTACATGCCGAAGGTTTTGCGAAATGCTCCGGAGCACTCCCAAACATCATTTTGGGTCTAATGGAGTAGAATGGGTGCATTTGTTGCGAAACCATTTTCGTAACTTCGGTACCCTGAAATAGTGTATTCAGGCC
Source organism: Cenchrus fungigraminus (assembly GCA_036936925.1). Classification (NCBI taxonomy): domain Eukaryota; kingdom Viridiplantae; phylum Streptophyta; class Magnoliopsida; order Poales; family Poaceae; genus Cenchrus; species Cenchrus fungigraminus. The sequence goes on from JAQONI010000081.1 coordinate 98,928, forward strand.
CGAAACACAAGTTTTGCATCTTTTCACATGCCGAAGGTTTGCGAAATGCTCCGGAGCACTCCCAAACATCATTTTGGGTCTAATGGAGTACAATGGGTGTATTCGTTGCGAAACCATTTTCGCAACTTCGATACCCCGAAATAGTGCATTCAGCCCGAAACACAAGTTTTATATCTTTTTACATGCCGAAGGTTTTGCAAAATGCTCCGGAGCACTCCCAAACATCATTTTGGGTCTAATGGAGTAGAATGGGTGTATTCGTTGCGAAACCATTTTCGCAACTTCGATACCCCGAAATAGTGCATTCAGGCCCAAAACACAAGTTTTGCATCTTTTTACATGCCGAAGGTTTTGCGAAATGCTCCGGAGCACTCCTAGACATCATTTTGGGTCTAATGGAGTAGAATGGGAGCATTTGTTGCAAAACCATTTTCGTAACTTCGGTACCCTGAAATAGTGTATTCAGGCCCGAAACACAAGTTTTGCATCTTTTCACATGCCGAAGGTTTGCGAAATGCTCTGGAGCACTCCCAAACATCATTTTGGGGCTAATGGATTTTAATGAGTGTATTCGTTGCAAAACCATTTTCGTAACTTCGGTACCTTGAAATAGTGCATTCAGGCCGGAAACACAAGTTTTGCATCTTTTTGCATGCCTAAGGTTTAAGAAATACTCCAGAGAACTCCCAAACATCATTTTGTGGCTAATGGAGTAGAATGGGTGTATTCGTTGCGAAACCATTTTCGCAACTTCGATACCCCGAAATAGTGCATTCAGGCCCGAAACACAAGTTTTGCATCTTTTTGCATGCCGAAGGTTTGCGAAATGCTCCAGACAACTCCCAAACATCATTTTGGGGCTAAAGGAGTAGAATGGGTGCATTCATTGCGAAACCATTTTCGTAACTTCGGTACCCTGAAATAGTGTATTTAGGCCGGAAACACAAGTTTTGCATCTTTTTGCATGCCTATGGTTTGCGAAATACTCCAGAGAACTCCCAAACATCATTTTGGGGCTAATGGAGTAGAATGGGTTGTATTTATTGCGAAACCATTTTCGCAACTTCGATACCCTAAAATAGTGCATTCAGGCCCGAAACACAAGTTTTGCATTTTTTACATGCCGAAGGTTTGCGAAATGCTCCGGAGCACTCCCAAACATCATTTTGGGTCTAATGGAGTACAATGGGTGTATTCGTTGCGAAACCATTTTCGCAACTTCGATACCCCGAAATAGTGCATTCAGCCCGAAACACAAGTTTTGCATCTTTTTACATGCCGAAGGTTTTGCGAAATGCTCCGGAGCACTCCCAAACATCATTTTGGGTCTAATGGAGTAGAATGGGTGTATTCGTTGCGAAACCATTTCGCAACTTCGATACCCCGAAATAGTGCATTCAGGCCCAAAACACAAGTTTTTCATCTTTTTACATGCCGAAGGTTTTGCGAAATGCTCCGGAGCACTCCTAGACATCAGTTTGGGTCTAATGGAGTAGAATGGGAGCATTTGTTGCGAAACCATTTTCGTAACTTCGGTACCCTGAAATAGTGTATTCAGGCCCGAAACACAAGTTTTGCATCTTTTCACATGGCGAAGGTTTGCGAAATGCTCCGGACCACTCCCAAACATCATTTTGGGGCTAATGGATTTTAATGAGTGTATTCGTTGCAAAACCATTTTCGTAACTTCTGTACCCTGAAATAGTGCATTCAGGCCGGAAACACAAGTTTGCATCTTTTTGCATGCCTAAGGTTTGCGAAATACTCCAGAGAACTCCCAAACATCATTTTGTGGCTAATGGAGTAGAATGGGTGTATTCGTTGCGAAACCATTTTCGCAACTTCGATACCCCGAAATAGTGCATTCAGGCCCGAAACACAAGTTTTGCATCTTTTTACATGCCGAAGGTTATGCGAAATGCTCCGGGCATTCCTAGACATCATTTTGGGTCTAATGGAGTAGAATGGGTGTATTCGTTGCGAAACCATTTTCGCAACATCGATACCCTGAAATAGTGCATTCAGGCCCGAAACACAAGTTTTGCATCTTTTTACATGCCGAAGGTTACGCGAAATGCTCCGGAGCACTCCTAGACATCATTTTGGGTCTAATGGAGTAGAATGGGTGCATTCATTGCGAAACCATTTTCGTAACTTCGGTACCCTGAAATAGTGCATTCAGGCCGGAAACACAAGTTTTGCATCTTTTTGCATGCCTAAGGTTTGCGAAATGCTCCAGAGAACTCCCAAACATCATTTTGCGGCTAATGGAGTAGAATGGGTGTATTCGTTGCGAAACCATTTTCGCAACTTCGATACCCCGAAATAGTACATTCAGGCCCGAAACACAAGTTTTGCATCTTTTTACATGCCGAAGGTTATGCGAAATGCTCCGGACCACTCCTAGACATCATTTTGGGTCTAATGGAGTTGAATGGGTGTATTCGTTGCGAAACCATTGTCGCAACATCGATACCCCGAAATAGTGCATTCAGGCCCGAAACACAAGTTTTGCATCTTTTTACATGCCGAAGGTTACGCGAAATGCTCCGGAGCACTCCTAGACATCATTTTGGGTCTAATGGAGTAGAATGGGTGCATTCATTGCGAAACCATTTTCGTAACTTCGGTACCCTGAAATAGTGTATTCAGGCCCGAAACACAAGTTTTGCATCTTTTCACATGCCGTAGGTTTGCGAAACGCTCCAGAGAACTCCCAAACATCATTTTGGGTCTAATGGATAGAATGGGTGCATTCATTGCAAAACCATTTTCGTAACTTCGGTACCCTGAAATAGTAAATTTAGGCCGGAAACACAAGTTTTGCATCTTTTTGCATGCCTAAGGTTTGCGAAATGCTCCAGAGAACTCCCAAACATCATTTTGTGGCTAATGGAGTAGAATGGGTGTATTCGTTGCGAAACCATTTTCGCAACTTCGATACCCCGAAATAGTGCATTCAGGCCCAAAACACAAGTTTTGCATCTTTTTACATGCCGAAGGTTATGCGAAATGCTCCGGAGCACTCCTAGACATCATTTTGGGTCTAATGGAGTTGAATGGGTGTATTCGTTGCGAAACCATTGTCGCAACATCGATACCCCGAAATAGTGCATTCAGGCCCGAAACACAAGTTTTGCATCTTTTTACATGCCGAAGGTTACGCGAAATGCTCCGGAGCACTCCTAGACATCATTTTGGGTCTAATGGAGTAGAATGGGTGCAGTCATTGCGAAACCATTTTCGTAACTTCGGTACCCTGAAATAGTGCATTCAGGCTGGAAACACAAGTTTTGCATCTTTTTGCATGCCTAAGGTTTGCGAAATGCTCCAGAGAACTCCCAAACATCATTTTGCGGCTAATGGAGTAGAATGGATGTATTCGTTGCGAAACCATTTCCGCAACTTCGATACCCCGAAATAGTGCATTCAGGCCCGAAACACAAGTTTTGCATCTTTTTACATGCCGAAGGTTATGCGAAATGCTCCGGAGCACTCCTAGACATCATTTTGGGTCTAATGGACTTGAATGGGTGTATTCGTTGCGAAACCATTGTCGCTACATCGATACCCTGAAATAGTGCATTCAGGCCCGAAACACATGTTTTGCATCTTTTTACATGCCGAAGGTTACGCGAAATGCTCCGGAGCACTCCTAGACATCATTTTGGGTCTAATGGAGTAGAATGGGTGCATTCATTGCGAAACCATTTTCGTAACTTCGGTACCCTGAAATAGTGTATTCAGGCCCGAAACACAAGTTTTGCATCTTTTCACATGCCGTAGGTTTGCGAAACGCTCCAGAGAACTCCCAAACATCATTTTGGGTCTAATGGATAGAATGGGTGCATTCATTGCAAAACCATTTTCGTAACTTCGGTACCCTGAAATAGTGCATTCAGGCCGGAAACACAAGTTTTGCATCTTTTTGCATGCCTAAGGTTTGCGAAATGCCCCAGAGAACTCCCAAACATCATTTTGTGGCTAATGGAGTAGAATGGGTGTATTCGTTGCGAAACCATTTTCGCAACTTCGATACCCCGAAATAGTGCATTCAGTCCCAAAACACAAATTTTGCATCTTTTTACATGCCGAAGGTTATGCGAAATGCTCCGGAGCACTCCTAGACATCATTTTGGGTCTAATGGAGTTGAATGGGTGTATTCGTTGCGAAACCATTGTCGCAACATCGATACCCCGAAATAGTGCATTCAGGCCCGAAACACAAGTTTTGCATCTTTTTACATGCCGAAGGTTACGCGAAATGCTCCGGAGCACTCCTAGACATCATTTTGGGTCTAATGGAGTAGAATGGGTGCATTCATTGCGAAACCATTTTCGTAACTTCGGTACCCTGAAATAGTGTATTCAGGCCCGAAACACAAGTTTTGCATCTTTTCACATGCCGTAGGTTTGCGAAACGCTCCAGAGAACTCCCAAACATCATTTTGGGTCTAATGGATAGAATGGGTGCATTCATTGCAAAACCATTTTCGTAACTTCGGTACCCTGAAATAGTAAATTCAGGCCGGAAACACAAGTTTTGCATCTTTTTGCATGCCTAAGGTTTGCGAAATGCTCCAGAGAACTCCCAAACATCATTTTGTGGCTAATGGAGTAGAATGGGTGTATTCGTTGCGAAACCATTTTCGCAACTTCGATACCCCGAAATAGTGCATTCAGGCCCAAAACACAAGTTTTGCATCTTTTTACATGCCGAAGGTTATGCGAAATGCTCCGGAGCACTCCTAGACATCATTTTGGGTCTAATGGAGTTCAATGGGTGTATTCGTTGCGAAACCATTGTCGCAACATCGATACCCCGAAATAGTGCATTCAGGCCCGAAACACAAGTTTTGCATCTTTTTACATGGCGAAGGTTACGCGAAATGCTCCGGAGCACTCCTAGACATCATTTTGGGTCTAATGGAGTAGAATGGGTGCAGTCATTGCGAAACCATTTTCGTAACTTCGGTACCCTGAAATAGTGCATTCAGGCTGGAAACACAAGTTTTGCATCTTTTTGCATGCCTAAGGTTTGCGAAATGCTCCAGAGAACTCCCAAACATCATTTTGCGGCTAATGGAGTAGAATGGATGTATTCGTTGCGAAACCATTTTCGCAACTTCGATACCCCGAAATAGTGCATTCAGGCCCGAAACACAAGTTTTGCATCTTTTTACATGCCGAAGGTTATGCGAAATGCTCCGGAGCACTCCTAGACATCATTTTGGGTCTAATGGACTTGAATGGGTGTATTCGTTGCGAAACCATTGTCGCTACATCGATACCCTGAAATAGTGCATTCAGGCCCGAAACACAAGTTTTGCATCTTTTTACATGCCGAAGGTTACGCGAAATGCTCCGGAGCACTCCTAGACATCATTTTGGGTCTAATGGAGTAGAATGGGTGCATTCATTGCGAAACCATTTTCGTAACTTCGGTACCCTGAAATAGTGTATTCAGGCCCGAAACACAAGTTTTGCATCTTTTCACATGCCGTAGGTTTGCGAAACGCTCCAGAGAACTCCCAAACATCATTTTGGGTCTAATGGATAGAATGGGTGCATTCATTGCAAAACCATTTTCGTAACTTCGGTACCCTGAAATAGTGCATTCAGGCCGGAAACACAAGTTTTGCATCTTTTTGCATGCCTAAGGTTTGCGAAATGCTCCAGAGAACTCCCAAACATCATTTTGTGGCTAATGGAGTAGAATGGGTGTATTCGTTGCGAAACCATTTTCGCAACTTCGATACCCCGAAATAGTGCATTCAGTCCCAAAACACAAGTTTTGCATCTTTTTACATGCCGATGGTTATGCGAAATGCTCCGGAGCACTCCTAGACATAATTTTGGGTCTAATGGAGTTGAATGGGTGTATTCGTTGCGAAACCATTGTCGCAACATCGATACCCCGAAATAGTGCATTCAGGCCCGAAACACAAGTTTTGCATCTTTTTACATGCCGAAGGTTACGCGAAATGCTCCGGAGCACTCCTAGACATCATTTTGGGTCTAATGGAGTAGAATGGGTGCATTCATTGCGAAACCATTTTCGTAACTTCGGTACCCTGAAATAGTGTATTCAGGCCCGAAACACAAGTTTTGCATCTTTTCACATGCCGTAGGTTTGCGAAACGCTCCAGAGAACTCCCAAACATCATTTTGGGTCTAATGGATAGAATGGGTGCATTCATTGCAAAACCATTTTCGTAACTTCGGTACCCTGAAATAGTGCATTCAGGCCGGAAACACAAGTTTTGCATCTTTTTGCATGCCTAAGGTTTGCGAAATGCTCCAGAGAACTCCCAAACATCATTTTGTGGCTAATGGAGTAGAATGGGTGTATTCGTTGCGAAACCATTTTCGCAACTTCGATACCCCGAAATAATGCATTCAGGCCCGAAACACAAGTTTTGCATCTTTTTACATGCCGAAGGTTTTGCGAAATGCTCCGGAGCACTCCTAGACATCAGTTTGGGTCTAATGGAGTATAATGGGAGCATTTGTTGCGAAACCATTTTCATAACTTCGGTACCCTGAAATAGTGTATTCAGGCCCGAAACACAAGTTTTGCTTCTTTTCACATGCCGAAGGTTTGCGAAATGCTCCGGACCACTCCCAAACATCAATTTGGGGCTAATGGATTTTAATGAGTGTATTCGTTGCAAAACCATTTTCGTAACTTCGGTACCCTGAAATAGTGCATTCAGGCCGGAAACACAAGTTTGCATCTTTTTGCATGCCTAAGGTTTGCGAAATACTCTAGAGAACTCCCAAACATCATTTTGTGGCTAATGGAGTAGAATGGGTGTATTCGTTGCGAAACCATTTTCGCAACTTCGATACCCCGAAATAGTGCATTCAGGCCCGAAACACAAGTTTTGCATCTTTTTACATGCCGAAGGTTATGCGAAATGCTCCGGGCACTCCTAGACATCATTTTGGGTCTAATGGAGTAGAATGGGTGTATTCGTTGCGAAACCATTTTCGCAACATCGATACCCTGAAATAGTGCATTCAGGACCGAAACACAAGTTTTGCATCTTTTTACATGCCGAAGGTTACGCGAAATGCTCTGGAGCACTCCTAGACATCATTTTGGGTCTAATGGAGTAGAATGGGTGCATTCATTGCGAAACCATTTTCGTAACTTCGGGACCCTGAAATAGTGCATTCAGGCCGGAAACACAAGTTTTGCATCTTTTTGCATGCCTAAGGTTTGCAAAATGCTCCAGAGAACTCCCAAACATCATTTTGCGGCTAATGGAGTAGAATGGGTGTATTCGTTGCGAAACCATTTTCGCAACTTCGATACCCCGAAATAGTACATTCAGGCCCGAAACACAAGTTTTGCATCTTTTTACATGCCGAAGGTTATGCGAAATGCTCCGGAGCACTCCTAGACATCATTTTGGGTCTAATGGAGTTGAATGGGTGTATTCGTTGCGAAACCATTGTCGCAACATCGATACCCCGAAATAGTGCATTCAGGCCCGAAACACAAGTTTTGCATCTTTTTACATGCCGAAGGTTACGCGAAATGCTCCGGAGCACTCCTAGACATCATTTTGGGTCTAATGGAGTAGAATGGGTGCATTCATTGCGAAACCATTTTCGTAACTTCGGTACCCTGAAATAGTGTATTCAGGCCCGAAACACAAGTTTTGCATCTTTTCACATGCCGTAGGTTTGCGAAACGCTCCAGAGAACTCCCAAACATCATTTTGGGTCTAATGGATAGAATGGGTGCATTCATTGCAAAACCATTTTCGTAACTTCGGTACCCTGAAATAGTGCATTCAGGCCGGAAACACAAGTTTTGCATCTTTTTGCATGCCTAAGGTTTGCGAAATGCTCCAGAGAACTCCCAAACATCATTTTGTGGCTAATGGAGTAGAATGGGTGTATTCGTTGCGAAACCATTTTCGCAACTTCGATACCCCGAAATAGTGCATTCAGGCCCAAAACACAAGTTTTGCATCTTTTTACATGCCGAAGGTTATGCGAAATGCTCCGGAGCACTCCTAGACATCATTTTGGGTCTAATGGAGTTGAATGGGTGTATTCGTTGCGAAACCATTGTCGCAACATCGATACCCCGAAATAGTGCATTCAGGCCCGAAACACAAGTTTTGCATCTTTTTACATGCCGAAGGTTACGCGAAATGCTCCGGAGCACTCCTAGACATCATTTTGGGTCTAATGGAGTAGAATGGGTGCATTCATTGCGAAACCATTTTCGTAACTTCGGTACCCTGAAATAGTGCATTCAGGCCGGAAACACAAGTTTTGCATCTTTTTGCATGCCTAAGGTTTGCGAAATGCTCCAGAGAACTCCCAAACATCATTTTGTGGCTAATGGAGTAGAATGGGTGTATTCATTGCGAAACCATTTTCGCAACTTCGATACCCCGAAATAGTGCATTCAAGCCCAAAACACAAGTTTTGCATCTTTTTACATGCCGAAGGTTATGCGAAATGCTCCGGAGCACTCCTAGACATCATTTTGGGTCTAATGGAGTTGAATGGGTGTATTCGTTGCGAAACCATTGTCGCAACATCGATACCCCGAAATAGTGCATTCAGGCCCGAAACACAAGTTTTGCATCTTTTTACATGCCGAAGGTTACGCGAAATGCTCCGGAGCACTCCTAGACATCATTTTGGGTCTAATGGAGTAGAATGGGTGCATTCATTGCGAAACCATTTTCGTAACTTCGGTACCCTGAAATAGTGTATTCAGGCCCGAAACACAAGTTTTGCATCTTTTCACATGCCGTAGGTTTGCGAAACGCTCCAGAGAACTCCCAAACATCATTTTGGGTCTAATGGTAGAATGGGTGCATTCATTGCAAAACCATTTTCGTAACTTCGGTACCCTGAAATAGTGCATTCAGGCCGGAAACACAAGTTTTGCATCTTTTTTCATGCCTAAGGTTTGCGAAATGCTCCAGAGAACTCCCAAACATCATTTTGTGGCTAATGGAGTAGAATGGGTGTATTCGTTGCGAAACCATTTTCGCAACTTCGATACCCCGAAATAGTGCATTCAGGCCCGAAACACAAGTTTTGCATCTTTTTACATGCCGAAGGTTATGCGAAATGCTCCGGAGCACTCCTAGACATCATTTTGGGTCTAATGGAGTTGAATGGGTATATTCGTTGCGAAACCATTGTCGCAACATCGATACCCCGAAATAGTGCATTCAGGCCCGAAACACAAGTTTTGCATCTTTTTACATGCCGAAGGTTACGCGAAATGCTCCGGAGCACTCCTAGACATCATTTTGGGTCTAATGGAGTATTATGGGTGCATTCATTGCGAAACCATTTTCGTAACTTCGGTACCCTGAAATAGTGCATTCAGGCCGGAAACACAAGTTTTGCATCTTTTTGCATGCCTAAGGTTTGCGAAATGCTCCAGAGAACTCCCAAACATCATTTTGCGGCTAATGGAGTAGAATGGGTGTATTCGTTGCGAAACCATTTTCGCAACTTCGATACCCCGAAATAGTGCATTCAGGCCCGAAACACAAGTTTTGCATCTTTTTACATGCCGAAGGTTATGCGAAATGCTCCGGAGCACTCCTAGACATCATTTTGGGTCTAATGGAGTTGAATGGGTGTATTCGTTGCGAAACCATTGTCACAACATCGATACCCCGAAATAGTGCATTCAGGCCCGAAACACAAGTTTTGCATCTTTTTACATGCCGAAGGTTACGCGAAATGCTCCGGAGCACTCCTAGACATCATTTTGGGTCTAATGGAGTAGAATGGGTGCATTCATTGCGAAACCATTTTCGTAACTTCGGTACCCTGAAATAGTGCATTCAGGCCGGAAACACAAGTTTTGCATCTTTTTGCATGCCTAAGGTTTGCGAAATGCTCCAGAGAACTCCCAAACATCATTTTGCGGCTAATGGAGTAGAATGGGTGTATTCATTGCGAAACCATTTTCGCAACTTCGATACCCCGAAATAGTGCATTCAGGACCGAAACACAAGTTTTGCATCTTTTTACATGCCGAAGGTTATGCGAAATGCTCCGGAGCACTCCTAGACATCATTTTGGGTCTAATGGAGTTGAATGGGTGTATTCGTTGCGAAACCATTGTCGCAACATCGATACCCCGAAATAGTGCATTCAGGCCCGAAACACAAGTTTTGCATCTTTTTACATGCCGAAGGTTACGCGAAATGCTCCGGAGCACTCCTAGACATCATTTTGGGTCTAATGGAGTAGAATGGGTGCATTTATTGCGAAACCATTTTCGTAACTTCGGTACCCTGAAATAGTGTATTCAGGCCCGAAACACAAGTTTTGCATCTTTTCACATGCCGTAGGTATGCGAAACGCTCCAGAGAACTCCCAAACATCATTTTGGGTCTAATGGATAGAATGGGTGCATTCATTGCAAAACCATTTTCGTAACTTCGGTACCCTGAAATAGTGCATTCAGGCCGGAAACACAAGTTTTGCATCTTTTTGCATGCCTAAGGTTTGCGAAATGCTCCAGAGAACTCCCAAACATCATTTTGTGGCTAATGGAGTAGAATGGGTGTATTCATTGCGAAACCATTTTCGCAACTTCGATACCCCGAAATAGTGCATTCAAGCCCAAAACACAAGTTTTGCATCTTTTTACATGCCGAAGGTTATGCGAAATGCTCCGGAGCACTCCTAGACATCATTTTGGGTCTAATGGAGTTGAATGGGTGTATTCGTTGCGAAACCATTGTCGCAACATCGATACCCCGAAATAGTGCATTCAGGCCCGAAACACAAGTTTTGCATCTTTTTACATGCCGAAGGTTACGCGAAATGCTCCGGAGCACTCCTAGACATCATTTTGGGTCTAATGGAGTAGAATGGGTGCATTCATTGCGAAACCATTTTCGTAACTTCGGTACCCTGAAATAGTGTATTCAGGCCCGAAACACAAGTTTTGCATCTTTTCACATGCCGTAGGTTTGCGAAACGCTCCAGAGAACTCCCAAACATCATTTTGGGTCTAATGGTAGAATGGGTGCATTCATTGCAAAACCATTTTCGTAACTTCGGTACCCTGAAATAGTGCATTCAGGCCGGAAACACAAGTTTTGCATCTTTTTTCATGCCTAAGGTTTGCGAAATGCTCCAGAGAACTCCCAAACATCATTTTGTGGCTAATGGAGTAGAATGGGTGTATTCGTTGCGAAACCATTTTCGCAACTTCGATACCCCGAAATAGTGCATTCAGGCCCGAAACACAAGTTTTGCATCTTTTTACATGCCGAAGGTTATGCGAAATGCTCCGGAGCACTCCTAGACATCATTTTGGGTCTAATGGAGTTGAATGGGTATATTCGTTGCGAAACCATTGTCGCAACATCGATACCCCGAAATAGTGCATTCAGGCCCGAAACACAAGTTTTGCATCTTTTTACATGCCGAAGGTTACGCGAAATGCTCCGGAGCACTCCTAGACATCATTTTGGGTCTAATGGAGTATTATGGGTGCATTCATTGCGAAACCATTTTCGTAACTTCGGTACCCTGAAATAGTGCATTCAGGCCGGAAACACAAGTTTTGCATCTTTTTGCATGCCTAAGGTTTGCGAAATGCTCCAGAGAACTCCCAAACATCATTTTGCGGCTAATGGAGTAGAATGGGTGTATTCGTTGCGAAACCATTTTCGCAACTTCGATACCCCGAAATAGTGCATTCAGGCCCGAAACACAAGTTTTGCATCTTTTTACATGCCGAAGGTTATGCGAAATGCTCCGGAGCACTCCTAGACATCATTTTGGGTCTAATGGAGTTGAATGGGTGTATTCGTTGCGAAACCATTGTCACAACATCGATACCCCGAAATAGTGCATTCAGGCCCGAAACACAAGTTTTGCATCTTTTTACATGCCGAAGGTTACGCGAAATGCTCCGGAGCACTCCTAGACATCATTTTGGGTCTAATGGAGTAGAATGGGTGCATTCATTGCGAAACCATTTTCGTAACTTCGGTACCCTGAAATAGTGCATTCAGGCCGGAAACACAAGTTTTGCATCTTTTTGCATGCCTAAGGTTTGCGAAATGCTCCAGAGAACTCCCAAACATCATTTTGCGGCTAATGGAGTAGAATGGGTGTATTCATTGCGAAACCATTTTCGCAACTTCGATACCCCGAAATAGTGCATTCAGGACCGAAACACAAGTTTTGCATCTTTTTACATGCCGAAGGTTATGCGAAATGCTCCGGAGCACTCCTAGACATCATTTTGGGTCTAATGGAGTTGAATGGGTGTATTCGTTGCGAAACCATTGTCGCAACATCGATACCCCGAAATAGTGCATTCAGGCCCGAAACACAAGTTTTGCATCTTTTTACATGCCGAAGGTTACGCGAAATGCTCCGGAGCACTCCTAGACATCATTTTGGGTCTAATGGAGTAGAATGGGTGCATTTATTGCGAAACCATTTTCGTAACTTCGGTACCCTGAAATAGTGTATTCAGGCCCGAAACACAAGTTTTGCATCTTTTCACATGCCGTAGGTATGCGAAACGCTCCAGAGAACTCCCAAACATCATTTTGGGTCTAATGGATAGAATGGGTGCATTCATTGCAAAACCATTTTCGTAACTTCGGTACCCTGAAATAGTGCATTCAGGCCGGAAACACAAGTTTTGCATCTTTTTGCATGCCTAAGGTTTGCGAAATGCTCCAGAGAACTCCCAAACATCATTTTGTGGCTAATGGAGTAGAATGGGTGTATTCGTTGCGAAACCATTTTCGCAACTTCGATACCCCGAAATAGTGCATTCAAGCCCAAAACACAAGTTTTGCATCTTTTTACATGCCGAAGGTTATGCGAAATGCTCCGGAGCACTCCTAGACATCATTTTGGGTCTAATGGAGTTGAATGGGTGTATTCGTTGCGAAACCATTGTCGCAACATCGATACCCCGAAATAGTGCATTCAGGCCCGAAACACAAGTTTTGCATCTTTTTACATGCCGAAGGTTACGCGAAATGCTCCGGAGCACTCCTAGACATCATTTTGGGTCTAATGGAGTAGAATGGGTGCATTCATTGCGAAACCATTTTCGTAACATCGGTACCCTGAAATAGTGTATTCAGGCCCGAAACACAAGTTTTGCATCTTTTCACATGCCGTAGGTTTGCGAAACGCTCCAGAGAACTCCCAAACATCATTTTGGGTCTAATGGATAGAATGGGTGCATTCATTGCAAAACCATTTTCGTAACTTCGGTACCCTGAAATAGTGCATTCAGGCCGGAAACACAAGTTTTGCATCTTTTTTCATGCCTAAGGTTTGCGAAATGCTCCAGAGAACTCCCAAACATCATTTTGTGGCGAATGGAGTAGAATGGGTGTATTCGTTGCGAAACCATTTTCACAACTTCGATACCCCGAAATAGTGCATTCAGGCCCGAAACACAAGTTTTGCATCTTTTTACATGCCGAAGGTTATGCGAAATGCTCCGGAGCACTCCTAGACATCATTTTGGGTCTAATGGAGTTGAATGGGGGTATTCGTTGCGAAACCATTGTCGCAACATCGATACCCCGAAATAGTGCATTCAGGCCCGAAACACAAGTTTTGCATCTTTTTACATGCCGAAGGTTACGCGAAATGCTCCGGAGCACTCCTAGACATCATTTTGGGTCTAATGGAGTATTATGGGTGCATTCATTGCGAAACCATTTTCGTAACTTCGGTACCCTGAAATAGTGCATTCAGGACGGAAACACAAGTTTTGCATCTTTTTGCATGCCTAAGGTTTGCGAAATGCTCCAGAGAACTCCCAAACATCATTTTGCGGCTAATGGAGTAGAATGGGTGTATTCGTTGCGAAACCATTTTCGCAACTTCGATACCCCGAAATAGTGCATTCAGGCCCAAAACACAAGTTTTGCATCTTTTTACATGCCGAAGGTTATGCGAAATGCTCCGGAGCACTCCTAGACATCATTTTGGGTCTAATGGAGTTGAATGGGTGTATTCGTTGCGAAACCATTGTCTTAACATCGATACCCCGAAATAGTGCATTCAGGCCCGAAACACAAGTTTTGCATCTTTTTACATGCCGAAGGTTACGCGAAATGCTCCGGAGCACTCCTAGACATCATTTTGGGTCTAATGGAGTAGAATGGGTGCATTCATTGCGAAACCATTTTCGTAACTTCGGTACCCTGAAATAGTGCATTCAGGCCGGAAACACAAGTTTTGCATCTTTTTGCATGCCTAAGGTTTGCGAAATGCTCCAGAGAACTCCCAAACATCATTTTGCGGCTAATGGAGTAGAATGGGTGTATTCGTTGCGAAACCATTTTCGCAACTTCGATACCCCGAAATAGTGCATTCAGGCCCGAAACACAAGTTTTGCATCTTTTTACATGCCGAAGGTTATGAGAAATGCTCCGGAGCACTCCTAGACATCATTTTGGGTCTAATGGAGTTGAATGGGTGTATTCGTTGCGAAACCATTGTCGCAACATCGATACCCCGAAATAGTGCATTCAGGCCCGAAACACAAGTTTTGCATCTTTTTACATGCCGAAGGTTACGCGAAATGCTCCGGAGCACTCCTAGACATCATTTTGGGTCTAATGGAGTAGAATGGGTGCATTCATTGCGAAACCATTTTCGTAACTTCGGTACCCTGTAATAGTGTATTCAGGCCCGAAACACAAGTTTTGCATCTTTTCACATGCCGTAGGTTTGCGAAACGCTCCAGAGAACTCCCAAACATCATTTTGGGTCTAATGGATAGAATGGGTGCATTCATTGCAAAACCATTTTCGTAACTTCGGTACCCTGAAATAGTGCATTCAGGCCGGAAACACAAGTTTTGCATCTTTTTGCATGCCTAAGGTTTGCGAAATGCTCCAGAGAACTCCCAAACATCATTTTGTGGCTAATGGAGTAGATTGGGTGTATTCGTTGCGAAACCATTTTCGCAACTTCGATACCCCAAAATAGTGCATTCAGGCCCAAAACACAAGTTTTGCATCTTTTTACATGCCGAAGGTTATGCGAAATGCTCCGGAGCACTCCTAGACATCATTTTGGGTCTAATGGAGTTGAATGGGTGTATTCGTTGCGAAACCATTGTCGCAACATCGATACCCCGAAATAGTGCATTCAGGCCCAAAACACAAGTTTTGCATCTTTTTACATGCCGAAGGTTATGCGAAATGCTCCGTAGCACTCCTAGACATCATTTTGGGTCTAATGGAGTTGAATGGGTGTATTCGTTGCGAAACCATTCTCTTAACATCGATACCCCGAAATAGTGCATTCAGGCCCGAAACACAAGTTTTGCATCTTTTTACATGCCGAAGGTTACGCGAAATGCTCCGGAGCACTCCTAGACATCATTTTGGGTCTAATGGAGTAGAATGGGTGCATTCATTGCGAAACCATTTTCGTAACTTCGGTACCCTGAAATAGTGCATTCAGGCCGGAAACACAAGTTTTGCATCTTTTTGCATGCCTAAGGTTTGCGAAATGCTCCAGAGAACTCCCAAACATCATTTTGCGGCTAATGGAGTAGAATGGGTGTATTCGTTGCGAAACCATTTTCGCAACTTCGATACCCCGAAATAGTGCATTCAGGCCCGAAACACAAGTTTTGCATCTTTTTACATGCCGAAGGTTATGCGAAATGCTCCGGAGCACTCCAAGACATCATTTTGGGTCTAATGGAGTTGAATGGGTGTATTCGTTGCGAAACCATTGTCGCAACATCGATAACCCGAAATAGTGCATTCAGGCCCGAAACACAAGTTTTGCATCTTTTTACATGCCGAAGGTTACGCGAAATGCTCCGGAGCACTCCTAGACATCATTTTGGGTCTAATGGAGTAGAATGGGTGCATTCATTGCGAAACCATTTTCGTAACTTCAGTACCCTGTAATAGTGTATTCAGGCCCGAAACACAAGTTTTGCATCTTTTCACATGCCGTAGGTTTGCGAAACGCTCCAGAGAACTCCCAAACATCATTTTGGGTCTAATGGATAGAATGGGTGCATTCATTGCAAAACCATTTTCGTAACTTCGGTACCCTGAAATAGTGCATTCAGGCCGGAAACACAAGTTTTGCATCTTTTTGCATGCCTAAGGTTTGCGAAATGCTCCAGAGAACTCCCAAACATCATTTTGTGGCTAATGGAGTAGAATGGGTGTATTCATTGCGAAACCATTTTCGCAACTTCGATACCCCGAAATAGTGCATTCAGGCCCAAAACACAAGTTTTGCATCTTTTTACATGCCGAAGGTTTGCGAAAAGCTCCGGAGCACTCCTAGACATCATTTTGGGTCTAATGGAGTAGAATGGGAGCATTTGTTGCGAAACCATTTTTGTAACTTCGGTACCCTGAAATAGTGTATTCAGGCCCGAAACACAAGTTTTGCATCTTTTCACATGCCGAAGGTTTGCGAAATGCTCCGGAGCACTCCCAAACATCATTTTGGGGCTAATGGATTTTAATGAGTGTATTCGTTGCAAAACCATTTTCGTAACTTCGGTACCCCGAAATAGTGCATTCAGGCCGGAAACACAAGTTTTGCATCTTTTTGCATGCCTAAGGTTTGCGAAATACTCTAGAGAACTCCCAAACATTATTTTGTGGCTAATGGAGTAGAATGGGTGTATTCGTTGCGAAACCATTTTCGCAACTTCGATACCCCGAAATAGTGCATTCAGGCCCAAAACACAAGTTTTGCATCTTTTTACATGCCGAAGGTTTGCGAAATGCTCCGGAGCACTCCTAGACATCATTTTGGGTCTAAGGGAGTAGAATGGGAGCATTTGTTGCGAAACCATTTTTGTAACTTCGGTACCCTGAAATAGTGTATTCAGGCCCGAAACACAAGTTTTGCATCTTTTCACATGCCGAAGGTTTGCGAAATGCTCCGGAGCACTCCCAAACATCATTTTGGGGCTAATGGATTTTAATGAGTGTATTCGTTGCAAAACCATTTTCGTAACTTCGGTACCCCGAAATAGTGCATTCAGGCCGGAAACACAAGTTTTGCATCTTTTTGCATGCCTAAGGTTTGCGAAATACTCCAGAGAACTCCCAAACATCATTTTGTGGCTAATGGAGTAGAATGGGTGTATTCGTTGCGAAACCATTTTCGCAACTTCGATACCCCGAAATAGTGCATTCAGGCCCGAAACACAAGTTTTGCATCTTTTTACATGCCGAAGGTTATGCGAAATGCTCCGGAGCACTCCTAGACATCATTTTGGGTCTAATGGAGTTGAATGGGTGTATTCGTTGCGAAACCATTGTCGCAACATCGATACCCCGAAATAGTGCATTCAGGCTCGAAACACAAGTTTTGCATCTTTTTACATGCCGAAGGTTACGCGAAATGCTCCGGAGCACTCCTAGACATCATTTTGGGTCTAATGGAGTAGAATGGGTGCATTCATTGCGAAACCATTTTCGTAACTTCGGTACCCTGAAATAGTGTATTCAGGCCCGAAACACAAGTTTTGCATCTTTTCACATGCCGTAGGTTTGCGAAACGCTCCAGAGAACTCCCAAACATCATTTTGGGTCTAATGGATAGAATGGGTGCATTCATTGCAAAACCATTTTCGTAACTTCGGTACCCTGAAATAGTGCATTCAGGCCGGAAACACAAGTTTTGCATCTTTTTTCATGCCTAAGGTTTGCGAAATGCTCCAGAGAACTCCCAAACATCATTTTGTGGCTAATGGAGTAGAATGGGTGTATTCGTTGCGAAACCATTTTCGCAACTTCGATACCCCGAAATAGTGCATTCAGGCCCGAAACACAAGTTTTGCATCTTTTTACATGCCGAAGGTTATGCGAAATGCTCCGGAGCACTCCTAGACATCATTTTGGGTCTAATGGAGTTGAATGGGTGTATTCGTTGCGAAACCATTGTCGCAACATCGATACCCCGAAATAGTGCATTCAGGCCCGAAACACAAGTTTGGCATCTTTTTACATGCCGAAGGTTACGCGAAATGCTCCGGAGCACTCCTAGACATCATTTTGGGTCTAATGGAGTATTATGGGTGCATTCATTGCGAAACCATTTTCGTAACTTCGGTACCCTGAAATAGTGCATTCAGGCCGGAAACACAAGTTTTGCATCTTTTTGCATGCCTAAGGTTTGCGAAATGCTCCAGAGAACTCCCAAACATCATTTTGCGGCTAATGGAGTAGAATGGGTGTATTCGTTGCGAAACCATTTTCGCAACTTCGATACCCCGAAATAGTGCATTCAGGCCCGAAACACAAGTTTTGCATCTTTTTACATGCCGAAGGTTATGCGAAATGCTCCGGAGCACTCCTAGACATCATTTTGGGTCTAATGGAGTTGAATGGGTGTATTCGTTGCGAAACCATTGTCGCAACATCGATACCCCGAAATAGTGCATTCAGGCCCGAAACACAAGTTTGGCATCTTTTTACATGCCGAAGGTTACGCGAAAAGCTCCGGAGCACTCCTAGACATCATTTTGGGTCTAATGGAGTATTATGGGTGCATTCATTGCGAAACCATTTTCGTAACTTCGGTACCCTGAAATAGTGCATTCAGGCCGGAAACACAAGTTTTGCATCTTTTTGCATGCCTAAGGTTTGCGAAATGCTCCAGAGAACTCCCAAACATCATTTTGCGGCTAATGGAGTAGAATGGGTGTATTCGTTGCGAAACCATTTTCGCAACTTCGATACCCCGAAATAGTGCATTCAGGCCCGAAACACAAGTTTTGCATCTTTTTACATGCCGAAGGTTATGCGAAATGCTCCGGAGCACTCCTAGACATCATTTTGGGTCTAATGGAGTTGAATGGGTGTATTCGTTGCGAAACCATTGTCGCAACATCGATACCCCGAAATAGTGCATTCAGGCCCGAAACACAAGTTTTGCATCTTTTGACATGCCGAAGGTTACGCGAAATGCTCCGGAGCACTCCCAAACATCATTTTGGGTCTAATGGATAGAATGGGTGCATTCATTGCAAAACCATTTTCGTAACTTCGGTACCCTGAAATAGTGCATTCAGGCCGGAAACACAAGTTTTGCATCTTTTTGCATGCCTAAGGTTTGCGAAATGCTCCAGAGAACTCCCAAACATCATTTTGCGGCTAATGGAGTAGAATGGGTGTATTCGTTGCGAAACCATTTTCGCAACTTCGATACCCCGAAATAGTGCATTCAGGCCCAAAACACAAGTTTTGCATCTTTTTACATGCCGAAGGTTTGCGAAAAGCTCCGGAGCACTCCTAGACATCATTTTGGGTCTAATGGAGTAGAATGGGAGCATTTGTTGCGAAACCATTTTTGTAACTTCGGTACCCTGAAATAGTGTATTCAGGCCCGAAACACAAGTTTTGCATCTTTTCACATGCCGAAGGTTTGCGAAATGCTCCGGAGCACTCCCAAACATCATTTTGGGGCTAATGGATTTTAATGAGTGTATTCGTTGCAAAACCATTTTCGTAACTTCGGTACCCCGAAATAGTGCATTCAGGCCGGAAACACAAGTTTTGCATCTTTTTGCATGCCTAAGGTTTGCGAAATACTCCAGAGAACTCCCAAACATTATTTTGTGGCTAATGGAGTAGAATGGGTGTATTCGTTGCGAAACCATTTTCGCAACTTCGATACCCCGAAATAGTGCATTCAGGCCCAAAACACAAGTTTTGCATCTTTTTACATGCCGAAGGTTTGCGAAATGCTCCGGAGCACTCCTAGACATCATTTTGGGTCTAAGGGAGTAGAATGGGAGCATTTGTTGCGAAACCATTTTTGTAACTTCGGTACCCTGAAATAGTGTATTCAGGCCCGAAACACAAGTTTTGCATCTTTTCACATGCCGAAGGTTTGCGAAATGCTCCGGAGCACTCCCAAACATCATTTTGGGGCTAATGGATTTTAATGAGTGTATTCGTTGCAAAACCATTTTCGTAACTTCGGTACCCCGAAATAGTGCATTCAGGCCGGAAACACAAGTTTTGCATCTTTTTGCATGCCTAAGGTTTGCGAAATACTCCAGAGAACTCCCAAACATCATTTTGGGTCTAATGGAGTTGAATGGGTGTATTCGTTGCGAAACCATTGTCGCAACATCGATACCCCGAAATAGTGCATTCAGTCCCGAAACACAAGTTTTGCATCTTTTTACATGCCGAAGGTTACGCGAAATGCTCCGGAGCACTCCTAGACATCATTTTGGGTCTAATGGAGTAGAATGGGTGCATTCATTGCGAAACCATTTTCGTAACTTCGGTACCCTGAAATAGTGTATTCAGGCCCGAAACACAAGTTTTGCATCTTTTCACATGCCGTAGGTTTGCGAAACGCTCTAGAGAACTCCCAAACATCATTATGGGTCTAATGGATAGAATGGGTGCATTCATTGGAAAACCATTTTCGTAACTTCGGTACCCTGAAATAGTGCATTCAGGCCGGAAACACAAGTTTTGCATCTTTTTGCATGCCTAAGGTTTGCGAAATGCTCCAGAGAACTCCCAAACATCATTTTGTGGCTAATGGAGTAGAATGGGTGTATTCGTTGCGAAACCATTTTCGCAACTTCGATACCCCGAAATAGTGCATTCAGGCCCGAAACACAAGTTTTGCATCTTTTTACATGCCGAAGGTTATGCGAAATGCTCCGGAGCACTCCTAGACATCATTTTGGGTCTAATGGAGTTGAATGGGTGTATTCGTTGCGAAACCATTGTCGCAACATCGATACCCCGAAATAGTGCATTCAGGCCCGAAACACAAGTTTTGCATCTTTTTACATGCCGAAGGTTACGCGAAATGCTCCGGAGCACTCCTAGACATCATTTTGGGTCTAATGGAGTAGAATGGGTGCATTCATTGCGAAACCATTTTCGTAACTTCGGTACCCTGAAATAGTGTATTCAGGCCCGAAACACAAGTTTTGCATCTTTTCACATGCCGTAGGTTTGCGAAACGCTCCAGAGAACTCCCAAACATCATTTTGGGTCTAATGGATAGAATGGGTGCATTCATTGCAAAACCATTTTCGTAACTTCGGTACCCTGAAATAGTGTATTCAGGCCGGAAACACAAGTTTTGCATCTTTTTGCATGCCGAAGGTTTGCGAAATGCTCCAGAGAACTTCCAAACATCATTTTGGGGCTAATGGAGTAGAATGGGTGCATTCATTGCGAAATCATTTTCGTAACTTCGGTACCCTGAAATAGTGTATTCAGGCCGGAAACCCAAGTTTTGCATCTTTTTGCATGCCTAAGGTTTGTGAAATGCTCCAGAGAATTCCCAAACATCATTTTGGGGCTAATGGAGTAGAATGGGTGTATTTATTGCGAAACCATTTTCGCAACTTCGATACCCCAAAATAGTGCATTCAGGCCCGAAACACAAGTTTTGCATTTTTTACATGCCGAAGGTTTGCGAAATGCTCCGGAGCACGCCCAAACATCATTTTGGGTCTAATGGAGTATAATGGGTGTATTCGTTGCGAAACCATTTTCGCAACTTCGATACCCCGAAATAGTGCATTCAGCCCGAAACACAAGTTTTGCATCTTTTTACATGCCGAAGGTTTTGCGAAATGCTCCGGAGCACTCCCAAACATCATTTTGGGTCTAATGGAGTAGAATGGGTGTACTCGTTGCGAAACCATTTTCGCAACTTCGATACCCCGAAAGAGTGCATTCAGGCCCGAAACACAAGTTTTGCATCTTTTTACATGCCGAAAGTTTAGTGAAATGCTCCGGAGCACTCCTAGACATCATTTTGGGTCTAATGGAGTAGAATGGGAGCATTTGTTGGAAACCATTTTTGTAACTTCGGTACCCTGAAATAGTGTATTCAGGCCCGAAACACAAGTTTTGCATCTTTCCACATGCCGAAGGTTTGCGAAAAGCTCCGGAGCACTCCCAAACATCATTTTGGGGCTAATGGATTTTAATGAGTGTATTCGTTGCAAAACCATTTTCGTAACTTCGGTACCCCGAAATAGTGCATTCAGGCCGGAAACACAAGTTTTGCATCTTTTTGCATGCCTAAGGTTTGCGAAATACTCCAGAGAACTCCCAAACATCATTTTGGGTCTAATGGAGTTGAATGGGTGTATTCGTTGCGAAACCATTGTCGCAACATCGATACCCCGAAATAGTGCATTCAGTCCCGAAACACAAGTTTTGCATCTTTTTACATGCCGAAGGTTACGCGAAATGCTCCGGAGCACTCCTAGACATCATTTTGGGTCTAATGGAGTAGAATGGGTGCATTCATTGCGAAACCATTTTCGTAACTTCGGTACCCTGAAATAGTGTATTCAGGCCCGAAACACAAGTTTTGCATCTTTTCACATGCCGTAGGTTTGCGAAACGCTCTAGAGAACTCCCAAACATCATTATGGGTCTAATGGATAGAATGGGTGCATTCATTGGAAAACCATTTTCGTAACTTCGGTACCCTGAAATAGTGCATTCAGGCCGGAAACACAAGTTTTGCATCTTTTTGCATGCCTAAGGTTTGCGAAATGCTCCAGAGAACTCCCAAACATCATTTTGTGGCTAATGGAGTAGAATGGGTGTATTCGTTGCGAAACCATTTTCGCAACTTCGATACCCCGAAATAGTGCATTCAGGCCCGAAACACAAGTTTTGAATCTTTTTACATGCCGAAGGTTATGCGAAATGCTCCGGAGCACTCCTAGACATCATTTTGGGTCTAATGGAGTTGAATGGGTGTATTCGTTGCGAAACCATTGTCGCAACATCGATACCCCGAAATAGTGCATTCAGGCCCGAAACACAAGCTTTGCATCTTTTTACATGCCGAAGGTTACGCGAAATGCTCCGGAGCACTCCTAGACATCATTTTGGGTCTAATGGAGTAGAATGGGTGCATTCATTGCGAAACCATTTTCGTAACTTCGGTACCCTGAAATAGTGTATTCAGGCCCGAAACACAAGTTTTGCATCTTTTCACATGCCGTAGGTTTGCGAAACGCTCTAGAGAACTCCCAAACATCATTATGGGTCTAATGGATAGAATGGGTGCATTCATTGGAAAACCATTTTCGTAACTTCGGTACCCTGAAATAGTGCATTCAGGCCGGAAACACAAGTTTTGCATCTTTTTGCATGCCTAAGGTTTGCGAAATGCTCCAGAGAACTCCCAAACATCATTTTGTGGCTAATGGAGTAGAATGGGTGTATTCGTTGCGAAACCATTTTCGCAACTTCGATACCCCGAAATAGTGCATTCAGGCCCGAAACACAAGTTTTGCATCTTTTTACATGCCGAAGGTTATGCGAAATGCTCCGGAGCACTCCTAGACATCATTTTGGGTCTAATGGAGTTGAATGGGTGTATTCGTTGCGAAACCATTGTCGCAACATCGATACCCCGAAATAGTGCATTCAGGCCCGAAACACAAGTTTTGCATCTTTTTACATGCCGAAGGTTACGCGAAATGCTCCGGAGCACTCCTAGACATCATTTTGGGTCTAATGGAGTAGAATGGGTGCATTCATTGCGAAACCATTTTCGTAACTTCGGTACCCTGAAATAGTGTATTCAGGCCCGAAACACAAGTTTTGCATCTTTTCACATGCCGTAGGTTTGCGAAACGCTCCAGAGAACTCCCAAACATCATTTTGGGTCTAATGGATAGAATGGGTGCATTCATTGCAAAACCATTTTCGTAACTTCGGTACCCTGAAATAGTGTATTCAGGCCGGAAACACAAGTTTTGCATCTTTTTGCATGCCGAAGGTTTGCGAAATGCTCCAGAGAACTTCCAAACATCATTTTGGGGCTAATGGAGTAGAATGGGTGCATTCATTGCGAAATCATTTTCGTAACTTCGGTACCCTGAAATAGTGTATTCAGGCCGGAAACCCAAGTTTTGCATCTTTTTGCATGCCTAAGGTTTGTGAAATGCTCCAGAGAATTCCCAAACATCATTTTGGGGCTAATGGAGTAGAATGGGTGTATTTATTGCGAAACCATTTTCGCAACTTCGATACCCCAAAATAGTGCATTCAGGCCCGAAACACAAGTTTTGCATTTTTTACATGCCGAAGGTTTGCGAAATGCTCCGGAGCACGCCCAAACATCATTTTGGGTCTAATGGAGTATAATGGGTGTATTCGTTGCGAAACCATTTTCGCAACTTCGATACCCCGAAATAGTGCATTCAGCCCGAAACACAAGTTTTGCATCTTTTTACATGCCGAAGGTTTTGCGAAATGCTCCGGAGCACTCCCAAACATCATTTTGGGTCTAATGGAGTAGAATGGGTGTACTCGTTGCGAAACCATTTTCGCAACTTCGATACCCCGAAAGAGTGCATTCAGGCCCGAAACACAAGTTTTGCATCTTTTTACATGCCGAAAGTTTAGTGAAATGCTCCGGAGCACTCCTAGACATCATTTTGGGTCTAATGGAGTAGAATGGGAGCATTTGTTGGAAACCATTTTTGTAACTTCGGTACCCTGAAATAGTGTATTCAGGCCCGAAACACAAGTTTTGCATCTTTCCACATGCCGAAGGTTTGCGAAAAGCTCCGGAGCACTCCCAAACATCATTTTGGGGCTAATGGATTTTAATGAGTGTATTCGTTGCAAAACCATTTTCGTAACTTCGGTACCCCGAAATAGTGCATTCAGGCCGGAAACACAAGTTTTGCATCTTTTTGCATGCCTAAGGTTTGCGAAATACTCCAGAGAACTCCCAAACATCATTTTGGGTCTAATGGAGTTGAATGGGTGTATTCGTTGCGAAACCATTGTCGCAACATCGATACCCCGAAATAGTGCATTCAGTCCCGAAACACAAGTTTTGCATCTTTTTACATGCCGAAGGTTACGCGAAATGCTCCGGAGCACTCCTAGACATCATTTTGGGTCTAATGGAGTAGAATGGGTGCATTCATTGCGAAACCATTTTCGTAACTTCGGTACCCTGAAATAGTGTATTCAGGCCCGAAACACAAGTTTTGCATCTTTTCACATGCCGTAGGTTTGCGAAACGCTCTAGAGAACTCCCAAACATCATTATGGGTCTAATGGATAGAATGGGTGCATTCATTGGAAAACCATTTTCGTAACTTCGGTACCCTGAAATAGTGCATTCAGGCCGGAAACACAAGTTTTGCATCTTTTTGCATGCCTAAGGTTTGCGAAATGCTCCAGAGAACTCCCAAACATCATTTTGTGGCTAATGGAGTAGAATGGGTGTATTCGTTGCGAAACCATTTTCGCAACTTCGATACCCCGAAATAGTGCATTCAGGCCCGAAACACAAGTTTTGCATCTTTTTACATGCCGAAGGTTATGCGAAATGCTCCGGAGCACTCCTAGACATCATTTTGGGTCTAATGGAGTTGAATGGGTGTATTCGTTGCGAAACCATTGTCGCAACATCGATACCCCGAAATAGTGCATTCAGGCCCGAAACACAAGTTTTGCATCTTTTTACATGCCGAAGGTTACGCGAAATGCTCCGGAGCACTCCTAGACATCATTTTGGGTCTAATGGAGTAGAATGGGTGCATTCATTGCGAAACCATTTTCGTAACTTCGGTACCCTGAAATAGTGTATTCAGGCCCGAAACACAAGTTTTGCATCTTTTCACATGCCGTAGGTTTGCGAAACGCTCCAGAGAACTCCCAAACATCATTTTGGGTCTAATGGATAGAATGGGTGCATTCATTGCAAAACCATTTTCATAACTTCGGTACCCTGAAATAGTGTATTCAGGCCGGAAACACAAGTTTTGCATCTTTTTGCATGCCGAAGGTTTGCGAAATGCTCCAGAGAACTTCCAAACATCATTTTGGGGCTAATGGAGTAGAATGGGTGCATTCATTGCGAAATCATTTTCGTAACTTCGGTACCCTGAAATAGTGTATTCAGGCCGGAAACCCAAGTTTTGCATCTTTTTGCATGCCTAAGGTTTGTGAAATGCTCCAGAGAATTCCCAAACATCATTATGGGGCTAATGGAGTTGAATGGGTGTATTTATTGCGAAACCATTTTCGCAACTTCGATACCCCAAAATAGTGCATTCAGGCCCGAAACACAAGTTTTGCATTTTTTACATGCCGAAGGTTTGCGAAATGCTCCGGAGCACGCCCAAACATCATTTTGGGTCTAATGGAGTATAATGGGTGTATTCGTTGCGAAACCATTTTCGCAACTTCGATACCCCGAAATAGTGCATTCAGCCCGAAACACAAGTTTTGCATCTTTTTACATGCCGAAGGTTTTGCGAAATGCTCCGGAGCACTCCCAAACATCATTTTGGGTCTAATGGAGTAGAATGGGTGTACTCGTTGCGAAACCATTTTCGCAACTTCGATACCCCGAAAGAGTGCATTCAGGCCCGAAACACAAGTTTTGCATCTTTTTACATGCCGAAAGTTTAGTGAAATGCTCCGGAGCACTCCTAGACATCATTTTGGGTCTAATGGAGTAGAATGGGAGCATTTGTTGGAAACCATTTTTGTAACTTCGGTACCCTGAAATAGTGTATTCAGGCCCGAAACACAAGTTTTGCATCTTTCCACATGCCGAAGGTTTGCGAAAAGCTCCGGAGCACTCCCAAACATCATTTTGGGGCTAATGGATTTTAATGAGTGTATTCGTTGCAAAACCATTTTCGTAACTTCGGTACCCCGAAATAGTGCATTCAGGCCGGAAACACAAGTTTTGCATCTTTTTGCATGCCTAAGGTTTGCGAAATACTCCAGAGAACTCCCAAACATCATTTTGTGGCTAATGGAGTAGAATGGGTGTATTCGTTGCGAAACCATTTTCGCAACTTCGATACCCCGAAATAGTGCATTCAGGCCCGAAACACAAGTTTTGCATCTTTTTACATGCCGAAGGTTATGCGAAATGCTCCGGAGCACTCCTAGACATCATTTTAGGTCTAATGGAGTTGAATGGGTGTATTCGTTGCGAAACCATTGTCGCAACATCGATACCCCGAAATAGTGCATTCGGGCCCGAAACAAAAGTTTTGCATCTTTTTACATGCCGAAGGTTACGCGAAATGCTCCAGAGCACTCCTAGACATCATTTTGGGTCTAATGGAGTAGAATGGGTGCATTCATTGCGAAACCATTTTCGTAACTTCGGTACCCTGAAATAGTGTATTCAGGCCCGAAACACAAGTTTTGCATCTTTTCACATGCCGTAGGTTTGCGAAACGCTCCAGAGAACTCCCAAACATCATTTTGGGTCTAATGGATAGAATGGGTGCATTCATTGCAAAACCATTTTCGTAAGTTCGGTACCCTGAAATAGTGCATTCAGGCCGAAAACACAAGTTTTGCATCTTTTTGCATGCCTAAGGTTTGCGAAATGCTCCAGAGAACTCCCAAACATCATTTTGTGGCTAATGGAGTAGAATGGGTGTATTCGTTGCGAAACCATTTTCGCAACTTCGATACCCCGAAATAGTGCATTCAGGCCCGAAACACAAGTTTTGCACCTTTTTACATGCCGAAGGTTATGCAAAATGCTCCGGAGCACTCCTAGACATCATTTTGGGTCTAATGGAGTTGAATGGGTGTATTCGTTGCGAAACCATTGTCACAACATCGATACCCCGAAATAATGCATTCAGGCCCGAAACACAAGTTTTGCATCTTTTTACATGCCGAAGGTTATGCGAAATGCTCCGGAGCACTCCTAGACATCATTTTGGGTCTAATGGAGTAGAATGGGTGTATTCGTTGCGAAACCATTTTCGCAACATCGATACCCCGAAATAGTGCATTCAGGCCCGAAACACAAGTTTTGCATCTTTTTACATGCCGAAGGTTACGCGAAATGCTCCGGAGCACTCCTAGACATCATTTTGGGTCTAATGGAGTAGAATGGGTGCATTCATTGCGAAACCATTTTCGTAACTTCGGTACCCTGAAATAGTGTATTCAGGCCCGAAACACAAGTTTTGCATCTTTTCACATGCCGTAGGTTTGCGAAACGGTCCAGAGAACTCCCAAACATCATTTTGGGTCTAATGGATAGAATGGGTGCATTCATTGCAAAACCATTTTCGTAACTTCGGTACCCTGAAATAGTGTATTTAGGCCGGAAACACAAGTTTTGCATCTTTTTGCATGCCGAAGGTTTGCGAAATGCTCCAGATAACTCCCAAACATCATTTTGGGGCTAATGGAGTAGAATGGGTGCATTCATTGCGAAATCATTTTCGT
Source organism: Cenchrus fungigraminus (assembly GCA_036936925.1). NCBI lineage: Eukaryota > Viridiplantae > Streptophyta > Magnoliopsida > Poales > Poaceae > Cenchrus > Cenchrus fungigraminus. Next base: position 127,175 of record JAQONI010000081.1, read on the forward strand.
AACTTCGGTACCCTGAAATAGTGTATTCAGGCCGGAAACCCAAGTTTTGCATCTTTTTGCATGCCTAAGGTTTGTGAAATGCTCCAGAGAATTCCCAAACATCATTTTGGGGCTAATGGAGTAGAATGGGTGTATTTATTGTGAAACCATTTTCGCAACTTCGATACCCCAAAATAGTGCATTCAGGCCCGAAACACAAGTTTTGCATTTTTTACATGCCGAAGGTTTGCGAAATGCTCCGGAGCACTCCCAAACATCATTTTGGGTCTAATGGAGTATAATGGGTGTATTCGTTGCGAAACCATTTTCGCAACTTCGATACCCCAAAATAGTGCATTCAGCCCGAAACACAAGTTTTGTATCTTTTTACATGCCGAAGGTTTTGCGAAATGCTCCGGAGCACTCCCAAACATCATTTTGGGTCTAATGGAGTAGAATGGGTGTACTCGTTGCGAAACCATTTTCGCAACTTCGATACCCCGAAAGAGTGCATTCAGGCCCGAAACACAAGTTTTGCATCTTTTTACATGCCGAAAGTTTAGCGAAATGCTCCGGAGCACTCCTAGACATCATTTTGGGTCTAATGGAGTAGAATGGGAGCATTTGTTGCGAAACCATTTTCGTAACTTCGGTACCCTGAAATAGTGTATTCAGGCCCGAAACACAAGTTTTGCATCTTTTCACATGCCGAAGGTTTGCGAAATGCTCCGGAGCACTCCCAAACATCATTTTGGGGCTAATGGATTTCAATGAGTGTATTCGTTGCAAAACCATTTTCGTAACTTCGGTACCCCGAAATAGTGCATTCAGGCCGGAAACACAAGTTTTGCATCTTTTTGCATGCCTAAGGTTTGCGAAATACTCCAGAGAACTCCCAAACATCATTTTGTGGCTAATGGAGTAGAATGGGTGTATTCGTTGCGAAACCATTTTCGCAACTTCGATACCCCGAAATAGTGCATTCAGGCCCGAAACAGAAGTTTTGCATCTTTTTACATGCCGAAGGTTATGCGAAATGCTCCGGAGCACTCCTAGACATCATTTTGGGTCTAATGGAGTAGAATGGGTGTATTCGTTGCGAAACCATTTTCGCAACATCGATACCCCGAAATAGTGCATTCAGGCCCGAAACACAAGTTTTGCATCTTTTTACATGCCGAAGGTTACGCGAAATGCTCCGGAGCACTCCTAGACATCATTTTGGGTCTAATGGAGTAGAATGGGTGCATTCATTGCGAAACCATTTTCGTAACTTCGGTACCCTAAAATAGTGTATTCAGGCCCGAAACACAAGTTTTGCATCTTTTCACATGCCGTAGGTTTGCGAAACGCTCCAGAGAACTCCCAAACATCATTTTGGGTCTAATGGATAGAATGGGTGCATTCATTGCAAAACCATTTTCGTAACTTCGGTACCCTGAAATAGTGTATTTAGGCCGGAAACACAAGTTTTGCATCTTTTTGCATGCCGAAGGTTTGCGAAATGCTCCAGACAACTCCCAAACATCATTTTGGGGCTAATGGAGTAGAATGGGTGCATTCATTGCGAAATCATTTTCGTAACTTCGGTACCCTGAAATAGTGTATTCAGGCCGGAAACCCAAGTTTTGCATCTTTTTGCATGCCTAAGGTTTGTGAAATGCTCCAGAGAATTCCCAAACATCATTTTGGGGCTAATGGAGTAGAATGGGTGTATTTATTGTGAAACCATTTTCGCAACTTCGATACCCCAAAATAGTGCATTCAGGCCCGAAACACAAGTTTTGCATTTTTTACATGCCGAAGGTTTGCGAAAGGCTCCGGAGCACTCCCAAACATCATTTTGGGTCTAATGGAGTATAATGGGTGTATTCGTTGCGAAACCATTTTCGCAACTTCGATACCCCGAAATAGTGCATTCAGCCCGAAACACAAGTTTTGTATCTTTTTACATGCCGAAGGTTTTGCGAAATGCTCCGGAGCACTCCCAAACATCATTTTGGGTCTAATGGAGTAGAATGGGTGTACTCGTTGCGAAACCATTTTCGCAACTTCGATACCCCGAAAGAGTGCATTCAGGCCCGAAACACAAGTTTTGCATCTTTTTACATGCCGAAAGTTTAGCGAAATGCTCCGGAGCACTCCTAGACATCATTTTGGGTCTAATGGAGTAGAATGGGAGCATTTGTTGCGAAACCATTTTCGTAACTTCGGTACCCTGAAATAGTGTATTCAGGCCCGAAACACAAGTTTTGCATCTTTTCATATGCCGAAGGTTTGCGAAATGCTCCGGAGCACTCCCAAACATCATTTTGGGGCTAATGGATTTCAATGAGTGTATTCGTTGCAAAACCATTTTCGTAACTTCGGTACCCCGAAATAGTGCATTCAGGCCGGAAACACAAGTTTTGCATCTTTTTGCATGCCTAAGGTTTGCGAAATACTCCAGAGAACTCCCAAACATCATTTTGTGGCTAATGGAGTAGAATGGGTGTATTCGTTGCGAAACCATTTTCGCAACTTCGATACCCCGAAATAGTGCATTCAGGCCCGAAACACAAGTTTTGCATCTTTTTACATGCCGAAGGTTATGCGAAATGCTCCGGAGCACTCCTAGACATCATTTTGGGTCTAATGGAGTAGAATGGGTGTATTCGTTGCGAAACCATTTTCGCAACATCGATACCCCGAAATAGTGCATTCAGGCCCGAAACACAAGTTTTGCATCTTTTTACATGCCGAAGGTTACGCGAAATGCTCCGGAGCACTCCTAGACATCATTTTGGGTCTAATGGAGTAGAATGGGTGCATTCATTGCGAAACCATTTTCGTAACTTCGGTACCCTGAAATAGTGTATTCAGGCCCGAAACACAAGTTTTGCATCTTTTCACATGCCGTAGGTTTGCGAAACGCTCCAGAGAACTCCCAAACATCATTTTGGGTCTGATGGATAGAATGGGTGCATTCATTGCAAAACCATTTTCATAACTTCGGTACCCTGAAATAGTGTATTAAGGCCCGAAACACAAGTTTTGCATCTTTTTGCATGCCGAAGGTTTGCGAAATGCTCCAGAGAACTCCCAAACATCATTTTGGGGCTAATGGAGTAGAATGGGTGCATTCATTGCGAAATCATTTTCGTAACTTCGGTACCCTGAAATAGTGTATTCAGGCCGGAAACCCAAGTTTTGCATCTTTTTGCATGCCTAAGGTTTGTGAAATGCTCCAGAGAATTCCCAAACATCATTTTGGGGCTAATGGAGTAGAATGGGTGTATTTATTGTGAAACCATTTTCGCAACTTCGATACCCCAAAATAGTGCATTCAGGCCCGAAACACAAGTTTTGCATCTTTTTACATGCCGAAGGTTTTGCGAAATGCTCCGGAGCACTCCCAAACATCATTTTGGGTCTAATGGAGTATAATGGGTGTATTCGTTGCGAAACCATTTTCGCAACTTCGATACCCCGAAATAGTGCATTCAGCCCGAAACACAAGTTTTGTATCTTTTTACATGCCGAAGGTTTTGCGAAATGCTCCGGAGCACTCCCAAACATCATTTTGGGTCTAATGGAGTAGAATGGGTGTACTCGTTGCGAAACCATTTTCGCAACTTCGATACCCCGAAAGAGTGCATTCAGGCCCGAAACACAAGTTTTGCATCTTTTTACATGCCGAAAGTTTAGCGAAATGCTCCGGAGCACTCCTAGACATCATTTTGGGTCTAATGGAGTAGAATGGGAGCATTTGTTGCGAAACCATTTTCGTAACTTCGGTACCCTGAAATAGTGTATTCAGGCCCGAAACACAAGTTTTGCATCTTTTCACATGCCGAAGGTTTGCGAAATGCTCCGGAGCACTCCCAAACATCATTTTGGGGCTAATGGATTTCAATGAGTGTATTCGTTGCAAAACCATTTTCGTAACTTCGGTACCCCGAAATAGTGCATTCAGGCCGGAAACACAAGTTTTGCATCTTTTTGCATGCCTAAGGTTTGCGAAATACTCCAGAGAACTCCCAAACATCATTTTGTGGCTAATGGAGTAGAATGGGTGTATTCGTTGCGAAACCATTTTCGCAACTTCGATACCCCGAAATAGTGCATTCAGGCCCGAAACACAAGTTTTGCATCTTTTTACATGCCGAAGGTTATGCGAAATGCTCCGGAGCACTCCTAGACATCATTTTGGGTCTAATGGAGTAGAATGGGTGTATTCGTTGCGAAACCATTTTCGCAACATCGATACCCCGAAATAGTGCATTCAGGCCCGAAACACAAGTTTTTCATCTTTTTACATGCCGAAGGTTACGCGAAATGCTCCGGAGCACTCCTAGACATCATTTTGGGTCTAATGGAGTAGAATGGGTGCATTCATTGCGAAACCATTTTCGTAACTTCGGTACCCTGAAATAGTGTATTCAGGCCCGAAACACAAGTTTTGCATCTTTTCACATGCCGTAGGTTTGCGAAACGCTCCAGAGAACTCCCAAACATCATTTTGGGTCTAATGGATAGAATGGGTGCATTCATTGCAAAACCATTTTCGTAACTTCGGTACCCTGAAATAGTGTATTTAGGCCGGAAACACAAGTTTTGCATCTTTTTGCATGCCGAAGGTTTGCGAAATGCTCCAGACAACTCCCAAACATCATTTTGGGGCTAATGGAGTAGAATGGGTGCATTCATTGTGAAATCATTTTCGTAACTTCGGTACCCTGAAATAGTGTATTCAGGCCGGAAACCCAAGTTTTGCATCTTTTTGCATGCCTAAGGTTTGTGAAATGCTCCAGAGAATTCCCAAACATCATTTTGGGGCTAATGGAGTAGAATGGGTGTATTTATTGTGAAACCATTTTCGCAACTTCGATACCCCAAAATAGTGCATTCAGGCCCGAAACACAAGTTTTGCATTTTTTACATGCCGAAGGTTTGCGAAAGGCTCCGGAGCACTCCCACACATCATTTTGGGTCTAATGGAGTATAATGGGTGTATTCGTTGCGAAACCATTTTCGCAACTTCGATACCCCGAAATAGTGCATTCAGCCCGAAACACAAGTTTTGTATCTTTTTACATGCCGAAGGTTTTGCGAAATGCTCCGGAGCACTCCCAAACATCATTTTGGGTCTAATGGAGTAGAATGGGTGTACTCGTTGCGAAACCATTTTCGCAACTTCGATACCCCGAAAGAGTGCATTCAGGCCCGAAACACAAGTTTTGCATCTTTTTACATGCCGAAAGTTTAGCGAAATGCTCCGGAGCACTCCTAGACATCATTTTGGGTCTAATGGAGTAGAATGGGAGCATTTGTTGCGAAACCATTTTCGTAACTTCGGTACCCTGAAATAGTGTATTCAGGCCCGAAACACAAGTTTTGCATCTTTTCACATGCCGAAGGTTTGCGAAATGCTCCGGAGCACTCCCAAACATCATTTTGGGGCTAATGGATTTCAATGAGTGTATTCGTTGCAAAACCATTTTCGTAACTTCGGTACCCCGAAATAGTGCATTCAGGCCGGAAACACAAGTTTTGCATCTTTTTGCATGCCTAAGGTTTGCGAAATACTCCAGAGAACTCCCAAACATCATTTTGTGGCTAATGGAGTAGAATGGGTGTATTCGTTGCGAAACCATTTTCGCAACTTCGATACCCCGAAATAGTGCATTCAGGCCCGAAACACAAGTTTTGCATCTTTTTACATGCCGAAGGTTATGCGAAATGCTCCGGAGCACTCCTAGACATCATTTTGGGTCTAATGGAGTAGAATGGGTGTATTCGTTGTGAAACCATTTTCGCAACATCGATACCCCGAAATAGTGCATTCAGGCCCGAAACACAAGTTTTGCATCTTTTTACATGCCGAAGGTTACGCGAAATGCTCCGGAGCACTCCTAGACATCATTTTGGGTCTAATGGAGTAGAATGGGTGCATTCATTGCGAAACCATTTTCGTAACTTCGGTACCCTGAAATAGTGTATTCAGGCCCGAAACACAAGTTTTGCATCTTTTCACATGCCGTAGGTTTGCGAAACGCTCCAGAGAACTCCCAAACATCATTTTGGGTCTAATGGATAGAATGGGTGCATTCATTGCAAAACCATTTTCGTAACTTCGGTACCCTGAAATAGTGTATTTAGGCCGGAAACACAAGTTTTGCATCTTTTTGCATGCCGAAGGTTTGCGAAATGCTCCAGACAACTCCCAAACATCATTTTGGGGCTAATGGAGTAGAATGGGTGCATTCATTGCGAAATCATTTTCGTAACTTCGGTACCCTGAAATAGTGTATTCAGGCCGGAAACCCAAGTTTTGCATCTTTTTGCATGCCTAAGGTTTGTGAAATGCTCCAGAGAATTCCCAAACATCATTTTGGGGCTAATGGAGTAGAATGGGTGTATTTATTGTGAAACCATTTTCGCAACTTCGATACCCCAAAATAGTGCATTCAGGCCCGAAACACAAGTTTTGCATTTTTTACATGCCGAAGGTTTGCGAAAGGCTCCGGAGCACTCCCAAACATCATTTTGGGTCTAATGGAGTATAATGGGTGTATTCGTTGCGAAACCATTTTCGCAACTTCGATACCCCGAAATAGTGCATTCAGCCCGAAACACAGGTTTTGTATCTTTTTACATGCCGAAGGTTTTGCGAAATGCTCCGGAGCACTCCCAAACATCATTTTGGGTCTAATGGAGTAGAATGGGTGTACTCATTGCGAAACCATTTTCGCAACTTCGATACCCCGAAAGAGTGCATTCAGGCCCGAAACACAAGTTTTGCATCTTTCTACATGCCGAAAGTTTAGCGAAATGCTCCGGAGCACTCCTAGACATCATTTTGGGTCTAATGGAGTAGAATGGGAGCATTTGTTGCGAAACCATTTTCGTAACTTCGGTACCCTGAAATAGTGTATTCAGGCCCGAAACACAAGTTTTGCATCTTTTCACATGCCGAAGGTTTGCGAAATGCTCCGGAGCACTCCCAAACATCATTTTGGGGCTAATGGATTTCAATGAGTGTATTCGTTGCAAAACCATTTTCGTAACTTCGGTACCCCGAAATAGTGCATTCAGGCCGGAAACACAAGTTTTGCATCTTTTTGCATGCCTAAGGTTTGCGAAATACTCCAGAGAACTCCCAAACATCATTTTGTGGCTAATGGAGTAGAATGGGTGTATTCGTTGCGAAACCATTTTCGCAACTTCGATACCCCGAAATAGTGCATTCAGGCCCGAAACACAAGTTTTGCATCTTTTTACATGCCGAAGGTTATGCGAAATGCTCCGGAGCACTCCTAGACATCATTTTGGGTCTAATGGAGTAGAATGGGTGTATTCATTGCGAAACCATTTTCGCAACATCGATACCCCGAAATAGTGCATTCAGGCCCGAAACACAAGTTTTGCATCTTTTTACATGCCGAAGGTTACGCGAAATGCTCCGGAGCACTCCTAGACATCATTTTGGGTCTAATGGAGTAGAATGGGTGCATTCATTGCGAAACCATTTTCGTAACTTCGGTACCCTAAAATAGTGTATTCAGGCCCGAAACACAAGTTTTGCATCTTTTCACATGCCGTAGGTTTGCGAAACGCTCCAGAGAACTCCCAAACATCATTTTGGGTCTAATGGATAGAATGGGTGCATTCATTGCAAAACCATTTTCGTAACTTCGGTACCCTGAAATAGTGTATTTAGGCCCGAAACACAAGTTTTGCATCTTTTTGCATGCCGAAGGTTTGCGAAATGCTTCAGAGAACTCCCAAACATCATTTTGGGGCTAATGGAGTAGAATGGGTGCATTCATTGCGAAATCATTTTCGTAACTTCGGTACCCTGAAATAGTGTATTCAGGCCGGAAACCCAAGTTTTGCATCTTTTTGCATGCCTAAGGTTTGTGAAATGCTCCAGAGAATTCCCAAACATCATTTTGGGGCTAATGGAGTAGAATGGGTGTATTTATTGTGAAACCATTTTCGCAACTTCGATACCCCAAAATAGTGCATTCAGGCCCGAAACACAAGTTTTGCATTTTTTACATGCCGAAGGTTTGCGAAAGGCTCCGGAGCACTCCCAAACATCATTTTGGGTCTAATGGAGTATAATGGGTGTATTCGTTGCGAAACCATTTTCGCAACTTCGATACCCCGAAATAGTGCATTCAGCCCGAAACACAAGTTTTGTATCTTTTTACATGCCGAAGGTTTTGCGAAATGCTCCGGAGCACTCCCAAACATCATTTTGGGTCTAATGGAGTAGAATGGGTGTACTCGTTGCGAAACCATATTCGCAACTTCGATACCCCGAAAGAGTGCATTCAGGCCCGAAACACAAGTTTTGCATCTTTTTACATGCCGAAAGTTTAGCGAAATGCTCCGGAGCACTCCTAGACATCATTTTGGGTCTAATGGAGTAGAATGGGAGCATTTGTTGCGAAACCATTTTCGTAACTTCGGTACCCTGAAATAGTGTATTCAGGCCCGAAACACAAGTTTTGCATCTTTTCACATGCCGAAGGTTTGCGAAATGCTCTGGAGCACTCCCAAACATCATTTTGGGGCTAATGGATTTCAATGAGTGTATTCGTTGCAAAACCATTTTCGTAACTTCGGTACCCCGAAATAGTGCATTCAGGCCGGAAACACAAGTTTTGCATCTTTTTGCATGCCTAAGGTTTGCGAAATACTCCAGAGAACTCCCAAACATCATTTTGTGGCTAATGGAGTAGAATGGGTGTATTCGTTGCGAAACCATTTTCGCAACTTCGATACCCCGAAATAGTGCATTCAGGCCCGAAACACAAGTTTTGCATCTTTTTACATGCCGAAGGTTATGCGAAATGCTCCGGAGCACTCCTAGACATCATTTTGGGTCTAATGGAGTAGAATGGGTGTATTCGTTGCGAAACCATTTTCGCAACATCGATACCCCGAAATAGTGCATTCAGGCCCGAAACACAAGTTTTGCATCTTTTTACATGCCGAAGGTTACGCGAAATGCTCCGGAGCACTCCTAGACATCATTTTGGGTCTAATGGAGTAGAATGGGTGCATTCATTGCGAAACCATTTTCGTAACTTCGGTACCCTGAAATAGTGTATTCAGGCCCGAAACACAAGTTTTGCATCTTTTCACATGCCGTAGGTTTGCGAAACGCTCCAGAGAACTCCCAAACATCATTTTGGGTCTGATGGATAGAATGGGTGCATTCATAGCAAAACCATTTTCGTAACTTCGGTACCCTGAAATAGTGTATTAAGGCCCGAAACACAAGTTTTGCATCTTTTTGCATGCCGAAGGTTTGCGAAATGCTCCAGAGAACTCCCAAACATCATTTTGGGGCTAATGGAGTAGAATGGGTGCATTCATTGCGAAATCATTTTCGTAACTTCGGTACCCTGAAATAGTGTATTCAGGCCGGAAACACAAGTTTTGCATCTTTTTGCATGCCTAAGGTTTGTGAAATGCTCCAGAGAATTCCCAAACATCATTTTGGGGCTAATGGAGTAGAATGGGTGTATTTATTGCGAAACCATTTTCGCAACTTCGATACCCCGAAATAGTGCATTCAGGCCCGAAACACAAGTTTTGCATCTTTTTACATGCCGAAGGTTTTGCGAAATGCTCCGGAGCACTCCCAAACATCATTTTGGGTCTAATGGAGTTGAATGGGTGTATTCGTTGCGAAACCATTTTTGCAACTTCGATACCCCGAAATAGTGCATTCAGGCCGGAAACACAAGTTTTGCATCTTTTTACATGCCGAAGGTTACGCGAAATGCTCCGGAGCACTCCTAGACATCATTTTGGGTCTAATGGAGTAGAATGGGAGCATTTGTTGCGAAACCATTTTCGTAACTTCGGTACCCTGAAATAGTGTATTCAGGCCCGAAACACAAGTTTTGCATCTTTTCACATGCCGAAGGTTTGCGAAATGCTCCGGAGCACTCCCAAACATCATTTTGGGGCTAATGGATTTCAATGAGTGTATTCGTTGCAAAACCATTTTCGTAACTTCGGTACCCCGAAATAGTGCATTCAGGCCGGAAACACGAGTTTTGCATCTTTTTGCATGCCTAAGGTTTGCGAAATACTCCAGAGAACTCCCAAACATCATTTTGTGGCTAATGGAGTAGAATGGGTGTATTCGTTGCGAAACCATTTTCGCAACTTCGATACCCCGAAATAGTGCATTCAGGCCCGAAACACAAGTTTTGCATCTTTTTACATGCCGAAGGTTATGCGAAATGCTCCGGAGCACTCCTAGACATCATTTTGGGTCTAATGGAGTAGAATGGGTGTATTCGTTGCGAAACCATTTTCGCAACATCGATACCCCGAAATAGTGCATTCAGGCCCGAAACACAAGTTTTGCATCTTTTTACATGCCGAAGGATACGCGAAATGCTCCGGAGCACTCCTAGACATCATTTTGGATCTAATGGAGTAGAATGGGTGCATTCATTGCGAAACCATTTTCGTAAGTTCGGTACCCTGAAATAGTGTATTCAGGCCCGAAACACAAGTTTTGCATCTTTTCACATGCCGTAGGTTTGCGAAACGCTCCAGAGAACTCCCAAACATCATTTTGGGTCTGATGGATAGAATGGGTGCATTCATTGCAAAACCATTTTCGTAACTTCGGTACCCTGAAATAGTGTATTAAGGCCCGAAACACAAGTTTTGCATCTTTTTGCATGCCGAAGGTTTGCGAAATGCTCCAGAGAACTCCCAAACATCATTTTGGGGCTAATGGAGTAGAATGGGTGCATTCATTGCGAAATCATTTTCGTAACTTCGGTACCCTGAAATAGTGTATTCAGGCCGGAAACACAAGTTTTGCATCTTTTTGCATGCCTAAGGTTTGTGAAATGCTCCAGAGAATTCCCAAACATCATTTTGGGGCTAATGGAGTAGAACGGGTGTATTTATTGCGAAACCATTTTCGCAACTTCGATACCCCGAAATAGTGCATTCAGGCCCGAAACACAAGTTTTGCATCTTTTTACATGCCGAAGGTTTTGCGAAATGCTCCGGAGCACTCCCAAACATCATTTTGGGTCTAATGGAGTTGAATGGGTGTATTCGTTGCGAAACCATTTTTGCAACTTCGATACCCTGAAATAGTGCATTCAGGCCGGAAACACAAGTTTTGCATCTTTTCACATGCCGAAGGTTACGCGAAATGCTCCGGAGCACTCCTAGACATCATTTTGGGTCTAATGGAGTAGAATGGGAGCATTTGTTGCGAAACCATTTTCGTAACTTCGGTACCCTGAAATAGTGTATTCAGGCCCGAAACACAAGTTTTGCATCTTTTCACATGCCGAAGGTTTGCGAAATGCTCCGGAGCACTCCCAAACATCATTTTGGGGCTAATGGATTTCAATGAGTGTATTCGTTGCAAAACCATTTTCGTAACTTCGGTACCCCGAAATAGTGCATTCAGGCCGGAAACACGAGTTTTGCATCTTTTTGCATGCCTAAGGTTTGCGAAATACTCCAGAGAACTCCCAAACATCATTTTGTGGCTAATGGAGTAGAATGGGTGTATTCGTTGCGAAACCATTTTCGCAACTTCGATACCCTGAAATAGTGCATTCAGGCCCGAAACACAAGTTTTGCATCTTTTTACATGCCGAAGGTTATGCGAAATGCTCCGGAGCACTCCTAGACATCATTTTGGGTCTAATGGAGTAGAATGGGTGTATTCATTGCGAAACCATTTTCGCAACATCGATACTCCGAAATAGTGCATTCAGGCCCGAAACACAAGTTTTGCATCTTTTTACATGCCGAAGGTTACGCGAAATGCTCCGGAGCACTCCTAGACATCATTTTGGGTCTAATGGAGTAGAATGGGTGCATTCATTGCGAAACCATTTTCGTAACTTCGGTACCCTGAAATAGTGTATTCAGGCCCGAAACACAAGTTTTGCATCTTTTCACATGCCGTAGGTTTGCGAAACGCTCCAGAGAACTCCCAAACATCATTTTGGGTCTGATGTATAGAATGGGTGCATTCATTGCTAAACCATTTTCGTAACTTCGGTACCCTGAAATAGTGTATTAAGGCCCGAAACACAAGTTTTGCATCTTTTTGCATGCCGAAGGTTTGCGAAATGCTCCAGAGAACTCCCAAACATCATTTTGGGGCTAATGGAGTAGAATGGGTGCATTCATTGCGAAATCATTTTCGTAACTTCGGTACCCTGAAATAGTGTATTCAGGCCGGAAACACAAGTTTTGCATCTTTTTGCATGCCTAAGGTTTGTGAAATGCTCTAGAGAATTCCCAAACATCATTTTGGGGCTAATGGAGTAGAATGGGTGTATTTATTGCTAAACCATTTTCGCAACTTCGATACCCCAAAATAGTGCATTTAGGCCCGAAACACAAGTTTTGCATTTTTAACATGCCGAAGGTTTGCGAAATGCTCCGGAGCACTCCCAAACATCATTTTGGGTCTAATGGAGTACAATGGGTGTATTCGTTGCGAAACCATTTTTGCAACTTCGATACCCCGAAATAGTGCATTCAGGCCCGAAACACAAGTTTTGCATTTTTTACATGCCGAAGGTTTGCGAAATGCTCCGGAGCACTCCCAAACATCATTTTGGGTCTAATGGAGTATAATGGGTGTATTCGTTGCGAAACCATTTTCGCAACTTCGATACCCCGAAATAGTGCATTCAGCCCGAAACACAAGTTTTGCATCTTTTTACATGCCTAAGGTTTGTGAAATGCTCCAGAGAATTCCCAAACATCATTTTGGGGCTAATGGAGTAGAATGGGTGTATTTATTGCCAAACCATTTTCGCAACTTCGATACCCCAAAATAGTGCATTTAGGCCCGAAACACAAGTTTTGCATTTTTAACATGCCGAAGGTTTGCGAAATGCTCCGGAGCACTCCCAAACATCATTTTGGGTCTAATGGAGTACAATGGGTGTATTCGTTGCGAAACCATTTTTGCAGCTTCGATACCCCGAAATAGTGCATTCAGGCCCGAAACACAAGTTTTGCATCTTTTTACATGCCGAAGGTTTTGCGAAATGCTCAGGAGCACTCCCAAACATCATTTTGGGTCTAATGGAGTAGAATGGATGGATTCGCTGCGAAACCATTTTCGCAACTTCGATATGCCGAAATAGAGCATACAGGCCCGAAACACAACTGGTGCATCTTTTTACATGCCGAAGGTTTTGCGAAATATTCAGGAGCACTCCCAAACATCATTTTCGGTCTAATGGAGTAGAATGGGTGTATTCGTTGCGAAACCATTTTCGAAACTTAGATACCCCGAAATAGTGCATTTAGGCCCGAAACACAAGTTTTGCATCTTTTTACATGCCGAAGGTTTTGCGAAATGCTCCGGAGCACTCCCAAACATCATTTTGGGTCTAATGGAGTAGAATGGGTGTATTCGTTGTGAAACCATTTTCGCAACATCGATACCCCGAAATAGTGCATTCAGGCCCGAAACACAAGTTTTGCATCTTTTTACATGCCGAAGGTTATGCGAAATGCTTCGGAGCACTCCTAGACATCATTTTGGGTCTAATGGAGTAGAATGGGTGCATTCATTGCGAAACCATTTTCGTAACTTCGGTACCCTGAAATAGTGTATTCAGGCCCGAAACACAAGTTTTGCATCTTTTCACATGCCATAGGTTTGCGAAATGCTCCAGAGAACTCCCAAACATCATTTTGGGTCTAATGGATAGAATGGGTGCATTCATTGTAAAACCATTTTCGTAACTTCAGTACCATGAAATAGTGTATTCAGGCCGGAAACACAAGTTTTGCATCTTTTTGCATGCCGAAGGTTTGCGAAATGCTCCAGAGAACTCCCAAACATCATTTTGGGGCTAATGGAGTATAATGGGTGCTTTAATTGCTAAACCATTTTCGTAACTTCTGTACCCTGAAATAGTGTATTCGGGCCGAAAACACAAGTTTTGCATCTTTTTGCATGCCTAAGGCTTGCCAAATGCTCCAGAGAACTCCCAAACATCATTTTGGGGCTAATGGAGTAGAATAGGTGTATTTATTGCGAAACCATTTTCGCAATTTCGATACCCCAAAATAGTGCATTTAGGCCCGAAACACAAGTTTTGCATTTTTTACATGCCGAAGGTTTGCGAAATGCTCCGGAGCACTCCCAAACATCATTTTGGGTCTAATGGAGTACAATGGGTGTATTCGTTGCGAAACCATTTTCGCAACTTCGATACCCCGAAATAGTGCATTCAGGCCCGAAACACAAGTCTTGCATCTTTTTACAAGCCGAAGGTTTTGCGAAATGCTCCGGAGCACTCCCAACCATCATTTTGGGTCTAATGGAGTAGAATGGGTGTATTCGTTGCGAAACCATTTTCGCAACTTCGATACCCCGAAATAGTGCATTCAGGCCCGAAACACAAGTTTTGCATCTTTTTACATGCCGAAGGTTTTGCGAAATGCTCCGGAGCACTCCTAGACATCATTTTGGGTCTAATGGAGTAGAATGGCAGCATTCGTTGCGAAACCATTTTCGTAACTTCGGTATCCTGAAATAGTGTATTCAGGCCCGAAACACAAGTTTTACATCTTTTCATATGCCGAAGGTTTGCGAAATGCTCTGGAGCACTCCCAAACATCATTTTGGGGCTAATGGATTTTAATGAGTGTTTTCGTTGCAAAAACATTTTCGTAACTTCAGTACCCCGAAATAGTGCATTCAGGCCGGAAACACAAGTTTTGCATCTTTTTGCATGCCTAAGGTTTGCGAAATGCTCCAGAGAACTCCCAAACATCATTTTGTGGCTAATGGACTAGAATGGGTGTATTCGTTGTGAAACCATTTTCGCAACTTCGATACCCCGAAATAGTGCATTCAGGCCCGAAACACAAGTTTTGCATCTTTTTACATGCCGAAGGTTATGCGAAATGCTTCGGAGCACTCCTAGACATCATTTTGGATCTAACGGAGTAGAATGGGTGCATTCATTGCGAAACCATTTTCGTAACTTCGGTACCCTGAAATAGTGTATTCAAGCCCGAAACACAAGTTTTGCATCTTTTCACATGCCGTAGGTTTGCGAAATGCTCCAGAGAACTCCCAAACATCATTTTGGGGCTAATGGAGTATAATGGGTGCATTCATTGCGAAACCTTTTTCTTAACTTCGGTACCCTGAAATAGTGTATTCAGGCCGGAAACACAAGTTTTGCATCTTTTTGCATACCTCAGGTTTGCGAAATGCTCCAGAGAACTCCCAAACATCATTTTGGGGCTAATGGAGTAGAATGGGTGTATTCGTTGCGAAACCATTTTCGCAACTTCGACACCCCAAAATAGTGCATTCAGGCCCGAAACACAAGTTTTACATTTTTTACATGCCGAAGGTTTGCGAAATGCTCCGGAGCACTCCCAAACATCAATTTGGGTCTAATGGAGTAGAATGGGAGCATTTGTTGCGAAACCATTTTCGTAACTTCGGTACCCTGAAATAGTGTATTCAGGCCCGAAACACAAGTTTTGCATCTTTTCACAAACCGAAGGTTTGCGAAATGCTCCGGAGCACTCCCAAACATTATTTTGGGGCTAATGGAATATAATGAGTGTATTCGTTGCAAAACCATTTTCGTAACTTCGGTACCCCGAAATAGTGCATTTAGGCTGGAAACACAAGTTTTCCTTCTTTTTCCATGCCTAAGGTTTGCGAAATGCTCCAGAGAACTCCCAAACATCATTTTGTGGCTAATGGACTAGAATGGGTGTATTCGTTGCGAAACCATTATCGCAATGCATTCAGGCCCGAAACACAAGTTTTGCATCTTTTTACATGCCGAAGGTTTTGCGAAATGCTCCGGAGCACTCCCAAACATCATTTTGGGTCTAATGGAGTAGAATGAGTGTATTCGTTGCGAAACCATTTTCGCAACATCGATACCCCGAAATAGTGCATTCAGGCCTGAAACACAAGTTTTGCATCTTTTTGCATGCCGAAGGTTATGCGAAATGCTCCGGAACACTCCTAGACATCATTTTGGGTCTAATGGAGTAGAATGGGTGCATTCATTGCAAAACCATTTTCGTAACTTCAATACCCTGAAATAGTGTATTTAGGCCAGAAACACAAGTTTTGCATCTATTTACATGCTGAAGGTTTGCGAAATGCTCCGGAGCACTCCCAAACATCATTTTGGGGCTAATGGATTATAATGAGTGTATTCGTTGTGAAACCATTTTCGTAACTTCGGTACCCCGAAATAGTGCATTCAGGCCGGAAACACAAGTTTGGCATCTTTTTGCATGCCTAAGGTTTGCAAAATGCTCCAGAGAACTCCCAAATATCATTTTGTGGCTAATGGAGTAGAATGGGTGTATTCGTTGCGAAACCATTTTCGCAACTTCGATACCCCGAAATAGTGCATTCAGGCCCGAAACACAAGTTTTGCATCTTTTTACATGCCGAAGGTTTTGCGAAATGCTCTGGAGCACTCCCAAACATCATATTGGGTCTAATGGAGTAGAATGGGTGTATTCGTTGCGAAACCATTTTCGCAACATCGATACCCCGAAATAGTGCATTCAGGCCCGAAACACAAGTTTTGCATCTTTTTACATGCCGAAGGTTATGCGAAATGCTCCGGAGCACTCCTAGACATCATTTTGGTTCTAAAGGAGTAGAATGGGTGCATTCATTGCGAAACCATTTTCGTAACTTTTGTACCCTGAAATAGTGTATTCAGGCCCGAAACACAAGTTTTGCATCTTTTCACATGCCGTAGGTTTGCGAAATGCTCCAGAGAACTCCGAAACATCATTTTGGGGCTAATGGAGTAGAATGGGTGTATTCGTTGCGAAACCATTTTCGCAACTTCGATACCCCAAAATAGTGCATTCAGGCCCGAAACACAAGTTTTGCATTTTTTACATGCCGAAGGTTTGCGAAATGCTCCGTAGCACTCCCAAATATCATTTTGGGTCTAATAGAGTAGAATGAGTGTATTCGTTGCGAAACCATTTTCGCAACAT
This sequence comes from Cenchrus fungigraminus, assembly GCA_036936925.1. Classification (NCBI taxonomy): domain Eukaryota; kingdom Viridiplantae; phylum Streptophyta; class Magnoliopsida; order Poales; family Poaceae; genus Cenchrus; species Cenchrus fungigraminus. The sequence goes on from JAQONI010000081.1 coordinate 144,182, forward strand.
CGATACCCCGAAGTAGTGCATTCAGGCCCGAAACACAAGTTTTGCATCTTTTTACATGCCGAAGGTTATGCAAAATGCTCCGGAGCACTCCTAGACATCATTTTGGGTCTAATGGAGTAGAATGGGTGCATTCATTGCAAAACCATTTTCGTAACTTCGGTACCCTGAAATAGTGTATTCAGGCCAGAAACACAAGTTTTGCATCTTTTTACATGCCGAAGGTTTGCGAAATGCTCCGGAGCACTCCCAAACATCATTTTGGGGCTAATGGATTATAATGAGTGTATTCGTTGCGAAACCATTTTCGTAACTTCGGTACCCCGAAATAGTGCATTCAGGCCGGAAACACAAGTTTTGCATCTTTTTGCATGCCTAAGGTTTGCAAAATGCTCCAGAGAACTCCCAAATATCATTTTGTGGCTAATGGAGTAGAATGGGTGTAATCGTTGCGAAACCATTTTCGCAACTTCGATACCCCGAAATAGTGCATTCAGGCCCGAAACACAAGTTTTGCATCTGTTTACATGCCGAAGGTTTTGCGAAATGCTCCGGAGCACTCCCAAACATCATTTTGGGTCTAATGGAGTAGAATGAGTGTATTCGTTGCGAAACCATTTTCGCAACATCGATACCCCAAAATAGTGCATTAAGGCCCGAAACACAAGTTTTGCATCTTTTTACATGCCGAAGGTTATGCGAAATGCTCCGGAGCACTCCTAGACATCATTTTGGTTCTAATGGAGTAGAATGGGTGCATTCATTGCGAAACCATTTTCGTAACTTCTGTACCCTGAAATAGTGTATTCAGGCCCGAAACACAAGTTTTGCATCTTTTCACATGCCGTAGGTTTGCGAAATGCTCCGGAGCACTCCCAAACATCATTTTGGGGCTAATGGATTATAATGAGTGTATTCGTTGCGAAACCATTTTCGTAACTTCGGTACCCCGAAATAGTGCATTCAGGCTGGAAACACAAGTTTTGCATCTTTTTGCATGCCTAAGGTTTGCAAAATGCTCCAGAGAACTCCCAAATATCATTTTGTGGCTAATGGAGTAGAATGGGTGTATTCGTTGCGAAACCATTTT
>JAQONI010000082.1:0-164729 GCA_036936925.1 Cenchrus fungigraminus
GCACTATTTTGGGGTACCGAAGTTGCGAAGCATCCATTCTACTCCATGGGAACCAAAATGATGTTTGGGAGTGTTTTGGAGCATTTCGCTAACCTTCGTAACGTAAAAAGATGCAAACCTTGTGTTTCGGGCCTAAATGCACTATTTCGGGGTACCGAAGTTGCGAAGCATCCATTCTACGCCATTGGAACCAAAATGATGTTTGGGAGTGTTTCGGAGCATTTCGCTAACCTTTGGGACGTAAAAGATGCAAAACTTGTGTTCGAGCCTGAATGCACTATTTCGGGGTACCAAAGTTGTGAAGCATCCATTATACTCCATTGGAACCAAAATGATGTTTGGGAGTGTTTCGGAGCATTTCGCTAACCTTCGGCACGTAAAAAGATGCAAAACATGTGTTTCGGGCCTGAATGCACTATTTTGGGGTACCGAAGTTGCGAAGCATCCATTCTACTCCATGGGAACCAAAATGATGTTTGGGAGTGTTTTGGAGCATTTCGCTAACCTTCGGCACGTAAAAAGATGCAAACCTTGTGTTTCGGGCCTAAATGCACTATTTCGGGGTACCGAAGTTGCGAAGCATCCATTCTACTCCATTGGAACCAAAATGATGTTTGGGAGTGTTTCGGAGCATTTCGCTAACCTTTGGGACGTAAAAGATGCAAAACTTGTGTTCGAGCCTGAATGCACTATTTCGGGGTACCAAAGTTGTGAAGCATCCATTCTACTCCATTGGAACCAAAATGATGTTTGGGAGTGTTTCGGAGCATTTCGCAAACCTTCGGCACGTAGAAAGATGCAAAACTTGTGTTCGAGCCTGAGTGCACTATTTCAGGGTACCAAAGTTGGGAAGCATCCAGTCTAGTCCATTAGACCCAAAATGATGTTTGGGACTGTTTCTGAGCATTTCGCTAACCTTCGGCACGTAAAAAGATGCAAAACTTGTGTTTCGGGCCTGAATGCAGTATTTCGGGGTACCAAAGTTGCGAAGCATCCATTCTACTTCATTGGAACAAAAATGATGTTTGGGAGTGTTTCGTAGCAGTTTGCTAACCTTCGACACGTAAAAAGATGCAAACCTTGTGTTTCGGGCCTGAATGCACTATTACGGGGTACCGAAGTTGCGAAGCATCCATTCTACTCCATTGGAACCAAAATGATGTTTGGGAGTGTTTCAGAGCATTTTGCAAACCTTCGGCACGTAAAAAGATGCAAAACTTGTGTTCGAGCCTGAGTGCACTATTTCAGGGTACCAAAGTTGGGAAGCATCCAGTCTAGTCCATTCGACCCAAAATGATGTTTGGGAGTGCTTCGGAGCATTTCGCTAACCTTCAGCACGTAAAAAGATGCAAAACTTGTGTTTCGGGCCTGAATGCACTATTTCGGGGTACCGAAGTTGCGAAGCATCCATTCCAGTCCATTCGACCCAAAATGATGTTTGGGAGTGTTTCGGAGCATTTCGCAAACCTTCGGCACCTAAAAAGATGCAAAACTTGTGTTCGAGCCTGAGTGCACTATTTCAGTGTACCAAAGTTGGAAAGCATCCACTCTAGTCCTTTCGACCCAAAATGATGTTTGGGAGTGTTTCGGAGCATTTCGCTAACCTTTGGGACGTAAAAGATGCAAAACTTATGTTCAAGCCTGAATGCACTATTTCGGGGAACCAAAGTTGTGAAGCATCCATTCTACTCCATTGGAACCAAAATGATGTTTGGGAGTGTTTCGGACCATTTCGCAAACCTTCGGCATGTAGAAAGATGCAAAACTTGTGTTCGAGCCTGAGTGCACTATTTCAGGGTACCAAAGTTGGGAAGCATCCAGTCTAGTCCATTAGACCCAAAATGATGTTTGGGAGTGTTTCGGAGCATTTCGCTAACCTTCGGCACGTAAAAAGATGCAAAACTTATGTTTCGGGCCTGAATGCAGTATTTCGGGGTACCAAAGTTGCGAAGCATCCATTCTACTTCATTGGAACCAAAATGATGTTTGGGGGTGTTTCGTAGCATTTCGCTAACCTTCGGCACGTAAAAAGATGCAAACCGTGTGTTTCGGGCCTGAATGCACTATTACGGGGTACCGAAGTTGCGAAGCATCCATTCTACTCCATTGGAACCAAAATGATGTTTGGGAGTGTTTCAGAGCATTTTGCAAACCTTCGGCACGTAAAAAGATGCAAAACTTGTGTTCGACCCTGAGTGCACTATTTCAGGGTACCAAAGATGGGAAGCTTCCAGTCTAGTCCATTCGACCCAAAATGATGTTTGGGAGTGTTTCGGAGCATTTCGCTAACCTTCGGCACTTAAAAGATGCAAAACTTGTGTTCGAGCCTGAGTGCACTTTTCTGGGGTACCGAAGTTGGGAAGCATCCAGTCTAGTCCATTCGACCCAAAATGATGTTTGGGAGTGTTTCGGAGCATTTCGCTAACCTTCGGTACGTAAAAAGATGCAAAACTTGTGTTTCGGGCCTGAATGCACTATTTCAGGGTACCGAAGTTGCGAAGCATCCATTCCAGTCCATTAGACCCAAAATGATGTTTTGGAGTGTTTCGGAGCATTTCGCAAACCTTCGGCACCTAAAAAGATGCAAAACTTGTGTTCGAGCCTGAGTGCACTATTTCAGTGTACCAAAGTTGGAAAGCATCCATTCTAGTCCATTCGACCCAAAATAATGTTTGGGAGTATTTCAGAGCATTTCGCTAACCTTCGGCACGTAAAAAGATGCAAAACTTGTGTTCGAGCCTGAGTGCACTATTCTGGGGTACCGAAGTTGGGAAGCATCCATTCTAGTCCTTTCGACCCAAAAATGATGTTTGGGAGTGTTTCGGAGCATTTCGCTAACCTTCGGCACGTAAAAAGATGCAAAACTTGTGTTTCGGGCCTGAATGCACTATTTTGGGTACCGAAGTTGCGAAGCATCCATTCTACTCCATGGGAACCAAAATGATGTTTGGGAGTGTTTTGGAGCATTTCGCTAACCTTCGGCACGTAAAAAGATGCAAACCTTGTGTTTCGGGCCTAAATGCACTATTTCGGGGTACCGAAGTTGCGAAGCATCCATTCTACGCCATTGGAACCAAAATGATGTTTGGGAGTGTTTCGGAGCATTTCGCTAACTTTTGGGACGTAAAAGATGCAAAACTTGTGTTCGAGCCTGAATGCACTATTTCGGGGTACCAAAGTTGTGAAGCATCCATTCTACTCCATTGGACCCAAAATGATGTTTGGGAGTGTTTCGGAGCATTTCGCTAACCTTCGGCACGTAAAAAGATGCAAAACTTGTGTTTCGGGCCTGAATGCACTATTTTGGGGTACCGAAGTTGCGAAGCATCCATTCTACTCCATGGGAACCAAAATGATGTTTGGGAGTGTTTTGGAGCATTTCGCTAACCTTCGGCACGTAAAAAGATGCAAACCTTGTGTTTCGGGCCTAAATGCACTATTTCGGGGTACCGAAGTTGCGAAGCATCCATTCTACTCCATTGGAACCAAAATGATGTTTGGGAGTGTTTCGGAGCATTTCGCTAACCTTTGGGACGTAAAAGATGCAAAACTTGTGTTCGAGCCTGAATGCACTATTTCGGGGTACCAAAGTTGTGAAGCATCCATTCTACTCCATTGGAACCAAAATGATGTTTGGGAGTGTTTCGGAGCATTTCGCTATCCTTCGGCATGTAAAAAGATGCAAAACTTATGTTTCGGGCCTGAATGCAGTATTTCGGGGTACCAAAGTTGCGAAGCATCCATTCTACTTCATTGGAACCAAAATGATGTTTGGGAGTGTTTTGTAGCATTTCGCTAACCTTCGGCACGTAAAAAGATGCAAACCGTGTGTTTCGGGCCTGAATGCACTATTACGGGGTACCGAAGTTGCGAAGCATCCATTCTACTCCATTGGAACCAAAATGATGTTTGGGAGTGTTTCAGAGCATTTTGCAAACCTTCGGCACGTAAAAAGATGCAAAACTTGTGTTCGAGCCTGAGTGCACTATTTCAGGGTACCAAAGTTGGGAAGCTTCCAGTCTAGTCCATTCGACCCAAAATGATGTTTGGGAGTGTTTCGGAGCATTTCGCTAACCTTCAGCACGTAAGAAGATGCAAAACTTGTGTTCGAGCCTGAGTGCACTATTCTGGGGTACCGAAGTTGGGAAGCATCCAGTCTAGTCCATTCGACCCAAAATGATGTTTGGGAGTGTTTCGGAGCATTTCGCTAACCTTCGGCACGTAAAAAGATGCAAAACTTGTGTTTCGGGCCTGAATGCACTATTTCGGGGTACCGAAGTTGCGAAGCATCCATTCCAATCCATTAGACCCAAAATGATGTTTTGGAGTGTTTCGGAGCATTTCGCAAACCTTCGGCACCTAAAAAGAAGCAAAACTTGTGTTCGAGCCTGAGTGCACTATTTCAGTGTACCAAAGTTGGAAAGCATCCATTCTAGTCCATTCGACCCAAAATGATGTTTGGGAGTATTTCGGAGCATTTCGCTAACCTTCGGCACGTAAAAAGATGCAAAACTTGTGTTCGAGCCTGAGTGCACTATTCTGGGGTACCGAAGTTGGGAAGCATCCATTCTAGTCCTTTCGACCCAAAAATGATGTTTGGGAGTGTTTCAGAGCATTTCGCTAACCTTCGGCACGTAAAAAGATGCAAAACTTGTGTTTCGGGCCTGAATGCACTATTTTGGGTACCGAAGTTGCGAAGCATCCATTCTACTCCATGGGAACCAAAATGATGTTTGGGAGTGTTTTGGAGCATTTCGCTAACCTTCGGCACGTAAAAAGATGCAAACCTTGTGTTTCGGGCCTAAATGCACTATTTCGGGGTACCGAAGTTGCGAAGCATCCATTCTACTCCATTGGAACCAAAATGATGTTTGGGAGTGTTTCGGAGCATTTCGCTAACCTTTGGGACGTAAAAGATGCAAAACTTGTGTTCGAGCCTGAATGCACTATTTCGGGGTACCAAAGTTGTGAAGCATCCATTCTACTCCATTGGACCCAAAATGATGTTTGGGAGTGTTTCGGAGCATTTCGCTAACCTTCGGCACGTAAAAAGATGCAAAACTTGTGTTTCGGGCCTGAATGCACTATTTTGGGGTACCGAAGTTGCGAAGCATCCATACTACTCCATGGGAACCAAAATGATGTTTGGGAGTGTTTTGGAGCATTTCGCTAACCTTCGGCACGTAAAAAGATGCAAACCTTGTGTTTCGGGCCTAAATGCACTATTTCGGGGTACCGAAGTTGCGAAGCATCCATTCTACTCCATTGGAACCAAAATGATGTTTGGGAGTGTTTCGGAGCATTTCGCTAACCTTTGGGACGTAAAAGATGCAAAACTTGTGTTCGAGCCTGAATGCACTATTTCGGGGTACCAAAGTTGTGAAGCATCCATTCTACTCCATTGGAACCAAAATGATGTTTGGGAGTGTTTCGGAGCATTTCGCTAACCTTCGGCACGTAAAAAGATGCAAAACTTGTGTTTCGGGCCTGAATGCACTATTTTGGGGTACCGAAGTTGCGAAGCATCCATTCTACTCCATGGGAACCAAAATGATGTTTGGGAGTGTTTTGGAGCATTTCGCTAACCTTCGGCACGTAAAAAGATGCAAACCTTGTGTTTCGGGCCTAAATGCACTATTTCGGGGTACCGAAGTTGCGAAGCATCCATTCTACTCCATTGGAACCAAAATGATGTTTGGGAGTGTTTCGGAGCATTTCGCTAACCTTTGGGACGTAAAAGATGCAAAACTTGTGTTCGAGCCTGAATGCACTATTTCGGGGTACCAAAGTTGTGAAGCATCCATTCTACTCCATTGGAACCAAAATGATGTTTGGGAGTATTTCGGAGCATTTCGCTAACCTTCGGCACGTAAAAAGATGCAAAACTTGTGTTCGAGCCTGAGTGCACTATTCTGGGGTACCGAAGTTGGGAAGCATCCATTCTAGTCCTTTCGACCCAAAAATGATGTTTGGGAGTGTTTCAGAGCATTTCGCTAACCTTCGGCACGTAAAAAGATGCAAAACTTGTGTTTCGGGCCTGAATGCACTATTTTGGGTACCAAAGTTGCGAAGCATCCATTCTACACCATGGGAACCAAAATGATGTTTGGGAGTGTTTTGGAGCATTTCACTAACCTTCGGCACGTAAAAAGATGCAAACCTTGTGTTTCGGGCCTAAATGCACTATTTCGGGGTACCGAAGTTGCGAAGCATCCATTCTACTCCATTGGAACCAAAATGATGTTTGGGAGTGTTTCGGAGCATTTCGCTAACCTTTGGGACGTAAAAGATGCAAAACTTGTGTTCGAGCCTGAATGCACTATTTCGGGGTACCAAAGTTGTGAAGCATCCATTCTACTCCATTGGACCCAAAATGATGTTTGGGAGTGTTTCGGAGCATTTCGCTAACCTTCGGCACGTAAAAAGATGCAAAACTTGTGTTTCGGGCCTGAATGCACTATTTTGGGGTACCGAAGTTGCGAAGCATCCATACTACTCCATGGGAACCAAAATGATGTTTGGGAGTGTTTTGGAGCATTTCGCTAACCTTCGGCACGTAAAAAGATGCAAACCTTGTGTTTCGGGCCTAAATGCACTATTTCGGGGTACCGAAGTTGCGAAGCATCCATTCTACTCCATTGGAACCAAAATGATGTTTGGGAGTGTTTCGGAGCATTTCGCTAACCTTTGGGACGTAAAAGATGCAAAACTTGTGTTCGAGCCTGAATGCACTATTTCGGGGTACCAAAGTTGTGAAGCATCCATTCTACTCCATTGGAACCAAAATGATGTTTGGGAGTGTTTCGGAGCATTTCGCTAACCTTCGGCACGTAAAAAGATGCAAAACTTGTGTTTCGGGCCTGAATGCACTATTTTGGGGTACCGAAGTTGCGAAGCATCCATTCTACTCCATGGGAACCAAAATGATGTTTGGGAGTGTTTTGGAGCATTTCGCTAACCTTCGGCACGTAAAAAGATGCAAACCTTGTGTTTCGGGCCTAAATGCACTATTTCGGGGTACCGAAGTTGCGAAGCATCCATTCTACTCCATTCGAACCAAAATGATGTTTGGGAGTGTTTCGGAGCATTTCGCTAACCTTTGGGACGTAAAAGATGCAAAACTTGTGTTCGAGCCTGAATGCACTATTTCGGGGTACCAAAGTTGTGAAGCATCCATTCTACTCCATTGGAACCAAAATGATGTTTGGGAGTGTTTCGGAGCATTTCGCAAAACTTCGGCACGTAGAAAGATGCAAAACTTGTGTTCGAGCCTGAGTGCACTATTTCAGGGTACCAAAGTTGGGAAGCTTCCAGTCTAGTCCATTAGACCCAAAATGATGTTTGGGAGTGTTTCGGAGCATTTCGCTAACCTTCGGCACGTAAAAAGATGCAAAACTTGTGTTTCGGGCCTGAATGCACTATTTCGGGGTACCGAAGTTGCGAAACATCCATTCCAGTCCATTAGACCCAAAATGATGTTTTGGAGTGTTTCGGAGCATTTCGCAAACCTTCGGCACCTAAAAAGATGCAAAACTTGTGTTCGAGCCTGAGTGCACTATTTCAGTGTACCAAAGTTGGAAAGCATCCATTCTAGTCCATTCGACCCAAAATGATGTTTGGGAGTATTTCGGAGCATTTCGCTAACCTTCGGCACGTAAAAAGATGCAAAACTTGTGTTCGAGCCTGAGTGCACTATTCTGGGGTACCGAAGTTGGGAAGCATCCATTCTAGTCCTTTCGACCCAAAAATGATGTTTGGGAGTGTTTCGGAGCATTTCGCTAACCTTCGGCACGTAAAAAGATGCAAAACTTGTGTTTCGGGCCTGAATGCACTATTTTGGGTACCGAAGTTGCGAAGCATCCATTCTACTCCATGGGAACCAAAATGATGTTTGGGAGTGTTTTGGAGCATTTCGCTAACCTTCGGCACGTAAAAAGATGCAAACCTTGTGTTTCGGGCCTAAATGCACTATTTCGGGGTACCGAAGTTGCGAAGCATCCATTCTACTCCATTGGAACCAAAATGATGTTTGGGAGTGTTTCGGACCATTTCGCTAACCTTTGGGACGTAAAAGATGCAAAACTTGTGTTCGAGCCTGAATGCACTATTTCGGGGTACCAAAGTTGTGAAGCATCCATTCTACTCCATTGGACCCAAAATGATGTTTGGGAATGTTTCGGAGCATTTCGCTAACCTTCGGCACGTAAAAAGATGCAAAACTTGTGTTTCGGGCCTGAATGCACTATTTTGGGGTACCGAAGTTGCGAAGCATCCATTCTACTCCATGGGAACCAAAATGATGTTTGGGAGTGTTTTGGAGCATTTCGCTAACCTTCGGCACGTAAAAAGATGCAAACCTTGTGTTTCGGGCCTAAATGCACTATTTCGGGGTACCGAAGTTGCGAAGCATCCATTCTACTCCATTGGAACCAAAATGATGTTTGGGAGTGTTTCGGAGCATTTCGCTAACCTTTGGGACGTAAAAGATGCAAAACTTGTGTTCGAGCCTGAATGCACTATTTCGGGGTACCAAAGTTGTGAAGCATCCATTCTACTCCATTGGAACCAAAATGATGTTTGGGAGTGTTTCGGAGCATTTCGCTAACTTTCGGCACGTAAAAAGATGCAAAACTTGTGTTTCGGGCCTGAATGCACTATTTTGGGGTACCGAAGTTGCGAAGCATCCATTCTACTCCATGGGATCCAAAATGATGTTTGGGAGTGTTTTGGAGCATTTCGCTAACCTTCGGCACGTAAAAAGATGCAAACCTTGTGTTTCGGGCCTAAATGCACTATTTCGGGGTACCGAAGTTGCGAAGCATCCATTCTACTCCATTGGAACCAAAATGATGTTTGGGAGTGTTTCGGAGCATTTTGCTAACCTTTGGGACGTAAAAGATGCAAAACTTGTGTTCGAACCTGAATGCACTATTTCGGGGTACCAAAGTTGTGAAGCATCCATTCTACTCCATTGGAACCAAAATGATGTTTGGGAGTGTTTCGGAGCATTTCGCTAACCTTCGGCACGTAAAAAGATGCAAAACTTGTGTTTCGGGCCTGAATGCACTATTTTGGGGTACCGAAGTTGCGAAGCATCCATTCTACTCCATGGGAACCAAAATGATGTTTGGGAGTGTTTTGGAGCATTTCGCTAACCTTCGGCACGTAAAAAGATGCAAACCTTGTGTTTCGGGCCTAAATGCACTATTTCGGGGTACCGAAGTTGCGAAGCATCCATTCTACTCCATTGGAACCAAAATGATGTTTGGGAGTGTTTCGGAGCATTTCGCTAACCTTTGGGACGTAAAAGATGCAAAACTTGTGTTCGAGCCTGAATGCACTATTTCGGGGTACCAAAGTTGTGAAGCATCCATTCTACTCCATTGGAACCAAAATGATGTTTGGGAGTGTTTCGGAGCATTTCGCAAACCTTCGGCAAGTAGAAAGATGCAAAACTTGTGTTCGAGCCTGAGTGCACTATTTTAGGGTACCAAAGTTGGGAAGCATCCAGTCTAGTCCATTAGACCCAAAATGATGTTTGGGAGTGTTTCGGAGCATTTCGCTAACCTTCGGCACGTAAAAAGATGCAAAACTTGTGTTTCGGGCCTGAATGCAGTATTTCGGGGTACCAAAGTTGCGAAGCATCCATTCTACTTCATTGGAACCAAAATGATGTTTGGGAGTGTTTCAGAGCATTTTGCAAACCTTCGGCACGTAAAAAGATGCAAAACTTATGTTCGAGCCTGAGTGCACTATTTCAGGGTACCAAAGTTGGGAAGCATCCAGTCTAGTCCATTCGACCCAAAATGATGTTTGGGAGTGTTTCGGAGCATTTCGCTAACCTTCAGCACGTAAAAAGATGCAAAACTTGTGTTTCGGGCCTGAATGCACTATTTCGGGGTACCGAAGTTGCGAAGCATCCATTCCAGTCCATTCGACCCAAAATGATGTTTGGGAGTGTTTCGGAGCATTTCGCAAACCTTCGGCACCTAAAAAGATGCAAAACTTGTGTTCGAGCCTGATTGCACTATTTCAGGGTACCAAAGTTGGAAAGCATCCATTCTAGTCCATTCGACCCAAAATGATGTTTGGGAGTGTTTCGGAGCATTTCGCTAACCTTCGGCACATAAAAAGATTGAAAACTTGTGTTCGAGCCTGATTGCACTATTCTGGGGTACCAAAGTTGGGAAGCATCCATTCTAGTCCATTCGACCCAAAATGATATTTGGGAGTGTTTCGGAGCATTTCGCTAACCTTCGGCACGTAAAAAGATGCAAAACTTGTGTTTCGGGCTTGAATGCACTATTTTGGGGTACCGAAGTTGCGAAGCATCCATTCTACTCCATGGGAACCAAAATGATGTTTGGGAGTGTTTCGGAGCATTTCGCTAACCTTCGGCACGTAAAAAGATGCAAAACTTGTGTTTCGGGCCTGAATGCAGTATTTCGGGGTACCAAAGTTGCGAAGCATCCATTCTACTCCATTGGAACCAAAATGATGTTTGGGAGTGTTTCGTAGCAATTTGCTAACCTTCGGCACGTAAAAAGATGCAAACCTTGTGTTTCGGGCCTGAATGCACTATTTCGGGGTACCGAAGTTGCGAAGCATCCATTCTACTCCATTGGAACCAAAATAATATTTGGGAGTGTTTCGGAGAATTTCGCTAACCTTCGACACGTAAAAAGATGCCAAACTTGTGTCCGAGCCTGAATGCACTATTTTGGGTTACCAAAGTTGGGAAGCATCCATTCTAGTCCATTCGACCCAAAATTATGTTTGGGAGTGTTTCTGAGCATTTCGCAAACCTTCGGCACCTAAAAAGATGCAAAACTTGTGTTCGAGCCTGAGTGCACTATTTCGGGGGACCAAAGTTGGAAAGAATCCATTCTAGTCCATTCGACCCAAAATGATGTTTGGGAGTGTTTCGGAGCATTTCGCTAACCTTCGGCACATAAAAAGATTGAAAACTTGTGTTCGAGCCTGAGTGCACTATTCTGGGGTACCAAAGTTGGGAAGCATCCATTCTAGTCCATTCGACCCAAAATGATGTTTGGGAGTGTTTTGGAGCATTTCGCTAACCTTCGGCACGTAAAAAGATGCAAAACTTGTGTTTCGGGCCTGAATGCACTATTTTGGGGTACCGAAGTTGCGAAGCATCCATTCTACTCCATGGGAACCAAAATGATGTTTGGGAGTGTTTCGGAGCATTTCGCTAACCTTCGGCACGTAAAAAGATGCAAACCTTGTGTTTCGGGCCTGAATGCACTATTTCGGGGTACCGAAGTTGCGAAGCATCCATTCTACTCCATTGGAACCAAAATGATGTTTGGGAGTGTTTCGGAGCATTTCGCTAACCTTTGGGACGTAAAAGATGCAAAACTTGTGTTCGAGCCTGAATGCACTATTTCGGGGTACCAAAGTTGTGAAGCATCCATTCTACTCCATTGGAACCAAAATGATGTTTGGGAGTGTTTAGGAGCATTTCGCAAACCTTCGGCACGTAAAAAGATGCAAAACTTGTGTTCGAGCCTGAGTGCACTATTTCGGGGTACCAAAGTTGGGAAGCATCCAGTCTAGTCCATTCGACCCAAAATGATGTTTGGGAGTGTTTCGGAGCATTTCGCTAACCTTCGGCACGTAAAAAGATGCAAAACTTGTGTTTCGGGCCTGAATGCAGTATTTCGGGGTACCAAAGTTGCGAAGCATCCATTCTACTCCATTGGAACCAAAATGATGTTTCGGAGTGTTTCGTAGCATTTCGCTAACCTTCGGCACGTAAAAAGAAGCGAACCTTGTGTTTCGGGCCTGAATGCTCTATTTCGGGGTACCAAAGTTGCGAAGCATCCATTCTACTCCATTCGACCCAAAATGATATTTGGGAGTGTTTCGGAGCATTTCGCTAACCTTCGGCACGTAAAAAGATGCAAAACTTGTGTTTCGGGCTTGAATGCACTATTTTGGGGTATCGAAGTTGCGAAGCATCCATTCTACTCCATGGGAACCAAAATGATGTTTGGGAGTGTTTCAGAGCATTTCGCTAACCTTCGGCACGTAAAAAGATGCAAAACTTGTGTTTCGGGCCTGAATGCAGTATTTCGGGGTACCAAAGTTGCGAAGCATCCATTCTACTTCATTGGAACCAAAATGATGTTTGGGAGTGTTTCAGAGCATTTTGCAAACCTTCGGCACGTAAAAAGATGCAAAACTTATGTTCGAGCCTGAGTGCACTATTTCAGGGTACCAAAGTTGGGAAGCATCCAGTCTAGTCCATTCGACCCAAAATGATGTTTGGGAGTGTTTCAGAGCATTTCGCTAACCTTCAGCACGTAAAAAGATGCAAAACTTGTGTTTCGGGCCTGAATGCACTATTTCGGGGTACCGAAGTTGCGAAGCATCCATTCAAGTCCATTCGACCCAAAATGATGTTTGGGAGTGTTTCGGAGCATTTCGCAAACCTTCGGCACCTAAAAAGATGCAAAACTTGTGTTCGAGCCTGATTGCACTATTTCAGGGTACCAAAGTTGGAAAGCATCCATTCTAGTCCATTCGACCCAAAATGATGTTTGGGAGTGTTTCGGAGCATTTCGCTAACCTTCGGCACATAAAAAGATTGAAAACTTGTGTTCGAGCCTGATTGCACTATTCTGGGGTACCAAAGTTGGGAAGCATCCATTCTAGTCCATTCGACCCAAAATGATATTTGGGAGTGTTTCGGAGCATTTCGCTAACCTTCGGCACGTAAAAAGATGCAAAACTTGTGTTTCGGGCTTGAATGCACTATTTTGCGGTTCCGATGTTGCGAAGCATCCATTCTACTCCATGGGAACCAAAATGATGTTTGGGAGTGTTTCGGAGCATTTCGCTAACCTTCGACACGTAAAAAGATGCAAACCTTGTGTTTCGGGCCTGAATGCACTATTTCGGGGTACCGAAGTTGCGAAGCATCCATTCTACTCCATTGGAACCAAAATGATGTTTGGGAGTGTTTCAGAGCATTTCGCTAACCTTTGGGACGTAAAAGATGCAAAACTTGTGTTCGAGCCTGAATGCACTATTTCGGGGTACCAAAGTTGTGAAGTATCCATTCTACTCCATTGGAACCAAAATGATGTTTGGGAGTGTTTCGGAGCATTACGCAAACCTTCCGCTCGTAAAAAGATGCAAAACTTGTGTTCGAGCCTGAATGCACTATTTCGGGGTACCAAAGTTGTGAAGCATCCATTCTACTCCATTGGAACCAAAATGATGTTTGGGAGCGTTTCGGAGCATTACGCAAACCTTCCGCACGTAAAAAGATGCAAAACTTGTGTTCGAGCCTGAGTGCACTATTTCAGGGTACCAAAGTTGGGAAGCATCCAGTCTAGTCCATTCGACCCAAAATGATGTTTGGGAGTGTTTCGGAGCATTTCGCTAACCTTCGGCACGTAAAAAGATGCAAAACTTGTGTTTCGGGCCTGAATGCAGTATTTCGGGGTACCAAAGTTGCGAAGCATCCATTCTACTCCATTGGAACCAAAATGATGTTTGGGAGAGTTTCGTAGCAATTCGCTAACCTTCGGCACGTAAAAAGATGCAAACCTTGTGTTTCGGGCCTGAATGCACTATTTCGGGGTACCGAAGTTGCGAAGCATCCATTCTACTCCATTGGAACCAAAATAATATTTGGGAGTGTTTCGGAGAATTTCGCTAACCTTCGACACGTAAAAAGATGCAAAACTTGTGTCCGAGCCTGAATGCACTATTTTGGGTTACCAAAGTTGGGAAGCATCCATTCTAGTCCATTCGACCCAAAATTATGTTTGGGAGTGTTTCTGAGCATTTCGCAAACCTTCGGCACCTAAAAAGATGCAAAACTTGTGTTCGAGCCTGAGTGCACTATTTCGGGGGACCAAAGTTGGAAAGAATCCATTCTAGTCCATTCGACCCAAAATGATGTTTGGGAGTGTTTCGGAGCATTTCGCTAACCTTCGGCACATAAAAAGATTGAAAACTTGTGTTCGAGCCTGAGTGCACTATTCTGGGGTAACAAAGTTGGGAAGCATCCATTCTAGTCCATTCGACCCAAAATGATGTTTGGGAGTGTTTTGGAGCATTTCGCTAACCTTCGGCACGTAAAAAGATACAAAACTTGTGTTTCGGGCCTGAATGCACTATTTTGGGGTACCGAAGTTGCGAAGCATCCATTCTACTCCATGGGAACCAAAATGATGTTTGGGAGTGTTTCGGAGCATTTCGCTAACCTTCGGCACGTAAAAAGATGCAAACCTTGTGTTTCGGGCTTGAATGCACTATTTCGGGGTACCGAAGTTGCGAAGCATCCATTCTACTCCATTGGAACCAAAATGATGTTTGGGAGTGTTTCGGAGCATTTCGCTAACCTTTGGGACGTAAAAGATGCAAAACTTGTGTTCGAGCCTGAATGCACTATTTCGGGGTACCAAAGTTGTGAAGCATCCATTCTACTCCATTGGAACCAAAATGATGTTTGGGAGTGTTTAGGAGCATTTCGCAAACCTTCGGCACGTAAAAAGATGCAAAACTTGTGTTCGAGCCTGAGTGCACTATTTCAGGGTACCAAAGTTGGGAAGCATCCAGTCTAGTCCATTCGACCCAAAATGATGTTTGGGAGTGTTTCGGAGCATTTCGCTAACCTTCGGCACGTAAAAAGATGCAAAACTTGTGTTTCGGGCCTGAATGCAGTATTTCGGGGTACCAAAGTTGCGAAGCATCCATTCTACTCCATTGGAACCAAAATGATGTTTGGGAGTGTTTCGTAGCATTTCGCTAACCTTCGGCACGTAAAAAGAAGCGAACCTTGTGTTTCGGGCCTGAATGCTCTATTTCGGGGTACCGAAGTTGCGAAGCATCCATTCTACTCCATTCGACCCAAAATGATATTTGGGAGTGTTTCGGAGCATTTCGCTAACCTTCGGCACGTAAAAAGATGCAAAACTTGTGTTTCGGGCTTGAATGCACTATTTTGGGGTACCGAAGTTGCGAAGCATCCATTCTACTCCATGGGAACCAAAAAGATGTTTGGGAGTGTTTCGGAGCATTTCGCTAACCTTCGGCACGTAAAAAGATGCAAACCTTGTGTTTCGGGCCTGAATGCACTATTTCGGGGTACCAAAGTTGTGAAGCATCCATTCTACTCCATTGGAACCAAAATGATGTTTGGGAGTGTTTCAGAGCATTTCACTAACCTTGGGGACGTAAAAGATGCAAAACTTGTGTTCGAGCCTGAATGCACTATTTCGGGGTACCAAAGTTGTGAAGCATCCATTCTACTCCATTGGAACCAAAATGATGTTTGGGAGTGTTTCGGAGCATTACGCAAACCTTCCGCACGTAAAAAGATGCAAAACTTGTGTTCGAGCCTGAATGCACTATTTCGGGGTACCAAAGTTGTGAAGCATCCATTCTACTCCATTGGAACCAAAATGATGTTTGGGAGCGTTTCGGAGCATTACGCAAACCTTCCGCACGTAAAAAGATGCAAAACTTGTGTTCGAGCCTGAGTGCACTATTTCAGGGTACCAAAGTTGGGAAGCATCCAGTCTAGTCCATTCGACCCAAAATGATGTTTGGGAGTGTTTCGGAGCATTTCGCTAACCTTCGGCACGTAAAAAGAGGCAAAACTTGTGTTTCGGGCCTGAATGCAGAATTTCGGGGTACCAAAGTTGCGAAGCATCCATTCTACTCCATTGGAACCAAAATGATGTTTGGGAGTGTTTCGTAGCATTTCGCTAACCTTCGGCACGTAAAAAGATGCAAACCTTGTGTTTCGGGCCTGAATGCACTATTTTGGGGTACCGAAGTTGCGAAGCATCCATTCTACTCCATTGGAACCAAAATAATGTTTGGGAGTGTTTCGGAGAATTTCGCTAACCTTCGGCACGTAAAAAGATGCAAACCTTGTGTTTCGGGCCTGAATGCACTATTTCGGGGTACCAAAGTTGGGAAGCATCCATTCTAGTCCATTCGACCCAAAATTATGTTTGGGTGTGTTTCTGAGCATTTCACTGAGCTTCGGCATGTAAAAGATGCAAAACCTGTGTTCGAGCCTGAGTGCACTATTTCGGGGTACCAAAGTTGGGAAGCATCCATTCTAGTCCATTCGACCCAAAATGATGTTTGGGAGTGTTTCGGAGCATTTCGCTAACCTTCGGCATGTAAAAGATGCAAAACTTGTGTTCGAGCCTAAATGCACTATTTCGGGGTACCAAAGTTGCGAAGCATCCATTCTACTCTATTGGAACCAAAATGATGTTTGGGAGTGTTTCGGAGCATTTCGCTAACCTTCTGCACGTAAAAAGATGCAAAACTTGTGTTTCGGGCCTGAATGCACTATTTTGGGGTACCGAAGTTACGAAGCATCCATTCTACTCCATGGGAACCAAAATGATGTTTGGGAGTGTTTCGGAGCATTTCGCTAACCTTCGGCACATAAAAAGATGCAAAACTTGTGTTCGAGCCTGAGTGCACTATTTCAGGGTACCGAAGTTGGGAAGCATCCAGTCTAGTCCATTCGACCCAAAATGATGTTTGGGAGTGTTTCGGAGCATTTCGCTAACCTTCGGCACGTAAAAAGATGCAAAACTTGTGTTTCGGGCCTGAATGCAGTATTTCGGGGTACCAAAGTTGCGAAGCATCCATTCTACTCCATTGGAACCAAAATGATGTTTGGGAGTGTTTCGTAGCATTTCGCTAACCTTCGGCACGTAAAAAGAAGCGAACCTTGTGTTTCGGGCCTGAATGCTCTATTTCGGGGTACCGAACTTGCGAAGCATCCATTCTACTCCATTCGACCCAAAATGATATTTGGGAGTGTTTCGGAGCATTTCGCTAACCTTCGGCACGTAAAAAGATGCAAAACTTGTGTTTCGGGCTTGAATGCACTATTTTGGGGTACCGAAGTTGCGAAGCATCCGTTCTACTCCATGGGAACCAAAATGATGTTTGGGAGTGTTTCGGAGCATTTCGCTAACCTTCGGCACGTAAAAAGATGCAAACCTTGTGTTTCAGGCCTGAATGCACTATTTCGGGGTACCGAAGTTGCGAAGCATCCATTCTACTCCATTGGAACCAAAATGATGTTTGGGAGTGTTTCGGAGCATTACGCAAACCTTCCGCACGCAAAAAGATGCAAAACTTGTGTTCGAGCCTGAATGCACTATTTCGGGGTACCAAAGTTGTGAAGCATCCATTCTACTCCATTGGAACCAAAATGATGTTTGGGAGCGTTTCGGAGCATTACGCAAACCTTCCGCACGTAAAAAGATGCAAAACTTGTGTTCGAGCCTGAGTGCACTATTTCAGGGTACCAAAGTTGGGAAGCATCCAGTCTAGTCCATTCGACCCAAAATGATGTTTGGGAGTGTTTCGGAGCATTTCGCTAACCTTCGGCACGTAAAAAGATGCAAAACTTGTGTTTCGGGCCTGAGTGCAGAATTTCGGGGTACCAAAGTTGCGAAGCATCCATTCTACTCCATTGGAACCAAAATGATGTTTGGGAGTGTTTCGGAGCATTTCGCTAACCTTCGGCACGTAAAAAGATGCAAACCTTGTGTTTCGGGCCTGAATGCACTATTTTGGGGTACCGAAGTTGCGAAGCATCCATTCTACTCCATTGGAACCAAAATAATGTTTGGGAGTGTTTCGGAGAATTTCGCTAACCTTCGGCACGTAAAAAGATGCAAACCTTGTGTTTCGGGCCTGAATGCACTATTTCGGGGTACCAAAGTTGGGAAGCATCCATTCTAGTCCATTCGACCCAAAAATATGTTTGGGTGTGTTTCTGAGCATTTCGCTGACCTTCGGCATGTAAAAGATGCAAAACCTGTGTTCGAGCCTGTGTGCACTATTTCGGGGTACCAAAGTTGGGAAGCATCCATTCTAGTCCATTCGACCCAAAATGATGTTTGGGAGTGTTTCGGAGCATTTCGCTAACCTTCGGCATGTAAAAGATGCAAAACTTGTGTTCGAGCCTAAATGGACTATTTCGGGGTACCAAAGTTGCGAAGCATCCATTCTACTCTATTGGAACCAAAATGATGTTTGGGAGTGTTTCGGAGCATTTCGCTAACCTTCTGCACGTAAAAAGATGCAAAACTTGTGTTTCGGGCCTGAATGCACTATTTTGGGGTACCGAAGTTACGAAGCATCCATTCTACTCCTTGGGAACCAAAATGATGTTTGGGAGTGTTTCGGAGCATTTCGCTAACCTTCGGCACGTAAAAAGATGCAAACCTTGTGTTTCGGGCCTAAATGCACTATTTCGGGGTACCGAAGTTGCGAAGCGTCCATTCTACTGCATTGGAACCAAAATGATGTTTGGGAGTGTTTCGGAGCATTTCGCTAACCTTTGGGACGTAAAAGATGCAAAACTTGTGTTCGAGCCTGAATGCACTATTTCGGGGTACCAAAGTTGTGAAGCATCCATTCTACTCCATTGGAACCAAAATGATGTTTGGGAGTGTTTCGGAGCATTACGCAAACCTTCCGCACGTAAAAAGATGCAAAACTTGTGTTCGAGCCTGAATGCACTATTTCGAGGTACCAAAGTTGTGAAGCATCCATTCTACTCCATTGGAACTATAATGATGTTTGGGAGTGTTTCGGAGCATTTCGCAAACCTTCGGCCCGTAAAATGATGCAAAACTTGTGTTCGAGCCTGAGTGCACTATTTCAGGGTACCAAAGTTGGGAAGCATCCAGTCTAGTCCATTCGACCCAAAATGATGTTTGGGAGTGTTTCGGAGCATTTCGCTAACCTTCGGCACGTAAAATGATGCAAAACTTGTGTTTCGGGCCTGAATGCAGTATTTCGGGGTACCAAAGTTGCGAAGCATCCATTCTACTCCATTGGAACCAAAATGATGTTTGGGAGTATTTCGTAGCATTTCGCTAACCTTCAGCACGTAAAAAGATGCAAACCTTGTGTTTCGGGCCTAAATGCACTATTTCGGGGTACCGAAGTTGCGAAGCATCCATTCTACTCCATTGGAACCAAAATGATGTTTGGTAGTGTTTTAGAGCATTTCGCAAACCTTCGGCACGTAAAAAGATGCAAAACTTCTGTTCGAGCCTGAGTGCACTATTTCAGGGTACCAAAGTTGGGAAGCATCCAGTCTAGTCCATTCGACCCAAAATGATGTTTGGGAGTGTTTCGAAGCATTTCGCTAACCTTCGGCACGTAAAAAGATGCAAAACTTGTGTTTCGGGCCTGAATGCAGTATTTCGGGGTACCAAAGTCGCGAAGCATCCATTCTACTCCATTGGAACAAAAATGATGTTTGGGAGTGTTTCAGAGCATTTCGCAAACCTTCAGCACGTAAAAAGATGCAAAACTTGTGTTCGAGCCTGAGTGCACTATTTCAGGGTAACAAAGTTGGGAAGCATCTAGTCTAGTCCATTCGACCCAAAATGATGTTTGGGAGTGTTTCGGAGCATTTTGCTAACCTTCGGCACGTAAAAAGATGCAAAACTTGTGTTTGGGGCCTGAATGCACTATTTCGGGGTACCGAAGTTGCGAAGCATCCATTCCAGTCCATTCGACCCAAAATGATGTTTGGCAGTGTTTCGGAGCATTTCGCAAACCTTCGGCACCTAAAAAGATGCAAAACTTGTGTTCGAGCCTGAGTGCACTATTTCAGGGTAACAAAGTTGGGAAGCATCCAGTCTAGTCCTTTCGACCCAAAATTATGTTTGGGAGTGTTTCGTAGCATTTTGCTAACCTTCGGCACGTAAAAAGATGCAAAACTTGTGTTTGGGGCCTGAATGCACTATTTCGGGGTACCGAAGTTGCGAAGCATCCATTCCAGTCCATTCGACCCAAAATGATGTTTGGGAGTGTTTTGGAGCATTTCGCAAACCTTCGGCACCTAAAAAGATGCAAAACTTGTGTTCGAGCCTGAGTGCACTATTTCAGGGTACCAAAGTTGGAAAGCATCCATTCTAGTCCACTCGACCCAAAATGAAGTTTGGGAGTGTTTCGGAGCATTTCGCAAACCTTCCGCACGTAAAAAGATGCAAAACTTGTGTTCGAGCCTGAATGCACTATTTCGGGGTACCAAAGATGTGAAGCATCCATTCTACTCCATTGGAACCAAAATGATGTTTGGGAGCGTTTCGGAGCATTACGCAAACCTTCCGCACGTAAAAAGATGCAAAACTTGTGTTCGAGCCTGAGTGCACTATTTCAGGGTACCAAAGTTGGGAAGCATCCAGTCTAGTCCATTCGACCCAAAATGATGTTTGGGAGTGTTTCGGAGCATTTCGCTAACCTTCGGCACGTAAAAAGATGCAAAACTTGTGTTTCGGGCCTGAATGCAGAATTTCGGGGTACCAAAGTTGCGAAGCATCCATTCTACTCCATTGGAACCAAAATGATGTTTGGGAGTGTTTCGTAGCATTTCGCTAACCTTCGGCACGTAAAAAGATGCAAACCTTGTGTTTCGGGCCTGAATGCACTATTTTGGGGTACCGAAGTTGCGAAGCATCCATTCTACTCCATTGGAACCAAAATAATGTTTGGGAGTGTTTCGGAGAATTTCGCTAACCTTCGGCACGTAAAAAGATGCAAACCTTGTGTTTCGGGCCTGAATGCACTATTTCGGGGTACCAAAGTTGGGAAGCATCCATTCTAGTCCATTCGACCCAAAATTATGTTTGGGTGTGTTTCTGAGCATTTCGCTGACCTTCGGCATGTAAAAGATGCAAAACCTGTGTTCGAGCCTGAGTGCACTATTTCGGGGTACCAAAGTTGGGAAGCATCCATTCTAGTCCGTTCGACCCAAAATGATGTTTGGGAGTGTTTCAGAGCATTTCGCTAACCTTCGGCATGTAAAAGATGCAAAACTTGTGTTCGAGCCTAAATGCACTATTTCGGGGTACCAAAGTTGCGAAGCATCCATTCTACTCTATTGGAACCAAAATGATGTTTGGGAGTGTTTCGGAGCATTTCGCTAACCTTCTGCACGTAAAAAGATGCAAAACTTGTGTTTCGGGCCTGAATGCACTATTTTGGGGTACCGAAGTTACGAAGCATCCATTCTACTCCATGGGAACCAAAATGATGTTTGGGAGTGTTTCGGAGCATTTCGCTAACCTTCGGCACGTAAAAAGATGCAAACCTTGTGTTTCGGGCCTAAATGCACTATTTCGGGGTACCGAAGTTGCGAAGCGTCCATTCTACTGCATTGGAACCAAAATGATGTTTGGGAGTGTTTCGGAGCATTTCGCTAACCTTTGGGACGTAAAAGATGCAAAACTTGTGTTCGAGCCTGAATGCACTATTTCGGGGTGCCAAAGTTGTGAAGCATCCATTCTACTCCATTGGAACCAAAATGATGTTTGGGAGTGTTTCGGAGCATTACGCAAACCTTCCGCACGTAAAAAGATGCAAAACTTGTGTTCGAGCCTGAATGCACTATTTCGGGGTACCAAAGTTGTGAAGCATCCATTCTACTCCATTGGAACTAAAATGATGTTTGGGAGTGTTTCGGAGCATTTCGCAAACCTTCGGCCCGTAAAAAGATGCAAAACTTGTGTTCGAGCCTGAGTGCACTATTTCAGGGTACCAAAGTTGGGAAGCATCCAGTCTAGTCCATTCGACCCAAAATGATGTTTGGGAGTGTTTTGGAGCATTTCGCTAACCTTCGACACGTAAAATGATGCAAAACTTGTGTTTCGGGCCTGAATGCAGTATTTCGGGGTACCAAAGTTGCGAAGCATCCATTCTACTCCATTGGAACCAAAATGATGTTTGGGAGTATTTCGTAGAATTTCGCTAACCTTCGGCACGTAAAAAGATGCAAACCTTGTGTTTCGGGCCTAAATGCACTATTTCGGGGTACCGAAGTTGCGAAGCATCCATTCTACTCCATTGGAACCAAAATGATGTTTGGTAGTGTTTCAGAGCATTTCGCAAACCTTCGGCACGTAAAAAGATGCAAAACTTCTGTTCGAGCCTGAGTGCACTATTTCAGGGTACCAAAGTTGGGAAGCATCCAGTCTAGTCCATTCGACCCAAAATGATGTTTGGGAGTGTTTCGGAGCATTTCGCAAACCTTCGGCACCTAAAAAGATGCAAAACTTGTGTTCGAGCCTGAGTGCACTATTTCAGGGTAACAAAGTTGGGAAGCATCCAGTCTAGTCCTTTCGACCCAAAATGATGTTTGGGAGTGTTTCGGAGCATTTTGCTAACCTTCGGCACGTAAAAAGATGCAAAACTTGTGTTTGGGGCCTGAATGCACTATTTCGGGGTACCGAAGTTGCGAAGCATCCATTCCAGTCCATTCGACCCAAAATGATGTTTGGGAGTGTTTCGGAGCATTTCGCAAACCTTCGGCACCTAAAAAGATGCAAAACTTGTGTTCGAGCCTGAGTGCACTATTTCAGGGTACCAAAGTTGGAAAGCATCCATTCTAGTCCATTCGACCCAAAATGATGTTTGGGAGTGTTTCGGAGCATTTCGCTAACCTTCGGCACATAAAAAGAATGAAAACTTGTGTTCGAGCCTGATTGCACTATTCTGGGGTACGAAAGTTGGGAAGCATCCATTCTAGTCCATTCGACCCAAAATGATGTTTGGGAGTGTTTCGGAGCATTTCGCTAACCTTCGGCACTTAAAAAGATGCAAAACTTGTGTTTCGGGCCTGAATGCACTATTTCGGGGTACCAAAGTTGGGAAGCATCCATTCTAGTCCATTCGACCCAAAATTATGTTTGGGTGTGTTTCTGAGCATTTCGCTGACCTTCGGCATGTAAAAGATGCAAAACCTGTGTTCGAGCCTGAGTGCACTATTTCGGGGTACCAAAGTTGGGAAGCATCCATTCTAGTCCGTTCGACCCAAAATGATGTTTGGGAGTGTTTCGGAGCATTTCGCTAACCTTCGGCATGTAAAAGATGCAAAACTTGTGTTCGAGCCTAAATGCACTATTTCGGGGTACCAAAGTTGCGAAGCATCCATTCTACTCTATTGGAACCAAAATGATGTTTGGGAGTGTTTCGGAGCATTTCGCTAACCTTCGGCACGTAAAAAGATGCAAACCTTGTGTTTCGGGCCTAAATGCACTATTTCGGGGTACCGAAGTTGCGAAGCGTCCATTCTACTGCATTGGAACCAAAATGATGTTTGGGAGTGTTTCGGAGCATTTCGCTAACCTTTGGGACGTAAAAGATGCAAAACTTGTGTTCGAGCCTAAATGCACTATTTCGGGGTACCAAAGTTGTGAAGCATCCATTCTACTCCATGGGAACCAAAATGATGTTAGGTAGTGTTTCAGAGCATTTCGCAAACCTTCGGCACGTAAAAAGATGCAAAACTTCTATTCGAGCCTGAGTGCACTATTTCAGGGTACCAAAGTTGGGAAGCATCCAGTCTAGTCCATTCGACCCAAAATGATGCTTGGGAGTGTTTCGAAGCATTTCGCTAACCTTCGGCACGTAAAAAGATGCAAAACTTGTGTTTCGGGCCTGAATGCAGTATTTCGGGGTACCAAAGTCGCGAAGCATCCATTCTACTCCATTGGAACAAAAATGATGTTTGGGAGTGTTTCAGAGCATTTCGCAAACCTTCGGCACGTAAAAAGATGCAAAACTTGTGTTCGAGCCTGAGTGCACTATTTCAGGGTAACAAAGTTGGGAAGCATCCAGTCTAGTCCATTCGACCCAAAATGATGTTTGGGAGTGTTTCGGAGCATTTTGCTAACCTTCGACACGTAAAAAGATGCAAAACTTGTGTTTGGGGCCTGAATGCACTATTTCGGGGTACCGAAGTTGCGAAGCATCCATTCCAGTCCATTCGACCCAAAATGATGTTTGGGAGTGTTTCGGAGCATTTCGCAAACCTTCGGCACCTAAAAAGATGCAAAACTTGTGTTCGAGCCTGAGTGCACTATTTCAGGGTACCAAAGTTGGAAAGCATCCATTCTAGTCCATTCGACCCAAAATGATGTTTGGGAGTGTTTCGGAGCATTTCGCTAACCTTCGGCACATAAAAAGAATGAAAACTTGTGTTCGAGCCTGATTGCACTATTCTGGGGTACGAAAGTTGGGAAGCATCCATTCTAGTCCATTCGACCCAAAATGATGTTTGGGAGTGTTTCGGAGCATTTCGCTAACCTTCGGCACTTAAAAAGATGCAAAACTTGTGTTTCGGGCCTGAATGCACTATTTTGGGGTACCAAAGTTGCGAAGCATCCATTCTACTCCATGGGAACCAAAATGATGTTTGAGAGTGTTTCGGAGAATTTCGCTAACCTTCGGCACGTAAAAAGATGCAAACCTAGTGTTTCGGGCCTGAATGCACTATTTCGGGGTACCGAAGTTGCGAAGCATCCATTCTACTCCATTGGAACCAAAATGATGTTTGGGAGTGTTTCAGAGCATTTCGCTAACCTTTGGGACGTAAAAGATGCAAAACTTGTGTTCGAGCCTGAATGCACTATTTCGGGGTACCAAAGTTGTGAAGCATCCATTCTACTCCATTGGAACCAAAATGATGTTTGGGAGTGTTTCGGAGCATTACGCAAACCTTCCGCACATAAAAAGATGCAAAACTTGTGTTCGAGCCTGAGTGCACTATTTCAGGGTACCAAAGTTGGGAAGCATCCAGTCTAGTCCATTCAACCCAAAATGATGTTTGGGAGTGTTTCGGAGCATTTCGCTAACCTTCGGCACGTAAAAAGAAGCAAAACTTGTGTTTCGGGCCTGAATGCAGAATTTCGGGGTACCAAAGTTGCGAAGCATCCATTCTACTCCATTGGAACCAAAATGACGTTTGGGAGTGTTTCGTAGCATTTCGCTAACCTTCGGCACGTAAAAAGATGCAAACCTTGTGTTTCGGGCGTGAATGCACTATTTCGGGGTACCGAAGTTGCGAAGCATCCATTCCAGTCCATTCGACCCAAAATGATGTTTGGGAGTGTTTCGGAGCATTTCGCAAACCTTCGGCACCTAAAAAGGTGCAAAACTTGTGTTCGAGCCTGAGTGCACTATTTCAGGGTACCAAAGTTGGAAAGCATCCATTCTAGTCCATTCGACCCAAAATGATGTTTGGGAGTGTTTCGGAGCATTTCGCTAACCTTCGGCACATAAAAAGAATGAAAACTTGTGTTAGAGCCTGATTGCACTATTCTGGGGTACCAAAGTTGGGAAGCATCCATTCTAGTCCATTCGACCCAAAATGATGTTTGGGAGTGTTTCGGAGCATTTCGCTAACCTTCGGCACGTAAAAAGGTGCAAAACTTGTGTTTCGGGCCTGAATGCACTATTTTGGGGTACCAAAGTTGCGAAGCATCCATTCTACTCCATGGGAACCAAAATGATGTTTGAGAGTGTTTCGGAGCATTTCGCTAACCTTCGGCACGTAAAAAGATGCAAACCTTGTGTTTCGGGCCTGAATGCACTATTTCGGGGTACCGAAGTTGCGAAGCATCCATTCTACTCCATTGGAACCAAAATGATGTTTGGGAGTGTTTCAGAGCATTTCGCTAACCTTTGGGACGTAAAAGATGCAAAACTTGGGTTCGAGCCTGAATGCACTATTTCGGGGTACCAAAGTTGTGAAGCATCCATTCTACTCCATTGGAACCAAAATGATGTTTGGGAGTGTTTCGGAGCATTACGCAAACCTTCCGCACGTAAAAAGATGCAAAACTTGTGTTCGAGCCTGAGTGCACTATTTCAGGGTACCAAAGTTGGGAAGCATCCAGTCTAGTCCATTCGACCCAAAATGATGTTTGGGAGTGTTTCGGAGCATTTCGCTAACCTTCGGCACGTAAAAAGAAGCAAAACTTGTGTTTCGGGCCTGAATGCAGAATTTCGGGGTACCAAAGTTGCGAAGCATCCATTCTACTCCATTGGAACCAAAATGATGTTTGGGAGTGTTTCGTAGAATTTCGCTAACCTTCGGCACGTAAAAAGATGCAAACCTTGTGTTTCGGGCCTGAATGCACTATTTCGGGGTACCGAAGTTGCGAAGCATCCATTCTACTCCATTGGAACCAAAATAATGTTTGGGAGTGTTTCGGAGCATTTCGCTAACCTTCGACACGTAAAAAGATGCAAAACTTGTGTTCGAGCCTGAATGCACTATTTCGGGGTACCAAAGTTGGGAAGCATCCATTCTAGTCCATTCGACCCAAAATTATGTTTGGGAGTGTTTCTGAGCATTTCGCTGACCTTCGGCATGTAAAAGATGCAAAACATGTGTTCGAGCCTGAGTGCACTATTTCGGGGTACCAAAGTTTGGAAGCATCCATTCTAGTCCATTCGACCCAAAAAGATGTTTGGGAGTGTTTCGGAGCATTTCGCTAACCTTCGGCACATAAAAAGATTGAAAACTTGTGTTCGAGCCTTATTGCACTATTCTGGGGTACCAAAGTTGGGAAGCATCCATTCTAGTCCATTCGACCCAAAATGATGTTTGGGAGTGTTTCGGAGCATTTCGCTAACCTTCGGCACGTAAAAAGGTGCAAAACTTGTGTTTCGGGCCTGAATGCACCATTTTGGGGTACCAATGTTGCGAAGCATCCATTCTACTCCATGGGAACCAAAATGATGTTTGGGAGTGTTTCGGAGCATTTCGCTAACCTTCGGCACGTAAAAATATGCAAATCTTGTGTTTCGGGCCTGAATGCACTATTTCGGGGTACCGAAGTTGCGAAGCATCCATTCTACTCCATTGGAACCAAAATGATGTTTGGGAGTGTTTCAGAGCATTTCGCAAACCTTCGGCACGTAAAAAGATGCAAAACTTGTGTTCGAGCCTGAGTGCACTATTTCAGGGTACCAAAGTTGGGAAGCATCCAGTATAGTCCATTAGACCCAAAATGATGTTTGGGAGTGTTTCGGAGCATTACGCAAACCTTCTGCACGTAAAAAGATGCAAAACTTGTGTTCGAGCCTGAGTGCACTATTTCAGGGTACCAAAGTTGGGAAGCATCCAGTCTAGTCCATTCGACCCAAAATGATGTTTGGGAGTGTTTCGGAGCATTTCGCTAACCTTCGGCACGTAAAAAGATGCAACACTTGTGTTTCGGGCCTGAATGCAGAATTTCGGTGTACCAAAGTTGCGAAGCATCCATTCTACTCCATTGGAACCAAAATGATGTTTGGGAGTGTTTCGTAGCATTTCGCTAACCTTCGGCACATAAAAAGATGCAAACCTTGTGTTTGGGGCCTGAATGCACTATTTTGGGGTACCGAAGTTGCGAAGCATCCATTCTACTCCATTGGAACCAAAATAATGTTTGGGAGTGTTTCGGAGCATTTCGCTAACCTTCGACACGTAAAAAGATGCAAAACTTGTGTTCGAGCCTGAATGCACTATTTCGGGGTACCAATGTTGGGAAGCATCCATTCTAGTCCATTCGACCCAAAATTATGATTGGGAGTGTTTCTGAGCATTTCGCTGACCTTCGGCATGTAAAAGATGCAAAACATGTGTTCGAGCCTGAGTGCACTATTTCGGGGTACCAAAGTTGGGAAGCATCCATTCTAGTCCATTCGACCCAAAATGATGTTTGGGAGTGTTTCGGAGCATTTCGCTAACCTTCGGCACATAAAAAGATTGAAAACTTGTGTTCGAGCCTGATTGCACTATTCTGGGGTACCAAAGTTGGGAAGCATCCATTCTAGTCCATTCGACCCAAAATGATGTTTGGGAGTGTTTCGGAGCATTTCGCAAACCTTCGGCACGTAAAAAGGTGCAAAACTTGTGTTCGAGCCTGAGTGCACTATTTCAGGGTACCAAAGTTGGAAAGCATCCATTCTAGTCCATTCGACCCAAAATGATGTTTGGGAGTGTTTCGGAGCATTTCGCTAACCTTCGGCACATAAAAAGAATGAAAACTTGTGTTAGAGCCTGATTGCACTATTCTGGGGTACCAAAGTTGGGAAGCATCCAGTCTAGTCCATTCGACCCAAAATGATGTTTGGGAGTGTTTCGGAGCATTTCGCTAACCTTCGGCACGTAAAAAGGTGCAAAACTTGTGTTTCGGGCCTGAATCCACTATTTTGGGGTACCAAAGTTGCGAAGCATCCATTCTACTCCATGGGAACCAAAATGATGTTTGAGAGTGTTTCGGAGCATTTCGCTAACCTTCGGCACGTAAAAAGATGCAAACCTTGTGTTTCGGGCCTGAATGCACTATTTCGGGGTACCGAAGTTGCGAAGCATCCATTCTACTCCATTGGAACCAAAATGATGTTTGGGAGTGTTTCAGAGCATTTCGCTAACCTTTGGGACGTAAAAGATGCAAAACTTGGGTTCGAGCCTGAATGCACTATTTCGGGGTACCAAAGTTGTGAAGCATCCATTCTACTCCATTGGAACCAAAATGATGTTTGGGAGTGTTTCGGAGCATTACGCAAACCTTCCGCACGTAAAAAGATGCAAAACTTGTGTTCGAGCCTGAGTGCACTATTTCAGGGTACCAAAGTTGGGAAGCATCCAGTCTAGTCCATTCGACCCAAAATGATGTTTGGGAGTGTTTCGGAGCATTTCGCTAACCTTCGGCACGTAAAAAGAAGCAAAACTTGTGTTTCGGGCCTGAATGCAGAATTTCGGGGTACCAAAGTTGCGAAGCATCCATTCTACTCCATTGGAACCAAAATGATGTTTGGGAGTGTTTCGTAGAATTTCGCTAACCTTCGGCACGTAAAAAGATGCAAACCTTGTGTTTCGGGCCTGAATGCACTATTTCGGGGTACCGAAGTTGCGAAGCATCCATTCTACTCCATTGGAACCAAAATAATGTTTGGGAGTGTTTCGGAGCATTTCGCTAACCTTCGACACGTAAAAAGATGCAAAACTTGTGTTCGAGCCTGAATGCACTATTTCGGGGTACCAAAGTTGGGAAGCATCCATTCTAGTCCATTCGACCCAAAATTATGTTTGGGAGTGTTTCTGAGCATTTCGCTGACCTTCGGCATGTAAAAGATGCAAAACATGTGTTCGAGCCTGAGTGCACTATTTCGGGGTACCAAAGTTGGGAAGCATCCATTCTAGTCCATTCGACCCAAAAAGATGTTTGGGAGTGTTTCGGAGCATTTCGCTAACCTTCGGCACATAAAAAGATTGAAAACTTGTGTTCGAGCCTGATTGCACTATTCTGGGGTACCAAAGTTGGGAAGCATCCATTCTAGTCCATTCGACCCAAAATGATGTTTGGGAGTGTTTCGGAGCATTTCGCTAACCTTCGGCACGTAAAAAGGTGCAAAACTTGTGTTTCGGGCCTGAATGCACCATTTTGGGGTACCAATGTTGCGAAGCATCCATTCTACTCCATGGGAACCAAAATGATGTTTGGGAGTGTTTCGGAGCATTTCGCTAACCTTCGGCACGTAAAAATATGCAAATCTTGTGTTTCGGGCCTGAATGCACTATTTCGGGGTACCGAAGTTGCGAAGCATCCATTCTACTCCATTGGAACCAAAATGATG
Source organism: Cenchrus fungigraminus (assembly GCA_036936925.1). NCBI lineage: Eukaryota > Viridiplantae > Streptophyta > Magnoliopsida > Poales > Poaceae > Cenchrus > Cenchrus fungigraminus. The sequence goes on from JAQONI010000082.1 coordinate 29,452, forward strand.
TTTGGGAGTGTTTCAGAGCATTTCGCAAACCTTCGGCACGTAAAAAGATGCAAAACTTGTGTTCGAGCCTGAGTGCACTATTTCAGGGTACCAAAGTTGGGAAGCATCCAGTATAGTCCATTAGACCCAAAATGATGTTTGGGAGTGTTTCGGAGCATTACGCAAACCTTCTACACGTAAAAAGATGCAAAACTTGTGTTCGAGCCTGAGTGCACTATTTCAGGGTACCAAAGTTGGGAAGCATCCAGTCTAGTCCATTCGACCCAAAATGATATTTGGGAGTGTTTCGGAGCATTTCGCTAACCTTCGGCACGTAAAAAGATGCAACACTTGTGTTTCGGGCCTGAATGCAGAATTTCGGTGTACCAAAGTTGCGAAGCATCCATTCTACTCCATTGGAACCAAAATGATGTTTGGGAGTGTTTCGTAGCATTTCGCTAACCTTCGGCACATAAAAAGATGCAAACCTTGTGTTTGGGGCCTGAATGCACTATTTTGTGGTACCGAAGTTGCGAAGCATCCATTCTACTCCATTGGAACCAAAATAATGTTTGGGAGTGTTTCGGAGCATTTCGCTAACCTTCGACACGTAAAAAGATGCAAAACTTGTGTTCGAGCCTGAATGCACTATTTCGGGGTACCAATGTTGGGAAGCATCCATTCTAGTCCATTCGACCCAAAATTATGTTTGGGAGTGTTTCTGAGCATTTCGCTGACCTTCGGCATGTAAAAGATGCAAAACATGTGTTCGAGCCTGAGTGCACTATTTCGGGGTACCAAAGTTGGGAAGCATCCATTCTAGTCCGTTCGACCCAAAATGATGTTTGGGAGTGTTTCGGAGCATTTCGCTAACCTTCGGCACATAAAAAGATTGAAAACTTGTGTTCGAGCCTGATTGCACTATTCTGGGGTACCAAAGTTGGGAAGCATCCATTCTAGTCCATTCGACCCAAAATGATGTTTGGGAGTGTTTCGGAGCATTTCGCTAACCTTCGGCACGTAAAAAGGTGCAAAACTTGTGTTTCGGGCCTGAATGCACCATTTTGGGGTACCAATGTTGCGAAGCATCCATTCTACTCCATGGGAACCAAAATGATGTTTGGGAGTGTTTCGGAGCATTTCGCTAACCTTCGGCACGTAAAAATATGCAAACCTTGTGTTTCGGGCCTGAATGCACTATTTTGGGGTACCGAAGTTGCGAAGCATCCATTCTACTCCATTGGAACCAAAATGATGTTTTGGAGTGTTTCAGAGCATTTCGCAAACCTTCGGCACGTAAAAAGATGCAAAACTTGTGTTCGAGCCTGAGTGCACTATTTCAGGGTACCAAAGTTGGGAAGCATCCAGTCTAGTCCATTAGACCCAAAATGATGTTTGGGAGTGTTTCGGAGCATTACGCAAACCTTCTGCATGTAAAAAGATGCAAAACTTGTGTTCGAGCCTGAGTGCAATATTTCAGGGTACCAAAGTTGGGAAGCATCCAGTCTAGTCCATTCGACCCAAAATGATGTTTGGCAGTATTTCGGAGCATTTCGCTAACCTTCAGCACGTAAAAAGATGCAAAACTTGTGTTTCGGGCCTGAATGTAGAATTTCGGTGTACCAAAGTTGCGAAGCATCCATTCTACTCCATTGGAACCAAAATGATGTTTGGGAGTGTTTCGTAGCATTTCGCTAACCTTCGGCACATAAAAAGATGCAAACCTTGTGTTTGGGGCCTGAATGCACTATTTTGGGGTACCGAAGTTGCGAAGCATCCATTCTACTCCATTGGAACCAAAATAATGTTTGGGAGTGTTTCGGAGCATTTCGCTAACCTTCGACACGTAAAAAGATGCAAAACTTGTGTTCGAGCCTGAATGCACTATTTCGGGGTACCAATGTTGGGAAGCATCCATTCTAGTCCATTCGACCCAAAATTATGTTTGGGAGTGTTTCTGAGCATTTCGCTGACCTTCGGCATGTAAAAGATGCAAAACATGTGTTCGAGCCTGAGTGCACTATTTCAGGGTACCAAAGTTGGGAAGCATCCATTCTAGTCCATTCGACCCAAAATGATGTTTGGGAGTGTTTCGGAGCATTTCGCTAACCTTCGGCACATAAAAAGATTGAAAACTTGTGTTCGAGCCTGATTGCACTATTCTGGGGTACCAAAGTTGGGAAGCATCCATTCTAGTCCATTCGACCCAAAATGATGTTTGGGAGTGTTTCGGAGCATTTCGCTAACCTTCGGCACGTAAAAAGGTGCAAAACTTGTGTTTCGGGCCTGAATGCACCATTTTGGGGTACCAATGTTGCGAAGCATCCATTCTACTCCATGGGAACCAAAATGATGTTTGGGAGTGTTTCGGAGCATTTCGCTAACCTTCGGCACGTAAAAATATGCAAACCTTGTGTTTCGGGCCTGAATGCACTATTTCGGGGTACCGAAGTTGCGAAGCATCCATTCTACTCCATTGGAACCAAAATGATGTTTGGGAGTGTTTCAGAGCATTTCGCAAACCTTCGGCACGTAAAAAGATGCAAAACTTGTGTTCGAGCCTGAGTGCACTATTTCAGGGTACCAAAGTTGGGAAGCATCCAGTCTAGTCCATTAGACCCAAAATGATGTTTGGGAGTGTTTCGGAGTATTACGCAAACCTTCTGCACGTAAAAAGATGAAACTTGTGTTCGAGCCTGAGTGCACTATTTCAGGGTACCAAAGTTGGGAAGCATCCAGTCTAGTCCATTCGACCCAAAATGATGTTTGGGAGTGTTTCGGAGCATTTCGCTAACCTTCGGCACGTAAAAAGATGCAAAACTTATGTTTCGGGCCTGAATGCAGAATTTCGGTGTACCAAAGTTGCGAAGCATCCATTCTACTCCATTGGAACCAAAATGATGTTTGGGAGTGTTTCGTAGCATTTCGCTAACCTTCGGCACATAAAAAGATGCAAACCTTGTGTTTGGGGCCTGAATGCACTATTTTGGGGTACCGAAGTTGCGAAGCATCCATTCTACTCCATTGGAACCAAAATAATGTTTGGGAGTGTTTCGGAGCATTTCGCTAACCTTCGACACGTAAAAAGATGCAAAACTTGTGTTCGAGCCTGAATGCACTATTTCGGGGTACCAATGTTGGGAAGCATCCAGTCTAGTCCATTCGACCCAAAATTATGTTTGGGAGTGTTTCTGAGCATTTCGCTGACGTTCGGCATGTAAAAGATGCAAAACCTGTGTTCGAGCCTGAGTGCCCTATTTCGGGGTACCAAAGTTGGGAAGCATCCATTCTAGTCCATTCGACCCAAAATGATGTTCGGGAGTGTTTCGGAGCATTTCGCTAACCTTCGGCTTGTAAAAGATGCAAAACATGTGTTCGAGCCTAGATGCACTATTTTGGGGGTACCAAAGTTTCGAAGCATCCATTCTACTCTATTGGAACCAAAATGATGTTTGGGAGTGTTTCGAAGCATTTCGCTAACCTTCGGCACGTAAAAAGATGAAAAACTTTTGTTTCGGGCCTGAATGCACTATTTTGGGGTACCGAAGTTGCGAAGCATCCATTCTACTCCAAGGGAACCAATATGATGTTTAGGAGTGTTTCGGAGCATTTCGCTAACCTTCGGCTTGTAAAAGATGCAAAACCTGTGTTGCAGCGTGAATGCAGTATTTTGGGGTACCAAAGTTGCGAAGCATCCATTCTACTCCATTGGAACCAAAATGATGTTTGGGAGTGTTTCAGAGTATTTCGCTAACCTTCAGCACGTAAAAAGATGCCAAACTTGTGTTTCGGGCCTGAATGCACTATTTCGAGGTACCAAAGTTGTGAAGCATCAATTCTACTCCATTGGAGCCAAAATGATGTTTGGGAGTGTTTCGGAGCATTTCGGAAACCTTCGGCACCTAAAAAGATGCAAAACTAGTGTTCGAGCCAAAATGATGTTTGCGAGTGTTTCGAAACATTTCGCTAACCTACGGCACATAAAAAGATTGAAAACTTGTGTTCGAGCCAGAGTGCACTATTCTGGGTTACCAAAGTTGGGAAGCATCCATTCTAGTCCATTCTACCAAAAATGATGTTTGGGAGTGTTTCGAAGCATTTCGCTAACCTTCCGCACGTAAAAAGATGCAAAACTTGTGTTTCGGGCCTGAATGCACTATATTGTGGTACCGATGTTGCGAAGCATCCATTCTACTCCATGGGAACCAAAATGATGTTTGGGAGTGTTTCAGAGCATTTCGCTAACCTTCGGCACGTAAAAAGATGCAAACCTTCTGTTTTGGGCCTGAATGCACTATTTCGGGGTACCGAAGTTGCGAAGCATCCATTCTACTCCATTGGAACCAAAATGATGTTTGGGAGTGTTTCGGAGCATTTCGCTAACCTTTGGGACGTAAAAGATGCAAAACTAGTGTTCGAGCCTGAATGCACTATTTCGGGGTACCAAAGTTGTGAAGCATCCATTCTACTCCATTGGAACCAAAATGATGTTTGCGTGTGTTTCGGAGCATTTCACAAACCTTCGGCACGTAAAAAGATGCAAAACTTGTGTTCGAGCCTGAGTGCACTATTTCAGGGTACCAAAGTTGGGAAGCATCCTGTCTAGTCCATTCGACCCATAATGATGTTTGGGAGTGTTTCGGAGCATTTCGCTAACCTTCGACACGTAAAAAGATGCAAAACTTGTGTTCGAGCCTGAATGTACTATTTCGGGGTACCAATGTTGGGAAGCATCCATTCTAGTCCATTCGACCCAAAATTATGTTTGGGAGTGTTTCTGAGCATTTCGCTGACCTTCGGCATGTAAAAGATGCAAAACCTGTGTTCGAGCCTGAGTGCACTATTTCGGGGTACCAAAGTTGGGAAGCATCCATTCTAGTCCATTCGACCCAAAATGATGTTCGGGAGTGTTTCAGAGCATTTCGCTAACCTTCGGCATGTAAAAGATGTAAAACATGTGTTCGAGCCTAGATGCACTATTTTGGGGGTACCAAAGTTGCGAAGCATCCATTCTACTCTATTGGAACCAAAATGATGTTTGGGAGTGTTTCGGAGCATTTCGCTAACCTTCGGCACGTAAAAAGATGAAAAACTTTTGTTTCGGGCCTGAATGCACTATTTTGGGGTACCGAAGTTGCGAAGCATCCATTCTACTCCAAGGGAACCAAAATGATGTTTGGGAGTGTTTCGGAGCATTTCGCTAACCTTCGGCTTGTAAAAGATGCAAAACCTGTGTTGCAGCCTGAATGCAGTATTTCGGGGTACCAAAGTTGCGAAGCATCCATTCTACTCCATTGGAACCAAAATGATGTTTGGGAGTGTTTCAGAGTATTTCGCTAACCTTCAGCACGTAAAAAGATGCAAAACTTGTGTTTCGGGCCTGAATGCACTATTTCAAGGTACCAAAGTTGTGAAGCATCAATTCTACTCCATTGGAGCCAAAATGATGTTTGGGAGTGTTTCGGAGCATTTCGGAAACCTTCGGCACCTAAAAAGATGCAAAACTAGTGTTCGAGCCTGAGTACACTATTTCAGGGTACCAAAGTTGGAAAGCATCCATTCTAGTCCATTCGACCCAAAATGATGTTTGCGAGTGTTTCGGAACATTTCGCTAACCTTCGGCACATAAAAAGATTGAAAACATGTGTTCGAGCCAGAGTGCACTATTCTGGGTTACCAAAGTTGGGAAGCATCCATTCTAGTCCATTCTACCCAAAATGATGTTTGGGAGTGTTTCGAAGCATTTCGCTAACCTTCCGCACGTAAAAAGATGCAAAACTTGTGTTTCGGGCCTGAATGCACTATATTGTGGTACCGATGTTGCGAAGCATCCATTCTACTCCATGGGAACCAAAATGATGTTTGGGAGTGTTTCAGAGCATTTCGCTAACCTTCGGCACGTAAAAAGATGCAAACCTTCAGTTTTGGGCCTGAATGCACTATTTCGGGGTACCGAAGTTGCGAAGCATCCATTCTACTCCATTGGAACCAAAATGATGTTTGGGAGTGTTTCGGAGCATTTCGCTAACCTTTGGGACGTAAAAGATGCAAAACTTGTGTTCGAGCCTGAATGCACTATTTCGGGGTACCAAAGTTGTGAAGCATCCATTCTACTCCATTGGAACCAAAATGATGTTTGGGTGTGTTTCGGAGCATTTCGCAAACCTTCGGCACGTAAAAAGATGCAAAACTTGTGTTCGAGCCTGAGTGCACTATTTCAGGGTACCAAAGTTGGGAAGCATCCTGTCTAGTCCATTCGACCCATAATGATGTTTGGGAGTGTTTCGGAGCATTTCGCTAACCTTCGGCACGTAAAAAGATGCAAAACTTGTGTTTCGGGCCTGAATGCTGTATTTCGGGGTACCAAAGTTGCGAAGCATCCATTCTACTCCATTGGAACCAAAATGATGTTTGGGAGTGTTTCGTAGCATTTCGCTAACCTTCCGCACGTAAAAAGATGCAAACCTTGTGTTTCGGGCCTGAATGCACTATTTCGGGGTACCGAAGTTGCGAAGCATCCATTCTACTCCATTGGAACCAAAATGATGTTTGGGAGTGTTTCGGAGCATTTCGCTAACATTTGGGACGTAAAAGATGCAAAACTTGTGTTCGAGCCTCAATGCACTATTTCGGGGTACGAAAGTGGTGAAGCATCCAATCTACTCCGTTGGAACCAAAGTGATGTTTGGGAGTGTTTCAGAGCATTTTGCAAACCTTCGGCACGTAAAAAGATGCAAAACTTGTGTTCGAGCCTGAGTGCACTATTTCAGGGTACCAAAGTTGGGAAGCATGCAGTCTAGTCCATTCGACCCAAAATGATGTTTGGGAGTGTTTCGGAGCATTTCGCTAACCTTCCGCACGTAAAAAGATGCAAAACTTGTGTTTCGGGCCTGAATGCACTATTTCGGGGTACCGAAGTTGCGAAGCATCCATTCCAGTCCATTTGACCAAAAATGATGTTTGGGAGTGTTTCGGAGCATTTCGCTAACCTTCGGCATGTAAAAGATGCAAAACTTGTGTTCAAGCTTAAATGCACTATTTTGGGGTACCAAAGTTGCGAAGCAACCATTTTACTCTATTGGAAGCAAAATGATGTTTGGGAGTGTTTCGGAGCATTTCGCTAACCTTCGGCACGTAAAAAGATGCAAAACTTTTGTTTCGGGCCTGAATGCACTATTTCGGGGTACCGAAGTTGTGAAGCATCCATTCTACTCCATGCGAACCAAAATGATGTTTGGGAGTGTTTCGAAGCATTTCGCTAACCTTCGGCATGTAAAAGATGCAAAACCTGTGTTGCAGCCTGAATGCAGTATTTCGAGGTACCAAAGTTGCGAAGCATCCATTCTACTCCATTGGAACCAAAATGATGTTTGGGAGTGTTTCAGAGCATTTCGCTAACCTTCAGCACGTAAAAAGATGCAAAACTTGTGTTTCAGGCCTGAAAGGAGCATTTTGGGGTACCGAAGTTGCGAAGCTTCCATTCTACTCCATTGGAACAAAAATTGTGTTTGGGAGTGTTTCGGAGCATTTCGCTAACCTTTGGGACGTAAAAGATGCAAAACTTGTGTTCGAGCCTGAATGCACTATTTCGGGGTACCAAAGTTGTGAAGCATCCATTCTACTCCATTGGAACCAAAATGATGTTTGCGAGTGTTTCGGAGCATTTCGCAAACCTTCGGCATGTAAAAAGATGCAAAACTTGTGTTCGAGCCTGAGTGCACTATTTCAGGGTACCAAAGTTGGGAAGCATCCAGTCTAGAACATTCAACCCGAAATGATGTTTGGGAGTGTTTCGGAGCATTTCGCTAACCTTCGGCACGTAAAAAGATGCAAAACTTGTGTTTCGGGCCTGAATGCAGTATTTCGGGGTACCAAAGTTCCGAAGCATCCATTCTACTCCATTGGAACCAAAATGATGTTTGGGAGTGTTTCGTAGCATTTCGCTGACCTTCGGCACGTAAAAAGATGCAAACCTTGTGTTTCGGGCCTGAATGCACTATTTCGGGGTACCGAAGTTGCGAAGCATCCATTCTACTCCATTGGAACCAAAATGATGTTTAGGAGTGTTTCGGAGCATTTCGCTAACATTTGGGACGTAAAAGATGCAAAACTAGTGTTCGAGCCTGAATGCACTATTTCGGGGTACCAAAGTTGTGAAGCATCCATTCTACTCCATTGGAACCAAATTGATGTTTGGGTGTGTTTCGGAGCATTTCGCAAACCTTCGACATGTAAAAAGATGCAAAACTTGTGTTCGAGCCTGAGTGCACTATTTCAGGATACCAAAGTTGGGAAGCATCCTGTCTAGTCCATTCGACCCATAATGATGTTTGGGAGTGTTTCGGAGCATTTCGCTAACCTTCGACACGTAAAAAGATGCAAAACTTGTGTTCGAGCCTGAATGCACTATTTCGGGGTACCAATGTTGGGAAGCATCCATTCTAGTCCATTCGACCCAAAATTATGTTTGGGAGTGTTTCTGAGCATTTCGCTGACCTTCGGCATGTAAAAGATGCAAAACCTGTGTTCGAGCCTGAGTGCACTATTTCGGGGTACCAAAGTTGGGAAGCATCCATTCTAGTCCATTCGACCCAAAATGATGTTCGGGAGTGTTTCGGAGCATTTCGCTAACCTTCGGCATGTAAAAGATGTAAAATATGTGTTCGAGCCTAGATGCACTATTTTGGGGGTACCAAAGTTGCGAAGCATCCATTCTACTCTATTGGAACCAAAATGATGTTTGGGAGTGTTTCGGAGCATTTCGCTAACCTTCGGCACGTAAAAAGATGAAAAACTTTTGTTTCGGGCCTGAATGCACTATTTTGGGGTACCGAAGTTGCGAAGCATCCATTCTACTCCAAGGGAACCAAAATGATGTTTGGGAGTGTTTCGGAGCATTTCGCTAACCTTCGGCTTGTAAAACCTGTGTTGCAGCCTGAATGCAGTATTTCGGGGTACCAAAGTTGCGAAGCATCCATTCTACTCCATTGGAACCAAAATGATGTTTGGGAGTGTTTCAGAGTATTTCGCTAACCTTCAGCACGTAAAAAGATGCAAAACTTGTGTTTCGGGCCTGAATGCACTATTTCGAGGTACCAAAGTTGTGAAGCATCAATTCTACTCCATTGGAGCCAAAATGATGTTTGGGAGTGTTTCGGAGCATTTCGGAAACCTTCGGCACCTAAAAAGATGCAAAACTAGTGTTCGAGCCTGAGTACACTATTTCAGGGTACCAAAGTTGGAAAGCATCCATTCTAGTCCATTCGACCCAAAATGATGTTTGCGAGTGTTTCGGAACATTTCGCTAACCTTCGGCACATAAAAAGATTGAAAACTTGTGTTCGAGCCAGAGTGCACTATTCTGGGTTACCAAAGTTGGGAAGCATGCATTCTAGTCCATTCTACCCAAAATGATGTTTGGGAGTGTTTCGAAGCATTTCGCTAACCTTCCGCACGTAAAAAGATGCAAAACTTGTGTTTCGGGCCTGAATGCACTATATTGTGGTACCGATGTTGCGAAGTATCCATTCTACTCCATGGGAACCAAAATGATGTTTGGGAGTGTTTCAGAGCATTTCGCTAACCTTCGGCACGTAAAAAGATGCAAACCTTCTGTTTTGGGCCTGAATGCACTATTTCGGGGTACCGTAGTTGCGAAGCATCCATTCTACTCCATTGGAACCAAAATGATGTTTGGGAGTGTTTCGGAGCATTTCGCTAACCTTTGGGACGTAAAAGATGCAAAACTTGTGTTCGAGCCTGAATGCACTATTTCGGGGTACCAAAGTTGTGAAGCATCCATTCTACTCCATTGGAACCAAAATGATGTTTGGGTGTGTTTCGGAGCATTTCGCAAACCTTCGGCACGTAAAAAGATGTATTTTGGGGTACCGAAGTTGCGAAGCATCCATTCTACTCCATTGGAACAAAAATGATGTTTGGGAGTGTTTCAGAGCATTTCGCTAACCTTCGGCACGTAAAAAGATGCAAACCTTGTGTTTCGGGCCTGAATGTACTATGTTAGGGTACCGAACTTGCGAAGCATTCTACTCCATTGGAACTAAAATGATGTTTGGGAGTATTTCGGAGCATTTCGCTAACCTTCGGCACGTAAAAAGATGCAAAACTTGTGTTTTGGGCCTGAATGCACTATTTCGGGGTACCGAAGTTTGGAAGCATCCATTCTACTCCATTGGAACCAAAATGATGTTTGCGAGTGTTTCGTAGCATTTCGCTAACCTTCGGCATGTAAAAAGATGCAAAACTTGTGTTTCGGGCCTGAATGCACTATTTCGGGGTACCGAAGTTGCGAAGCATCCATTCTACTCCATTGGAACCAAAATGATTTTTGGGAGTGTTTCGTAGCATTTCGCTAACCTTCGGCACGTAAAAAGATGCAAAACTTTTGTTTCGGGCCTGAATGCACTATTTTGGGGTACCGAAGTTGCGAAGCATCCATTCTACTCCATTGGAACCAAAATGATGTTTGGGAGTGTTCCAGAGCATTTCGCTAACCTTCAGCACGTAAAAAGATGCAAAACTTGTGTTTCGGGCCTGAATGCACTATTTCGGGGTACCAAAGTTGGAAAGCATCCATTCTACTCCATTCGACCCGAAATGATGTTTGGGAGTGTTTCGGAGCATTTCGCTAACCTTCGGCACGTAAAAAGATGCAAAACTTTTGTTTCGGGCCTGAATGCACTATTTTGGGGTACCGAAGTTGCGAAGCATCCATTCTACTCCATTGGAACCAAAATGAAGTTTGGGAGTGTTTCAGAGCATTTCACTAACCTTCGGCACGTAAAAAGATGCAAAACTTTTGTTTCGGGCCTGAATGCACTATTTTGGGGTACCGAAGTTGCGAAGCATCCATTCTACTCCATTGGAACCAAAATGATGTTTGGGAGTGTTTCAGAGCATTTCGCTAACCTTCGGTACGTAAAAAGATGCAAAACTTGTGTTTCGGGCCTGAATGCACTATTTCGGGGTACCGAAGTTGCGAAGCATCCATTCTACTCCATTGGAACCAAAATGATGATTGGGAGTGTTTCGGAGTATTTCGCTAACCTTCGGCACGTAAAAAGATGCAAAACTTGTGTTTCGGGCCTGAATGCACTATTTCGCGGTACCGAAGTTGCGAAGCATCCATTCTACTCCATTGGAAACAAAATGATGTTTGGGAGTGTTTCGGAATATTTCGCTAACCTTCGGCACGTAAAAAGATGCAAAACTTGTGTTTCGGGCCTGAATGCAGTATTTTGGGGTACCAAAGTTGCGAAGCATCCATTCTACTCCATTGGAACCAAAATGATGTTTGGCAGTGTTTCGGAGCATTTCGCTAACCTTCGACACGTAAAGAGATGCAAAACTTGTGTTCGAGACTGAATGCACTATTTCGGGGTACCAAAGTTGGGAAGCATCCATTCTAGTCCATTCGACCCAAAATTATGTTTGGGAGTGTTTCTGAGCATTTCGCTAACCTTCGGCACCTAAAAAGATGCAAAACTTGTGTTCGAGCCTGAATGCACTATTTCGGGGTACCAAAGTTGGGTAGCATCCATTCTACTCCATTCGACCCAAAATGATGTTTGGGAGTATTTCGGAGCATTTCGCTAACCTTCGGCACGTAAAAAGATGCAAAACTTTTGTTTCGGGCCTGAATGCACTATTTCGGGGTACCGAAGTTGCGAAGCATCCATTCAACTCCATTGGAACCAAAATGATGTTTGGGAGTGTTTCGGAGCATTTCGCTAACCTTCGGCACGTAAAAAGATGCAAAACTTTTGTTTCGGGCCTGAATGCACTATTTTGGGGTACCGAAGTTGCGAAGCATCCATTCTACTCCATTGGAACCAAAATGATGTTTGGGAGTGTTCCAGAGCATTTCACTAACCTTCAGCACGTAAAAAGATGCAAAACTTGTGTTTCGGGCCTGAATGCACTATTTCGGGGTACCAAAGTTGGAAAGCATCCATTCTACTCCATTCGACCCAAAATGATGTTTGGGAGTGTTTCGGAGCATTTCGCTAACCTTCGGCACGTTAAAAGATGCAAAACTTTTGTTTCGGGCCTGAATGCACTATTTTGGGGTACCGAAGTTGCGAAGCATCCATTCTACTCCATTGGAACCAAAATGAAGTTTGGGAGTGTTTCAGAGCATTTCACTAACCGTCGGCACGTAAAAAGATGCAAAACTTTTGTTTCGGGCCTGAATGCACTATTTTGGGGTACCGAAGTTGCGAAGCATCCATTCTACTCCATTGGAACCAAAATGATGTTTGGGAGTGTTTCGGAGCATTTCGCTAACCTTCGACACGTAAAGAGATGCAAAACTTGTGTTCGAGCCTGAATACACTATTTTGGGGTACCAAAGTTGGGAAGCATCCATTCTAGTCCATTCGACCCAAAATTATGTTTGGGAGTGTTTCTGAGCATTTCGCTAACCTTCAGCACCTAAAAAGATGCAAAACTTGTGTTCGAGCCTGAATGCACTATTTCAGGGTACCAAAGTTGGGTAGCATCCATTCTACTCCATTCGACCCAAAATGATGTTTCGGAGTATTTCTTTGCATTTAGCTAACCTTCGGCACGTAAAAAGATGCAAAACTTTTGTTTCGGGCCTGAATGCACTATTTCGGGGTACCGAAGTTGCGAAGCATCCATTCAACTCCATTGGAACCAAAATGATGTTTGGGAGTGTTTCGGAGCATTTCGCTAACCTTCGGCACGTAAAAAGATGCAAAACTTGTGTTTCGGGCCTGAATGCACTATTTCGGGGTACCAAAGTTGGAAAGCATCCATTCTACTCCATTCGACCCAAAATGATGTTTGGGAGTGTTTCGGAGCATTTCGCTAACCTACGGCACGTAAAAAGATGCAAAACTTTTGTTTCGGGCCTGAATGCACTATTTTGGGGTACCGAAGTTGCGAAGCATCCATTCTACTCCATTGGAACCAAAATGAGGTTTGGGAGTGTTTCAGAGCATTTCACTAACCTTCGGCACGTAAAAAGATGCAAAACTTTTGTTTCGGGCCTGAATGCACTATTTTGGGGTACCGAAGTTGCGAAGCATCCATTCTACTCCATTGGAACCAAAATGATGTTTGGGAGTGTTTCAGAGCATTTCGCTAACCTTCGTTACGTAAAAAGATGCAAAGCTTGTGTTTCGGGCCTGAATGCACTATTTCGGGGTACCGAAGTTGCGAAGCATCCATTCTACTCCATTGGAACCAAAATGATGTTTGGGAGTGTTTCGGAGTATTTCGCTAACCTTCAGCACGTAAAAAGATGCAAAACTTGTGTTTCGGGCCTGAATGCACTATTTCGCGGTACCGAAGTTGCGAAGCATCCATTCTACTCCATTGGAAACAAAATGATGTTTGGGAGTGTTTCGGAGCATTTCGCTAACCTTCGGCACGTAAAAAGATGCAAAACTTGTGTTTCGGGCCTGAATGCAGTATTTCGGGGTACCAAAGTTGCGAAGCATCCATTCTACTCCATTGGAACCAAAATGATGTTTGAGAGTGTTTCGGAGCATTTCGCTAACCTTCGACACGTAAAGAGATGCAAAACTTGTGTTCGAGCCTGAATGCACTATTTCGGGGTACCAAAGTTGGGAAGCATCCATTCTAGTCCATTCGACCCAAAATTATGTTTGGGAGTGTTTCTGAGCATTTCGCTAACCTTCGGCACCTAAAAAGATGCAAAACTTGTGTTCGAGCCTAAATGCACTATTTCGGGGTACCAAAGTTGGGTAGCATCCATTCTACTCCATTCGACCCAAAATGATGTTTGGGAGTATTTCGGAGCATTTCGCTAACCTTCGGCACGTAAAAAGATGCAAAACTTTTGTTTCGGGCCTGAATGCACTATTTTGGGGTACCGAAGTTGCGAAGCATCCATTCTACTCCATTGGAACCAAAATGATGTTTGGGAGTGTTTCGGAGCATTTCGCTAACCTACGGCACGTAAAAAGATGCAAAACTTGTGTTTCGGGCCTGAATGCACTATTTCGGGGTACCGAAGTTTGGAAGCATCCATTCTAATCCATTGGAACCAAAATGATGTTTGCGAGTGTTTCGTAGCATTTCGCTAACCTTCGGCATGTAAAAAGATGCAAAACTTGTGTTTCGGGCCTGAATGCACTATTTCGGGGTACCGAAGTTGCGAAGCATCCATTCTACTCCATTGGAACCAAAATGATGTTTGGGAGTGTTTCGGAGCATTTCGCTAACCTTCGGCACGTAAAAAGATGCAAAACTTTTGTTTCGGGCCTGAATGCACTATTTTGGGGTACCGAAGTTGCGAAGCATCCATTCTACTCCATTGGAACCAAAATGATGTTTGGGAGTGTTCCAGAGCATTTCGCTAACCTTCAGCACGTAAAAAGATGCAAAACTTGTGTTTCGGGCCTAAATGCACTATTTCGGGGTACCAAAGTTGGAAAGCATCCATTCTACTCCATTCGACCCAAAATGATGTTTAGGAGTGTTTCGGAGCATTTCGCTAACCTTCGGCACGTAAAAAGATGCAAAACTTTTGTTTCGGGCCTGAATGCACTATTTTGGGGTACCGAAGTTGCGAAGCATCCATTCTACTCCATTGGAACCAAAATGATGTTTGGGAGTGTTTCGGAGCATTTCGCCAACCTTCGACACGTAAAGAGATGCAAAACTTGTGTTCGAGCCTGAATACACTATTTCGGGGTACCAAAGTTGGGAAGCATCCATTCTACTCCATTCTACCCAAAATGATGTTTGGGAGTGTTTCGAAGCATTTCGCTAACCTTCCGCACGTAAAAAGATGCAAAACTTGTGTTTCGGGCCTGAATGCACTATATTGTGGTACCGATGTTGCGAAGCATCCATTCTACTCCATGGGAACCAAAATGATGTTTGGGAGTGTTTCAGAGCATTTCGCTAACCTTCGGCACGTAAAAAGATGCAAACCTTCTGTTTTGGGCCTGAATGCACTATTTCGGGTTACCGTAGTTGCGAAGCATCCATTCTACTCCATTGGAACCAAAATGAAGTTTGGGAGTGTTTCAGAGTATTTCACTAACCTTTAGCACGTAAAAAGATGCAAAACTTTTGTTTCGGGCCTGAATGCACTATTTTGGTGTACCGAAGTTGAGAAGCATCCATTCTACTCCATTGGAACCAAAATGATGTTTGGGAGTGTTTCGGAGCATTTCGCCAACCTTCGACACGTAAAGAGATGCAAAACTTGTGTTCGAGCCTGAATACACTATTTCGGGGTACCAAAGTTGGGAAGCATCCATTCTACTCCATTCTACCCAAAATGATGTTTGGGAGTGTTTCGAAGCATTTCGCTAACCTTCCGCACGTAAAAAGATGCAAAACTTGTGTTTCGGGCCTGAATGCACTATATTGTGGTACCGATGTTGCGAAGCATCCATTCTACTCCATGGGAACCAAAATGATGTTTGGGAGTGTTTCAGAGCATTTCGCTAACCTTCGGCACGTAAAAAGATGCAAACCTTCTGTTTTGGGCCTGAATGCACTATTTCGGGTTACCGTAGTTGCGAAGCATCCATTCTACTCCATTGGAACCAAAATGATGTTTGGGTGTGTTTCGGAGCATTTCGCAAACCTTCGGCACGTAAAAAGATGTATTTTGGGGTACCGAAGTTGCGAAGCATCCATTCTACTCCATTGGAACCAAAATGATGTTTGGGAGTGTTTCAGAGCATTTCGCTAACCTTCGGCACGTAAAAAGATGCAAACCTTTTGTTTCGGGCCTGAATGCACTATTTTGGGGTACCGAAGTTGCGAAGCATCCATTCTACTCCATTGGAACCAAAATGAAGTTTGGGAGTGTTTCAGAGTATTTCACTAACCTTCAGCACGTAAAAAGATGCAAAACTTTTGTTTCGGGCCTGAATGCACTATTTTGGTGTACCGAAGTTGAGAAGCATCCATTCTACTCCATTGGAACCAAAATGATGTTTGGGAGTGTTTCGGAGCATTTCGCCAACCTTCGACACGTAAAGAGATGCAAAACTTGTGTTCGAGCCTGAATACACTATTTCGGGGTACCAAAGTTGGGAAGCATCCATTCTACTCCATTCTACCCAAAATGATGTTTGGGAGTGTTTCGAAGCATTTCGCTAACCTTCCGCACGTAAAAAGATGCAAAACTTGTGTTTCGGGCCTGAATGCACTATATTGTGGTACCGATGTTGCGAAGCATCCATTCTACTCCATGGGAACCAAAATGATGTTTGGGAGTGTTTCAGAGCATTTCGCTAACCTTCGGCACGTAAAAAGATGCAAACCTTCTGTTTTGGGCCTGAATGCACTATTTCGGGTTACCGTAGTTGCGAAGCATCCATTCTACTCCATTGGAACCAAAATGATGTTTGGGTGTGTTTCGGAGCATTTCGCAAACCTTCGGCACGTAAAAAGATGTATTTTGGGGTACCGAAGTTGCGAAGCATCCATTCTACTCCATTGGAACCAAAATGATGTTTGGGAGTGTTTCAGAGCATTTCGCTAACCTTCGGCACGTAAAAAGATGCAAACCTTTTGTTTCGGGCCTGAATGCACTATTTTGGGGTACCGAAGTTGCGAAGCATCCATTCTACTCCATTGGAACCAAAATGAGGTTTGGGAGTGTTTCAGAGTATTTCACTAACCTTCAGCACGTAAAAAGATGCAAAACTTTTGTTTCGGGCCTGAATGCACTATTTTGGTGTACCGAAGTTGAGAAGCATCCATTCTACTCCATTGGAACCAAAATGATGTTTGGGAGTGTTTCGGAGCATTTCGCCAACCTTCGACACGTAAAGAGATGCAAAACTTGTGTTCGAGCCTGAATACACTATTTCGGGGTACCAAAGTTGGGAAGCATCCATTCTACTCCATTCTACCCAAAATGATGTTTGGGAGTGTTTCTGAGCATTTCGCTAACCTTCAGCACCTAAAAAGATGCAAAACTTGTGTTCGAGCCTGAATGCACTATTTCAGGGTACCAAAGTTGGGTAGCATCCATTCTACTCCATTCGACCCAAAATGATGTTTGGGAGTATTTCGGAGCATTTAGCTAACCTTCGGCACGTAAAAAGATGCAAAACTTTTGTTTCGGGCCTGAATGCACTATTTCGGGGTACCGAAGTTGCGAAGCATCCATTCAACTCCATTGGAACCAAAATGATGTTTGGGAGTGTTTCGGAGCATTTCGCTAACCTTCGGCACGTAAAAAGATGCAAAACTTGTGTTTCGGGCCTGAATGCAATATTTCGGGGTACCAAAGTTGGAAAGCATCCATTCTACTCCATTCGACCCAAAATGATGTTTGGGAGTGTTTCGGAGCATTTCGCTAACCTACGGCACGTAAAAAGATGCAAAACTTTTGTTTCGGGCCTGAATGCACTATTTTGGGGTACCGAAGTTGCGAAGCATCCATTCTACTCCATTGGAACCAAAATGAGGTTTGGGAGTGTTTCAGAGCATTTCACTAACCTTCGGCACGTAAAAAGATGCAAAACTTTTGTTTCGGGCCTGAATGCACTATTTTGGGGTACCGAAGTTGCGAAGCATCCATTCTACTCCATTGGAACCAAAATGATGTTTGGGAGTGTTTCAGAGCATTTCGCTAACCTTCGTTACGTAAAAAGATGCAAAGCTTGTGTTTCGGGCCTGAATGCACTATTTCGGGGTACCGAAGTTGCGAAGCATCCATTCTACTCCATTGGAACCAAAATGATGTTTGGGAGTGTTTCGGAGTATTTCGCTAACCTTCAGCACGTAAAAAGATGCAAAACTTGTGTTTCGGGCCTGAATGCACTATTTCGCGGTACCGAAGTTGCGAAGCATCCATTCTACTCCATTGGAAACAAAATGATGTTTGGGAGTGTTTCGGAGCATTTCGCTAACCTTCGGCACGTAAAAAGATGCAAAACTTGTGTTTCGGGCCTGAATGCAGTATTTCGGGGTACCAAAGTTGCGAAGCATCCATTCTACTCCATTGGAACCAAAATGATGTTTGAGAGTGTTTCGGAGCATTTCGCTAACCTTCGACACGTAAAGAGATGCAAAACTTGTGTTCGAGCCTGAATGCACTATTTCGGGGTACCAAAGTTGGGAAGCATCCATTCTAGTCCATTCGACCCAAAATTATGTTTGGGAGTGTTTCTGAGCATTTCGCTAACCTTCGGCACCTAAAAAGATGCAAAACTTGTGTTCGAGCCTAAATGCACTATTTCGGGGTACCAAAGTTGGGTAGCATCCATTCTACTCCATTCGACCCAAAATGATGTTTGGGAGTATTTCGGAGCATTTCGCTAACCTTCGGCACGTAAAAAGATGCAAAACTTTTGTTTCGGGCCTGAATGCACTATTTTGGGGTACCGAAGTTGCGAAGCATCCATTCTACTCCATTGGAACCAAAATGATGTTTGGGAGTGTTTCGGAGCATTTCGCTAACCTACGGCACGTAAAAAGATGCAAAACTTGTGTTTCGGGCCTGAATGCACTATTTCGGGGTACCGAAGTTTGGAAGCATCCATTCTAATCCATTGGAACCAAAATGATGTTTGCGAGTGTTTCGTAGCATTTCGCTAACCTTCGGCATGTAAAAAGATGCAAAACTTGTGTTTCGGGCCTGAATGCACTATTTCGGGGTACCGAAGTTGCGAAGCATCCATTCTACTCCATTGGAACCAAAATGATGTTTGGGAGTGTTTCGGAGCATTTCGCTAACCTTCGGCACGTAAAAAGATGCAAAACTTTTGTTTCGGGCCTGAATGCACTATTTTGGGGTACCGAAGTTGCGAAGCATCCATTCTACTCCATTGGAACCAAAATGATGTTTGGGAGTGTTCCAGAGCATTTCGCTAACCTTCAGCACGTAAAAAGATGCAAAACTTGTGTTTCGGGCCTAAATGCACTATTTCGGGGTACCAAAGTTGGAAAGCATCCATTCTACTCCATTCGACCCAAAATGATGTTTAGGAGTGTTTCGGAGCATTTCGCTAACCTTCGGCACGTAAAAAGATGCAAAACTTTTGTTTCGGGCCTGAATGCACTATTTTGGGGTTCCGAAGTTGCGAAGCATCCATTCTACTCCATTGGAACCAAAATGAAGTTTGGGAGTGTTTCAGAGTATTTCACTAACCTTCAGCACGTAAAAAGATGCAAAACTTTTGTTTCGGGCCTGAATGCACTATTTTGGTGTACCGAAGTTGAGAAGCATCCATTCTACTCCATTGGAACCAAAATGATGTTTGGGAGTGTTTCGGAGCATTTCGCCAACCTTCGACACGTAAAGAGATGCAAAACTTGTGTTCGAGCCTGAATACACTATTTCGGGGTACCAAAGTTGGGAAGCATCCATTCTACTCCATTCTACCCAAAATGATGTTTGGGAGTGTTTCGAAGCATTTCGCTAACCTTCCGCACGTAAAAAGATGCAAAACTTTTGTTTCGGGCCTGAATGCACTATTTCAGGGTACCAAAGTTGGGTAGCATCCATTCTACTCCATTCGACCCAAAATGATGTTTGGGAGTATTTCGGAGCATTTAGCTAACCTTCGGCACGTAAAAAGATGCAAAACTTTTGTTTCGGGCCTGAATGCACTATTTCGGGGTACCGAAGTTGCGAAGCATCCATTCAACTCCATTGGAACCAAAATGATGTTTGGGAGTGTTTCGGAGCATTTCGCTAACCTTCGGCACGTAAAAAGATGCAAACCTTCTGTTTTGGGCCTGAATGCACTATTTCGGGTTACCGTAGTTGCGAAGCATCCATTCTACTCCATTGGAACCAAAATGATGTTTGGGTGTGTTTCGGAGCATTTCGCAAACCTTCGGCACGTAAAAAGATGTATTTTGGGGTACCGAAGTTGCGAAGCATCCATTCTACTCCATTGGAACCAAAATGATGTTTGGGAGTGTTTCAGAGCATTTCGCTAACCTTCGGCACGTAAAAAGATGCAAACTTTGTGTTTCGGGCCTGAATGTACTATGTTAGGGTACCGAACTTGCGAAGCATTCTACTCCATTGGAACTAAAATGATGTTTGGGAGTATTTCGGAGCATTTCGCTAACCTTCGGCACGTAAAAAGATGCAAAACTTGTGTTTCGGGCCTGAATGCACTATTTCGGGGTACCGAAGTTTGGAAGCATCCATTCTACTCCATTGGAACCAAAATGATGTTTGCGAGTGTTTCGTAGCATTTCGCTAACCTTCGGCATGTAAAAAGATGCAAAACTTGTGTATCGGGCCTGAATGCACTATTTCGGGGTACCGAAGTTGCGAAGCATCCATTCTACTCCATTGGAACCAAAATGATGTTTGGGAGTGTTTCGTAGCATTTCGCTAACCTTCGGCACGTAAAAAGATGCAAAACTTTTGTATCGGGCCTGAATGCACTATTTCGGGGTACCGAAGTTGCGAAGCATCCATTCTACTCCATTGGAACCAAAATGATGTTTGGGAGTGTTTCGTAGTATTTCGCTAACCTTCAGCACGTAAAAAGATGCAAAACTTGTGTTTCGGGCCTGAATGCACTATTTCGGGGTACCAAAGTTGGAAAGCATCCATTCTACTCCATTCGACCCGAAATGATGTTTGGGAGTGTTTCGGAGCATTTCGCTAACCTTCGGCACGTAAAAAGATGCAAAACTTTTGTTTCGGGCCTGAATGCACTATTTTGGGGTACCGAAGTTGCGAAGCATCCATTCTACTCCATTGGAACCAAAATGAAGTTTGGGAGTGTTTCAGAGCATTTCACTAACCTTCGGCACGTAAAAAGATGCAAAACTTTTGTTTCGGGCCTGAATGCACTATTTTGGGGTACCGAAGTTGCGAAGCATCCATTCTACACCATTGGAACCAAAATGATGTTTGGGAGTGTTTCAGAGCATTTCGCTGACCTTCGGTACGTAAAAAGATGCAAAACTTGTGTTTCGGGCCTGAATGCACTATTTCGGGGTACCAAAGTTGGGTAGCATCCATTCTACTCCATTCGACCCAAAATGATGTTTGGGAGTATTTCGGAGCATTTCGCTAACCTTCGGCACGTAAAAAGATGCAAAACTTTTGTTTCGGGCCTGAATGCACTATTTCGGGGTACCGAAGTTGCGAAGCATCCATTCAACTCCATTGGAACCAAAATGATGTTTGGGAGTGTTTCGGAGCATTTCGCTAACCTTCGGCACGTAAAAAGATGCAAAACTTTTGTTTCGGGCCTGAATGCACTATTTTGGGGTACCGAAGTTGCGAAGCATCCATTCTACTCCATTGGAACCAAAATGATGTTTGGGAGTGTTCCAGAGCATTTCACTAACCTTCAGCACGTAAAAAGATGCAAAACTTGTGTTTCGGGCCTGAATGCACTATTTCGGGGTACCAAAGTTGGAAAGCATCCATTCTACTCCATTCGACCCAAAATGATGTTTGGGAGTGTTTCGGAGCATTTCGCTAACCTTCGGCACGTTAAAAGATGCAAAACTTTTGTTTCGGGCCTGAATGCACTATTTTGGGGTACCGAAGTTGCGAAGCATCCATTCTACTCCATTGGAACCAAAATGAAGTTTGGGAGTGTTTCAGAGCATTTCACTAACCGTCGGCACGTAAAAAGATGCAAAACTTTTGTTTCGGGCCTGAATGCACTATTTTGGGGTACCGAAGTTGCGAAGCATCCATTCTACTCCATTGGAACCAAAATGATGTTTGGGAGTGTTTCGGAGCATTTCGCTAACCTTCGACACGTAAAGAGATGCAAAACTTGTGTTCGAGCCTGAATACACTATTTTGGGGTACCAAAGTTGGGAAGCATCCATTCTAGTCCATTCGACCCAAAATTATGTTTGGGAGTGTTTCTGAGCATTTCGCTAACCTTCGGCACCTAAAAAGATGCAAAACTTGTGTTCGAGCCTGAATGCACTATTTCAGGGTACCAAAGTTGGGTAGCATCCATTCTACTCCATTCGACCCAAAATGATGTTTGGGAGTATTTCGGAGCATTTAGCTAACCTTCGGCACGTAAAAAGATACAAAACTTTTGTTTCGGGCCTGAATGCACTATTTCGGGGTACCGAAGTTGCGAAGCATCCATTCAACTCCATTGGAACCAAAATGATGTTTGGGAGTGTTTCGGAGCATTTCGCTAACCTTCGGCACGTAAAAAGATGCAAAACTTTTGTTTCGGGCCTGAATGCACTATTTCGGGGTACCGAAGTTGCGAAGCATCCATTCTACTCCATTGGAACCAAAATGATGTTTGGGAGTGTTCCAGAGCATTTCACTAACCTTCAGCACGTAAAAAGATGCAAAACTTGTGTTTCGGGCCTGAATGCACTATTTCGGGGTACCAAAGTTGGAAAGCATCCATTCTACTCCATTCGACCCAAAATGATGTTTGGGAGTGTTTCGGAGCATTTCGCTAACCTTCGGCACGTTAAAAGATGCAAAACTTTTGTTTCGGGCCTGAATGCACTATTTTGGGGTACCGAAGTTGCGAAGCATCCATTCTACTCCATTGGAACCAAAATGAAGTTTGGGAGTGTTTCAGAGCATTTCACTAACCGTCGGCACGTAAAAAGATGCAAAACTTTTGTTTCGGGCCTGAATGCACTATTTTGGGGTACCGAAGTTGCGAAGCATCCATTCTACTCCATTGGAACCAAAATGATGTTTGGGAGTGTTTCGGAGCATTTCGCTAACCTTCGACACGTAAAGAGATGCAAAACTTGTGTTCGAGCCTGAATACACTATTTTGGGGTACCAAAGTTGGGAAGCATCCATTCTAGTCCATTCGACCCAAAATTATGTTTGGGAGTGTTTCTGAGCATTTCGCTAACCTTCGGCACCTAAAAAGATGCAAAACTTGTGTTCGAGCCTGAATGCACTATTTCAGGGTACCAAAGTTGGGTAGCATCCATTCTACTCCATTCGACCCAAAATGATGTTTGGGAGTATTTCGGAGCATTTAGCTAACCTTCGGCACGTAAAAAGATACAAAACTTTTGTTTCGGGCCTGAATGCACTATTTCGGGGTACCGAAGTTGCGAAGCATCCATTCAACTCCATTGGAACCAAAATGATGTTTGGGAGTGTTTCGGAGCATTTCGCTAACCTTCGGCACGTAAAAAGATGCAAAACTTGTGTTTCGGGCCTGAATGCACTATTTCGGGGTACCAAAGTTGGAAAGCATCCATTCTACTCCATTCGACCCAAAATGATGTTTGGGAGTGTTTCGGAGCATTTCGCTAACCTACGGCACGTAAAAAGATGCAAAACTTTTGTTTCGGGCCTGAATGCACTATTTTGGGGTACCGAAGTTGCGAAGCATCCATTCTACTCCATTGGAACCAAAATGAAGTTTGGGAGTGTTTCAGAGCATTTCACTATCCTTCGGCACGTAAAAAGATGCAAAACTTTTGTTTCGGGCCTGAATGCACTATTTTGGGGTACCGAAGTTGCGAAGCATCCATTCTACTCCATTGGAACCAAAATGATGTTTGGGAGTGTTTCAGAGCATTTCGCTAACCTTCGTTACGTAAAAAGATGCAAAGCTTGTGTTTCGGGCCTGAATGCACTATTTCGGGGTACCGAAGTTGCGAAGCATCCATTCTACTCCATTGGAACCAAAATGATGTTTGGGAGTGTTTCGGAGTATTTCGCTAACCTTCAGCACGTAAAAAGATGCAAAACTTGTGTTTCGGGCCTGAATGCACTATTTCGCGGTACCGAAGTTGCGAAGCATCCATTCTACTCCATTGGAAACAAAATGATGTTTGGGAGTGTTTCGGAGCATTTCGCTAACCTTCGGCACGTAAAAAGATGCAAAACTTGTGTTTCGGGCCTGAATGCAGTATTTCGGGGTACCAAAGTTGCGAAGCATCCATTCTACTCCATTGGAACCAAAATGATGTTTGAGAGTGTTTCGGAGCATTTCGCTAACCTTCGACACGTAAAGAGATGCAAAACTTGTGTTCGAGCCTGAATGCACTAATTCGGGGTACCAAAGTTGGGAAGCATCCATTCTAGTGCATTCGACCCAAAATTATGTTTGGGAGTGTTTCTGAGCATTTCGCTAACCTTCGGCACCTAAAAAGATGCAAAACTTGTGTTCGAGCCTGAATGCACTATTTCGGGGTACCAAAGTTGGGTAGCATCCATTCTACTCCATTCGACCCAAAATGATGTTTGGGAGTATTTCGGAGCATTTCGCTAACCTTCGGCACGTAAAAAGATGCAAAACTTTTGTTTCGGGCCTGAATGCACTATTTTGGGGTACCGAAGTTGCGAAGCATCCATTCTACTCCATTGGAACCAAAATGATGTTTGGGAGTGTTTCAGAGCATTTCGCTAACCTTCGTTACGTAAAAAGATGCAAAGCTTGTGTTTCGGGCCTGAATGCACTATTTCGGGGTACCGAAGTTGCGAAGCATCCATTCTACTCCATTGGAACCAAAATGATGTTTGGGAGTGTTTCGGAGTATTTCGCTAACCTTCAGCACGTAAAAAGATGCAAAACTTGTGTTTCGGGCCTGAATGCACTATTTCGCGGTACCGAAGTTGCGAAGCATCCATTCTACTCCATTGGAAACAAAATGATGTTTGGGAGTGTTTCGGAGCATTTCGCTAACCTTCGGCACGTAAAAAGATGCAAAACTTGTGTTTCGGGCCTGAATGCAGTATTTCGGGGTACCAAAGTTGCGAAGCATCCATTCTACTCCATTGGAACCAAAATGATGTTTGAGAGTGTTTCGGAGCATTTCGCTAACCTTCGACACGTAAAGAGATGCAAAACTTGTGTTCGAGCCTGAATGCACTAATTCGGGGTACCAAAGTTGGGAAGCATCCATTCTAGTGCATTCGACCCAAAATTATGTTTGGGAGTGTTTCTGAGCATTTCGCTAACCTTCGGCACCTAAAAAGATGCAAAACTTGTGTTCGAGCCTGAATGCACTATTTCGGGGTACCAAAGTTGGGTAGCATCCATTCTACTCCATTCGACCCAAAATGATGTTTGGGAGTATTTCGGAGCATTTCGCTAACCTTCGGCACGTAAAAAGATGCAAAACTTTTGTTTCGGGCCTGAATGCACTATTTTGGGGTACCGAAGTTGCGAAGCATCCATTCTACTCCATTGGAACCAAAATGATGTTTGGGAGTGTTTCGGAGCATTTCGCTAACCTACGGCACGTAAAAAGATGCAAAACTTGTGTTTCGGGCCTGAATGCACTATTTCGGGGTACCGAAGTTTGGAAGCATCCATTCTAATCCATTGGAACCAAAATGATGTTTGCGAGTGTTTCGTAGCATTTCGCTAGACTTCGGCATGTAAAAAGATGCAAAACTTGTGTTTCGGGCCTGAATGCACTATTTCGGGGTACCAAAGTTGGAAAGCATCCATTCTACTCCATTCGACCCAAAATGATGTTTGGGAGTGTTTCGGAGCATTTCGCTAACCTACGGCACGTAAAAAGATGCAAAACTTTTGTTTCGGGCCTGAATGCACTATTTTGGGGTACCGAAGTTGCGAAGCATCCATTCTACTCCATTGGAACCAAAATGAAGTTTGGGAGTGTTTCAGAGCATTTCACTATCCTTCGGCACGTAAAAAGATGCAAAACTTTTGTTTCGGGCCTGAATGCACTATTTTGGGGTACCGAAGTTGCGAAGCATCCATTCTACTCCATTGGAACCAAAATGATGTTTGGGAGTGTTTCAGAGCATTTCGCTAACCTTCGTTACGTAAAAAGATGCAAAGCTTGTGTTTCGGGCCTGAATGCACTATTTCGGGGTACCGAAGTTGCGAAGCATCCATTCTACTCCATTGGAACCAAAATGATGTTTGGGAGTGTTTCGGAGTATTTCGCTAACCTTCAGCACGTAAAAAGATGCAAAACTTGTGTTTCGGGCCTGAATGCACTATTTCGCGGTACCGAAGTTGCGAAGCATCCATTCTACTCCATTGGAAACAAAATGATGTTTGGGAGTGTTTCGGAGCATTTCGCTAACCTTCGGCACGTAAAAAGATGCAAAACTTGTGTTTCGGGCCTGAATGCAGTATTTCGGGGTACCAAAGTTGCGAAGCATCCATTCTACTCCATTGGAACCAAAATGATGTTTGAGAGTGTTTCGGAGCATTTCGCTAACCTTCGACACGTAAAGAGATGCAAAACTTGTGTTCGAGCCTGAATGCACTAATTCGGGGTACCAAAGTTGGGAAGCATCCATTCTAGTGCATTCGACCCAAAATTATGTTTGGGAGTGTTTCTGAGCATTTCGCTAACCTTCGGCACCTAAAAAGATGCAAAACTTGTGTTCGAGCCTGAATGCACTATTTCGGGGTACCAAAGTTGGGTAGCATCCATTCTACTCCATTCGACCCAAAATGATGTTTGGGAGTATTTCGGAGCATTTCGCTAACCTTCGGCACGTAAAAAGATGCAAAACTTTTGTTTCGGGCCTGAATGCACTATTTTGGGGTACCGAAGTTGCGAAGAATCCATTCTACTCCATTGGAACCAAAATGATGTTTGGGAGTGTTTCGGAGCATTTCGCTAACCTTCGGCACGTAAAAAGATGCAAAACTTTTGTTTCGGGCCTGAATGCACTATTTTGGGGTACCGAAGTTGCGAAGCATCCATTCTACTCCATTGGAACCAAAATGATGTTTGGGAGTGTTCCAGAGCATTTCGCTAACCTTCAGCACGTAAAAAGATGCAAAACTTGTGTTTCGGGCCTAAATGCACTATTTCGGGGTACCAAAGTTGGAAAGCATCCATTCTACTCCATTCGACCCAAAATGATGTTTAGGAGTGTTTCGGAGCATTTCGCTAACCTTCGGCACGTAAAAAGATGCAAAACTTTTGTTTCGGGCCTGAATGCACTATTTTGGGGTACCGAAGTTGCGAAGCATCCATTCTACTCCATTGGAACCAAAATGAAGTTTGGGAGTGTTTCAGAGTATTTCACTAACCTTCAGCACGTAAAAAGATGCAAAACTTTTGTTTCGGGCCTGAATGCACTATTTTGGTGTACCGAAGTTGAGAAGCATCCATTCTACTCCATTGGAACCAAAATGATGTTTGGGAGTGTTTCGGAGCATTTCGCCAACCTTCGACACGTAAAGAGATGCAAAACTTGTGTTCGAGCCTGAATACACTATTTCGGGGTACCAAAGTTGGGAAGCATCCATTCTACTCCATTCGACCCAAAATGATGTTTGGGAGTATTTCGGAGCATTTCGCTAACCTTCGGCACGTAAAAAGATGCAAAACTTTTGTTTCGGGCCTGAATGCACTATTTTGGGGTACCGAAGTTGCGAAGCATCCATTCTACTCCATTGGAACCAAAATGATGTTTGGGAGTGTTTCGGAGCATTTCGCTAACCTACGGCACGTAAAAAGATGCAAAACTTGTGTTTCGGGCCTGAATGCACTATTTCGGGGTACCGAAGTTTGGAAGCATCCATTCTAATCCATTGGAACCAAAATGATGTTTGCGAGTGTTTCGTAGCATTTCGCTAACCTTCGGCATGTAAAAAGATGCAAAACTTGTGTTTCGGGCCTGAATGCACTATTTCGGGGTACCGAAGTTGCGAAGAATCCATTCTACTCCATTGGAACCAAAATGATGTTTGGGAGTGTTTCGGAGCATTTCGCTAACCTTCGGCACGTAAAAAGATGCAAAACTTTTGTTTCGGGCCTGAATGCACTATTTTGGGGTACCGAAGTTGCGAAGCATCCATTCTACTCCATTGGAACCAAAATGATGTTTGGGAGTGTTCCAGAGCATTTCGCTAACCTTCAGCACGTAAAAAGATGCAAAACTTGTGTTTCGGGCCTAAATGCACTATTTCGGGGTACCAAAGTTGGAAAGCATCCATTCTACTCCATTCGACCCAAAATGATGTTTAGGAGTGTTTCGGAGCATTTCGCTAACCTTCGGCACGTAAAAAGATGCAAAACTTTTGTTTCGGGCCTGAATGCACTATTTTGGGGTACCGAAGTTGCGAAGCATCCATTCTACTCCATTGGAACCAAAATGAAGTTTGGGAGTGTTTCAGAGTATTTCACTAACCTTCAGCACGTAAAAAGATGCAAAACTTTTGTTTCGGGCCTGAATGCACTATTTTGGTGTACCGAAGTTGAGAAGCATCCATTCTACTCCATTGGAACCAAAATGATGTTTGGGAGTGTTTCGGAGCATTTCGCCAACCTTCGACACGTAAAGAGATGCAAAACTTGTGTTCGAGCCTGAATACACTATTTCGGGGTACCAAAGTTGGGAAGCATCCATTCTACTCCATTCTACCCAAAATGATGTTTGGGAGTGTTTCGAAGCATTTCGCTAACCTTCCGCACGTAAAAAGATGCAAAACTTGTGTTTCGGGCCTGAATGCACTATATTGTGGTACCGATGTTGCGAAGCATCCATTCTACTCCATCGGAACCAAAATGATGTTTGGGAGTGTTTCAGAGCATTTCGCTAACCTTCGGCACGTAAAAAGATGCAAACCTTCTGTTTTGGGCCTGAATGCACTATTTCGGGTTACCGTAGTTGCGAAGCATCCATTCTACTCCATTGGAACCAAAATGATGTTTGGGTGTGTTTCGGAGCATTTCGCAAACCTTCGGCACGTAAAAAGATGTATTTTGGGGTACCGAAGTTGCGAAGCATCCATTCTACTCCATTGGAACCAAAATGATGTTTGGGAGTGTTTCAGAGCATTTCGCTAACCATCGGCACGTAAAAAGATGCAAACCTTGTGTTTCGGGCCTGAATGTACAATGTTAGGGTACCGAACTTGCGAAGCATTCTACTCCATTGGAACTAAAATGATGTTTGGGAGTATTTCGGAGCATTTCGCTAACCTTCGGCACGTAAAAAGATGCAAAACTTGTGTTTCGGGCCTGAATGCACTATTTCGGGGTACCGAAGTTTGGAAGCATCCATTCTACTCCATTGGAACCAAAATGATGTTTGCGAGTGTTTCGTAGCATTTCGCTAACCTTCGGCATGTAAAAAGATGCAAAACTTGTGTATCGGGCCTGAATGCACTATTTCGGGGTACCGAAGTTGTGAAGCATCCATTCTACTCCATTGGAACCAAAATGATGTTTGGGAGTGTTTCGTAGCATTTCGCTAACCTTCGGCACGTAAAAAGATGCAAAACTTTTGTTTCGGGCCTGAATGCACTATTTCGGGGTACCGAAGTTGCGAAGCATCCATTCTACTCCATTGGAACCAAAATGATGTTTGGGAGTGTTTCGGAGTATTTCGCTAACCTTCAGCACGTAAAAAGATGCAAAACTTGTGTTTCGGGCCTGAATGCACTATTTTGGGGTACCGAAGTTGCGAAGCATCCATTCTACTCCATTGGAACCAAAATGATGTTTGGGAGTGTTTCAGAGCATTTCGCTAACCTTCGGTACGTAAAAAGATGCAAAACTTGTGTTTCGGGCCTGAATGCACTATTTCGGGGTACCGAAGTTGCGAAGCATCCATTCTACTCCATTGGAACCAAAATGATGTTTGGGAGTGTTTCAGAGCATTTCGCTAACCTTCGGCACGTAAAAAGATGCAAACCTTGTGTTTCGGGCCTGAATGTACTATGTTAGGATACCGAACTTGCGAAGCATTCTACTCCATTGGAACTAAAATGATGTTTGGGAGTATTTCGGAGCATTTCGCTAACCTTCGGCACGTAAAAAGATGCAAAACTTGTGTTTCGGGCCTGAATGCACTATTTCGGGGTACCGAAGTTTCGAAGCATCCATTCTACTCCATTGGAACCAAAATGATGTTTGCGAGTGTTTCGTAGCATTTCGCTAACCTTCGGCATGTAAAAAGATGCAAAACTTGTGTTTCGGGCCTGAATGCACTATTTCGGGGTACCGAAGTTGCGAAGCATCCATTCTACTCCATTGGAACCAAAATGATGTTTGCGAGTGTTTCGTAGCATTTCGCTAACCTTCGGCACGTAAAAAGATGCAAAACTTTTGTTTCGAGCCTGAATGCACTATTTCGGGGTACCGAAGTTGCGAAGCATCCATTCTACTCCATTGGAACCAAAATGATGTTTGGGAGTGTTTCGGAGTATTTCGCTAACCTTCAGCACGTAAAAAGATGCAAAACTTGTGTTTCGGGCCTGAATGCACTATTTCAGGGTACCGAAGTTGGAAAGCATCCATTCTACTCCATTCGACCCGAAATGAAGTTTGGGAGTGTTTCGGAGCATTTCGCTAACCTTCGGCACGTAAAAAGATGCAAAACTTTTGTTTCGGGCCTGAATGCACTATTTTGGGGTACCGAAGTTGCGAAGCATCCATTCTACTCCATTGGAACCAAAATGATGTTTGGGAGTGTTTCAGAGCATTTCGCTAACCTTCGGCACGTAAAAAGATGCAAAACTTTTATTTCGGGCCTGAATGCACTATTTTGGGGTACCGAAGTTGCGAAGCATCCATTCTACTCCATTGGAACCAAAATGATGTTTGGGAGTGTTTCAGAGCATTTCGCTAACCTTCGGTACGTAAAAAGATGCAAAACTTGTGTTTCGGGCCTGAATGCACTATTTCGGGGTACCGAAGTTGCGAAGCATCCATTCTACTCCATTGGAACCAAAATGATGTTTGGGAGTGTTTCGGAGTATTTCGCTAACCTTCGGCACGTAAAAAGATGCAAAACTTGTGTTTCGGGCCTGAATGCACTATTTCGCGGTACCGAAGTTGCGAAGCATCCATTCTACACCATTGGAAACAAAATGATGTTTGGGAGTGTTTCGGAATATTTCGCTAACCTTCGGCACGTAAAAAGATGCAAAACTTGTGTTTCGGGCCTGAATGCTGTATTTTGGGGTACCAAAGTTGCGAAGCATCCATTCTACTCCATTGGAACCAAAATGATGTTTGGGAGTGTTTCGGAGCATTTCGCTAACCTTCGACACGTAAAGAGATGCAAAACTTGTGTTCGAGCCTGAATGCACTATTTCGGGGTACCAAAGTTGGGAAGCATCCATTCTAGTCCATTCGACCCAAAATTATGTTTGGGAGTGTTTCTGAGCATTTCGCTAACCTTCGGCACCTAAAAAGATGCAAAACTTGTGTTCGAGCCTGAATGCACTATTTCGGGGTACCAAAGTTGGGTAGCATCCATTCTACTCCATTCGACCCAAAATGATGTTTGGGAGTATTTCGGAGCATTTCGCTAACCTTCGGCACGTAAAAAGATGCAAAACTTTTGTTTCGGGCCTGAATGCACTATTTCGGGGTACCGAAGTTGCGAAGCATCCATTCAACTCCATTGGAACCAAAATGATGTTTGGGAGTGTTTCGGAGCATTTCGCTAACCTTCGGCACGTAAAAAGATGCAAAACTTTTGTTTCGGGCCTGAATGCACTATTTTGGGGTACCGAAGTTGCGAAGCATCCATTCTACTCCATTGGAACCAAAATGATGTTTGGGAGTGTTCCAGAGCATTTCACTAACCTTCAGCACGTAAAAAGATGCAAAACTTGTGTTTCGGGCCTGAATGCACTATTTCAGGGTACCAAAGTTGGAAAGCATCCATTCTACTCCATTCGACCCAAAATGATGTTTGGGAGTGTTTCAGAGCATTTCACTAACCATCGGCACGTAAAAAGATGCAAAACTTGTGTTTCGGGCCTGAATGTAATATTTTGGGGTACCGAAGTTGCGAAGCATCCATTCTACTCCATGGGAACCAAAATGATGTTTGGGAGTGTTTCGGAGCATTTCGCTAACCTTCGGCACGTAAAAAGATGCAAAACTTTTGTTTCGGGCCTGAATGCACTATTTTGGGGTACCGAAGTTGCGAAGCATCCATTCTACTCCATTGGAACCAAAATGAAGTTTGGGAGTGTTTCAGAGCATTTCACTAACCATCGGCACGTAAAAAGATGCAAAACTTGTGTTTCGGGCCTGAATGCAATATTTTGGGGTACCGAAGTTGCGAAGCATCCATTCTACTCCATGGGAACCAAAATGATGTTTGGGAGTGTTTCGGAGCATTTCGCTAACCTTCGGCACGTAAAAAGATGCAAAACTTGTGTTTCGGGCCTGAATGCACTATTTCGGGGTACCGAAGTTGCGAAGCATCCATTCTACTCCACTGGAACCAAAATGATGGTTGGGAGTGTTTCGGAGCATTTTGCTAACCTTTGGGACGTAAAAGATGCAAAATTTGTGTTCGAGCCTGAATGCACTATTTCGGGGTACCAAAGTTGGGAAGCATCCATTCTAGTCCATTCGACCCAAAATGATGTTTGGGAGTGTTTCGGAGCATTTCACAAACCTTCAGCACGTAAAAAGATGCAAAACTTTTGTTTCGGGCCTGAATGCACTATTTTGGGGTACCGAAGTTGCGAAGCATCCATTCTACTCCATTGGAACCAAAATGATGTTTGGGAGTGTTTCAGAGCATTTCGCTAACTTTCAGCACGTAAAAAGATGCAAAACTTGTGTTTCGGGCCTAAATGCACTATTTCGGGGTACCAAAGTTGTGAAGCATCCATTCTACTCCATTGGACCCAAAATGATGTTTGGGAGTGTTTCGGAGCATTTCGCAAACCTTCGGCACCTAAAAAGATGCAAAACTTGTGTTCGAGCCTGAGTGCACTATTTCAGGGTACCAAAGTTGGGAAGCATCCAGTCTAGTCCATTCGACCCAAAATGATATTTGGGAGTGTTACGGAGCATTTCGCTAACCTTCGGCACGTAAAAAGATGCAAACCTTGTGTTTCGGACCTGAATGCACTATTTCGGGGTACCGAAGTTGCGAAGACTCCATTCTACTCCATTGGAAACAAAATGATGTTTGGGAGTGTTACGGAGCATTTCGCTAACCTTTGGCACGTAAAAAGATGCAAAACTTGTGTTCGAGCCTGAGTGCACTATTTCAGGGTACCAAAGTTGGGAAGCATCCATTCTAGTCCATTCGACCCAAAATGATGTTTGGCAGTGTTTCGGAGCATTTCGCTAACCATTGGCACGTAAAAAGATGCAAAACTTGTGTTCGAGCCTGAATGCACTATTTCGGGGTACCAAAGTTGTGAAGCATCCATTCTACTCCATTGGACCCAAAATGATGTTTGGGAGTGTTTCGGAGCATTTCGCAAACCTTCGGCACCTAAAAAGATGCAAAACTTGTGTTCGAGCCTGAGTGCACTATTTCAAGGTACCAAAGTTGGGAAGCATCCAGTCTAGTCCATTCGACCCAAAATGATGTTTGGGAGTGTTACGGAGCATTTCGCTAACCTTCGGCATGTAAAAAGATGCAAAACTTGTGTTTCGGGCCTGAATGCACTATTTCGGGGTACCGAAGTTGCGAAGCGTCCATTCTACTCCATTGGAACCAAAATGATGTTTGGGAGTGTTTCGTAGCATTTCGCTAACCTTCAGCACGTAAAAAGATGCAAAACTTTTGTTTCGGGCCTGAATGCACTATTTTGGGGTACCGAAGTTGCGAAGCATCCATTCTACTCCATTGGAACCAAAATGATGTTTGGGAGTGTTTCAGAGCATTTCGCTAACTTTCAGCACGTAAAAAGATGCAAAACTTGTGTTTCGGGCCTAAATGCACTATTTCGGGGTACCAAAGTTGTGAAGCATCCATTCTACTCCATTGGACCCAAAATGATGTTTGGGAGTGTTTCGGAGCATTTCGCAAACCTTCGGCACCTAAAAAGATGCAAAACTTGTGTTCGAGCCTGAGTGCACTATTTCAGGGTACCAAAGTTGGGAAGCATCCAGTCTAGTCCATTCGACCCAAAATGATGTTTGGGAGTGTTACGGAGCATTTCGCTAACCTTCGGCATGTAAAAAGATGCAAAACTTGTGTTTCGGGCCTGAATGCACTATTTCGGGGTACCGAAGTTGCGAAGCGTCCATTCTACTCCATTGGAACCAAAATGATGTTTGGGAGTGTTTCGTAGCATTTCGCTAACCTTCGGCACGTAAAAAGATGCAAAACTTGTGTTTCGGGCCTGAATGCACTATTTCGGGGTACCGAAGTTGCGAAGCATCCATTCTACTCCACTGGAACCAAAATGATGTTTGGGAGTGTTTCGGAGCATTTTGCTTACCTTTGGGACGTAAAAGATGCAAAATTTGTGTTCGAGCCTGAATGCACTATTTCGGGGTACCAAAGTTGGGAAGCATCCATTCTAGTCCATTCGACCCAAAATGATGTTTGGGAGTGTTTCGGAGCATTTCGCAAACCTTCAGCACGTAAAAAGATGCAAAACTTTTGTTTCGGGCCTGAATGCACTATTTTGGGGTACCGAAGTTGCGAAGCATCCATTCTACTCCATTGGAACCAAAATGATGTTTGGGAGTGTTTCAGAGCATTTCGCTAACTTTCAGCACGTAAAAAGATGCAAAACTTGTGTTTCGGGCCTAAATGCACTATTTCGGGGTACCAAAGTTGTGAAGCATCCATTCTACTCCATTGGACCCAAAATGATGTTTGGGAGTGTTTCGGAGTATTTCGCAAACCTTCGGCACCTAAAAAGATGCAAAACTTGTGTTCGAGCCTGAGTGCACTATTTCAGGGTACCAAAGTTGGGAAGCATCCAGTCTAGTCCATTCGACCCAAAATGATATTTGGGAGTGTTACGGAGCATTTCGCTAACCTTCGGCACGTAAAAAGATGCAAACCTTGTGTTTCGGACCTGAATGCACTATTTCGGGGTACCGAAGTTGCGAAGAGTCCATTCTACTCCATTGGAACCAAAATGATGTTTGGGAGTGTTTCGGAGCATTTCGCTAACCTTTGGCACGTAAAAAGATGCAAAACTTGTGTTCGAGCCTGAGTGCACTATTTCAGGGTACCAAAGTTGGGAAGCATGCATTCTAGTCCATTCGACCCAAAATGATGTTTGGGAGTGTTTCGGAGCATTTCGCTAACCATTGGCACGTAAAAAGATGCAAAACTTGTGTTCGAGCCTGAATGCACTATTTCGGGGTACCAAAGTTGTGAAGCATCCATTCTACTCCATTGGACCCAAAATGATGTTTGGGAGTGTTTCGGAGCATTTCGCAAACCTTCGGCACCTAAAAAGATGCAAAACTTGTGTTCGAGCCAGAGTGCACTATTTCAGGGTACCAAAGTTGGGAAGCATCCAGTCTAGTCCATTCGACCCAAAATGATGTTTGGGAGTGTTACGGAGCATTTCGCTAACCTTCGGCACGTAAAAAGATGCAAAACTTGTGTTTCGGGCCTGAATGCACTATTTCGGGGTACCGAAGTTGCGAAGCGTCCATTCTACGCCATTGGAACCAAAATGATGTTTGGGAGTGTTTCGTAGCATTTCGCTAACCTTCGGCACGTAAAAAGATGCAAAACTTGTGTTTCGGGCCTGAATGCACTATTTCGGGGTACCGAAGTTGCGAAGCATCCATTGTACTCCACTGAACCAAAATGATGTTTGGGAGTGTTTCGGAGCATTTTGCTAACCTTTGGGACGTAAAAGATGCAAAATTTGTGTTCGAGCCTGAATGCACTATTTCGGGGTACCAAAGTTGGGAAGCATCCATTCTAGTCCATTCGACCCAAAATGATGTTTGGGAGTGTTTCGGAGCATTTCGCAAACCTTCGGCACGTAAAAAGATGCAAAACTTTTGTTTCGGGCCTGAATGCACTATTTTGGGGTACTGAAGTTGCGAAGCATCCATTCTACTCCATTGGAACCAAAATGATGTTTGGGAGTGTTTCAGAGCATTTCGCTAACTTTCAGCACGTAAAAAGATGCAAAACTTGTGTTTCGGGCCTAAATGCACTATTTCGGGGTACCAAAGTTGTGAAGCATCCATTCTACTCCACTGGACCCAAAATGATGTTTGGGAGTGTTTCGGAGCATTTCGCAAACCTTCGGCACCTAAAAAGATGCAAAACTTGTGTTCGAGCCTGAGTGCACTATTTCAGGGTACCAAAGTTGGGAAGCATCCAGTCTAGTCCATTCGACCCAAAATGATATTTGGGAGTGTTACGGAGCATTTCGCTAACCTTCGGCACGTAAAAAGATGCAAAACTTGTGTTTCGGGCCTGAATGCACTATTTCGAGGTACCGAAGTTGCGAAGCGTCCATTCTACTCCATTGGAACCAAAATGATGTTTGGGAGTGTTTCGTAGCATTTCGCTAAACTTCGGCACGTAAAAAGATGCTAAACTTGTGTTTCGGGCCTGAATGCACTATTTCGGGGTACCGAAGTTGCGAAGCATCCATTCTACTCCATTGGAACCAAAATGATGTTTGGGAGTGTTTCGGAGCATTTTGCTAACCTTTGGGACGTAAAAGATGCAAAATTTGTGTTCGAGCC
Source organism: Cenchrus fungigraminus (assembly GCA_036936925.1). Lineage (NCBI taxonomy): Eukaryota > Viridiplantae > Streptophyta > Magnoliopsida > Poales > Poaceae > Cenchrus > Cenchrus fungigraminus. The sequence continues at coordinate 65,755 of JAQONI010000082.1, forward strand.
TAAATGCACTATTTCAGGGTACCAAAGTTGGGAAGCATCCATTCTAGTCCATTCGACCCAAAATGATGTTTGGGAGTGTTTCGGAGCATTTCGCAAACCTTCGACACCTAAGAAGATGCAAAACTTGTGTTCGAGCCTGAATGCACTATTTCGGGGTGCCAAAGTTGGGAAGCATCCATTCTACTCCATTCGACCCAAAATGATGTTTGGGAGTGTTTCGGAGCATTTCGGTAACCTTCGGCACGTAAAAAGATGCAAAACTTTTGTTTCGGGCCTGAATGCACTATTTTGGGGTACCGAAGTTGCGAAGCATCCATTCTACTCCATTGGAACCAAAATGATGTTTGGGAGTGTTTCAGAGCATTTCGCTAACTTTCAGAACGTAAAAAGATGCAAAACTTGTGTTTCGGGCCTAAATGCACTATTTCGGGGTACCAAAGTTGTGAAGCATCCATTCTACTCCATTGGACCCAAAATGATGTTTGGGAGTGTTTCGGAGCATTTCGCAAACCTTCGGCACCTAAAAAGATGCAAAACTTGTGTTCGAGCCTGAGTGCACTATTTCAGGGTACCAAAGTTGGGAAGCATCCAGTCTAGTCCATTCGACCCAAAATGATATTTGGGAGTGTTACGGAGCATTTCGCTAACCTTCGGCACGTAAAAAGATGCAAACCTTGTGTTTCGGACCTGAATGCACTATTTCGGGGTACCGAAGTTGCGAAGACTCCATTCTACTCCATTGGAACCAAAATGATATTTGGGAGTGTTTCGGAGCATTTCGCTAACCTTTGGCACGTAAAAAGATGCAAAACTTGTGTTCGAGCCTGAGTGCACTATTTCAGGGTACCAAAGTTGGGAAGCATCCATTCTAGTCCATTCGACCCAAAATGATGTTTGGGAGTGTTTCGGAGCATTTCGCTAACCATTGGCACGTAAAAAGATGCAAAACTTGTGTTCGAGCCTGAGTGCACTATTTCAGGGTACCAAAGTTGGGAAGCATCCATTCTAGTCCATTCGACCCAAAATGATGTTTGGGAGTGTTTCGGAGCATTTCGCTAACCATTGGCACGTAAAAAGATGCAAAACTTGTGTTCGAGCCTGAATGCACTATTTCGGGGTACCAAAGTTGTGAAGCATCCATTCTACTCCATTGGACCCAAAATGATGTTTGGGAGTGTTTCGGAGCATTTCGCAAACCTTCGGCACCTAAAAAGATGCAAAACTTGTGTTCGAGCCTGAGTGCACTATTTCAAGGTACCAAAGTTGGGAAGCATCCAGTCTAGTCCATTCGACCCGAAATGATGTTTGGGAGTGTTACGGAGCATTTCGCTAACCTTCGGCACGTAAAAAGATGCAAAACTTGTGTTTCGGGCCTGAATGCACTATTTCGGGGTACCGAAGTTGCGAAGCGTCCATTCTACTCCATTGGAACCAAAATGATGTTTGGGAGTGTTTCGTAGCATTTCGCTAACCTTCGGCACGTAAAAAGATGCAAAACTTGTGTTTCGGGCCAGAATACACTATTTCGGGGTACCGAAGTTGCGAAGCATCCATTCTACTCCACTGGAACCAAAATGATGTTTGGGAGTGTTTCGGAGCATTTTGCTAACCTTTGGGACGTAAAAGATGCAAAATTTGTGTTCGAGCCTGAATGCACTATTTCGGGGTACCAAAGTTGGGAAGCATCCATTCTAGTCCATTCGACCCAAAATGATGTTTGGGAGTGTTTCGGAGCATTTCACAAACCTTCGGCACGTAAAAAGATGCAAAACTTTTGTTTCGGGCCTGAATGCACTATTTTGGGGTACCGAATTGCGAAGCATCCATTCTACTCCATTGCAACCAAAATGATGTTTGGGAGTGTTTCAGAGCATTTCGCTAACTTTCAGCACGTAAAAAGATGCAAAACTTGTGTTTCGGGCCTCAATGCACTATTTCGGGGTACCAAAGTTGTGAAGCATCCATTCTACTCCATTGGACCCAAAATGATGTTTGGGAGTGTTTCGGAGCATTTCGCAAACCTTCGGCACCTAAAAAGATGCAAAACTTGTGTTCGAGCCTGAGTGCACTATTTCAGGGTACCAAAGTTGGGAAGCATCCAGTCTAGTCCATTCGACCCAAAATGATATTTGGGAGTGTTACGGAGCATTTCGCTAACCTTCGGCACGTAAAAAGATGCAAACCTTGTGTTTCGGACCTGAATGCACTATTTCGGGGTACCGAAGTTGCGAAGACTCCATTCTACTCCATTGGAAACAAAATGATGTTTGGGAGTGTTACGGAGCATTTCGCTAACCTTTGGCACGTAAAAAGATGCAAAACTTATGTTCGAGCCTGAGTGCACTATTTCAGGGTACCAAAGTTGGGAAGCATCCATTCTAGTCCATTCGACCCAAAATGATGTTTGGGAGTGTTTCGGAGCATTTCGCTAACCATTGGCACGTTAAAAGATGCAAAACTTGTGTTCGAGCCTGAATGCACTATTTCAGGGTACCAAAGTTGTGAAGCATCCATTCTACTCCATTGGACCCAAAATGATATTTGGGAGTGTTTCGGAGCATTTCGCAAACCTTCGGCACCTAAAAAGATGCAAAACTTGTGTTCGAGCCTTGGTGCACTATTTCAAGGTACCAAAGTTGGGAAGCATCCAGTCTAGTCCATTCGACCCAAAATGATGTTTGGGAGTGTTACGGAGCATTTCGCTAACCTTCGGCACGTAAAAAGATGCAAAACTTGTGTTTCGGGCCTGAATGCACTATTTCGGGGTACCGAAGTTGCGAAGCGTCCATTCTACTCCATTGGGACCAAAATGATGTTTGGGAGTGTTTCGTAGCATTTCGCTAACCTTCGGCACGTAAAAAGATGCAAAACTTGTGTTTCGGGCCTGAATGCACTATTTCGGGGTACCGAAGTTGCGAAGCATCCATTCTACTCCACTGGAACCAAAATGATGTTTGGGAGTGTTTCGGAGCATTTTGCTTACCTTTGGGACCTAAAAGATGCAAAATTTGTGTTCGAGCCTGAATGCACTATTTCGGGGTACCAAAGTTGGGAAGCATCCATTCTAGTCCATTCGACCCAAAATGATGTTTGGGAGTGTTTCGGAGCATTTCGCAAACCTTCGGCACGTAAAAAGATGCAAAACTTTTGTTTCGGGCCTGAATGCACTATTTTGGGGTACCGAAGTTGCGAAGCATCCATTCTACTCCATTGGAACCAAAATGATGTTTGGGAGTGTTTCAGAGCATTTCGCTAACTTTCAGCACGTAAAAAGATGCAAAACTTGTGTTTCGGGCCTAAATGCACTATTTCGGGGTACCAAAGTTGTGAAGCATCCATTCTACTCCATTGGACCCAAAATGATGTTTGGGAGTGTTTCGGAGCATTTCGCAAACCTTCGGCACCTAAAAAGATGCAAAACTTGTGTTCGAGCCTGAGTGCACTATTTCAGGGTACCAAAGTTGGGAAGCATCCAGTCTAGTCCATTCGACCCAAAATGATATTTGGGAGTGTTACGGAGCATTTCGCTAACCTTCGGCACGTAAAAAGATGCAAACCTTGTGTTTCGGACCTGAATGCACTATTTCGGGGTACCGAAGTTGCGAAGACTCCATTCTACTCCATTGGAAACAAAATGATGTTTGGGAGTGTTACGGAGCATTTCGCTAACCTTTGGCACGTAAAAAGATGCAAAACTTGTGTTCGAGCCTGAGTGCACTATTTCAGGGTACCAAAGTTGGGAAGCATCCATTCTAGTCCATTCGACCCAAAATGATGTTTGGGAGTGTTTCGGAGCATTTCGCTAACCATTGGCACGTTAAAAGATGCAAAACTTGTGTTCGAGCCTGAATGCACTATTTCAGGGTACCAAAGTTGTGAAGCATCCATTCTACTCCATTGGACCCAAAATGATGTTTGGGAGTGTTTCGGAGCATTTCGCAAACCTTCGGCACCTAAAAAGATGCAAAACTTGTGTTCGAGCCTGAGTGCACTATTTCAAGGTACCAAAGTTGGGAAGCATCCAGTCTAGTCCATTCGACCCAAAATGATGTTTGGGAGTGTTACGGAGCATTTCGCTAACCTTCGGCACGTAAAAAGATGCAAAACTTGTGTTTCGGGCCTGAATGCACTATTTCGGGGTACCGAAGTTGCGAAGCGTCCATTCTACTCCATTGGGACCAAAATGATGTTTGGGAGTGTTTCGTAGCATTTCGCTAACCTTCGGCACGTAAAAAGATGCAAAACTTGTGTTTCGGGCCTGAATGCACTATTTCGGGGTACCGAAGTTGCGAAGCATCCATTCTACTCCACTGGAACCAAAATGATGTTTGGGAGTGTTTCGGAGCATTTTGCTTACCTTTGGGACCTAAAAGATGCAAAATTTGTGTTCGAGCCTGAATGCACTATTTCGGGGTACCAAAGTTGGGAAGCATCCATTCTAGTCCATTCGACCCAAAATGATGTTTGGGAGTGTTTCGGAGCATTTCGCAAACCTTCGGCACGTAAAAAGATGCAAAACTTTTGTTTCGGGCCTGAATGCACTATTTTGGGGTACCGAAGTTGCGAAGCATCCATTCTACTCCATTGGAACCAAAATGATGTTTGGGAGTGTTTCAGAGCATTTCGCTAACTTTCAGCACGTAAAAAGATGCAAAACTTGTGTTTCGGGCCTAAATGCACTATTTCGGGGTACCAAAGTTGTGAAGCATCCATTCTACTCCATTGGACCCAAAATGATGTTTGGGAGTGTTTCGGAGCATTTCGCAAACCTTCGGCACCTAAAAAGATGCAAAACTTGTGTTCGAGCCTGAGTGCACTATTTCAGGGTACCAAAGTTGGGAAGCATCCAGTCTAGTCCATTCGACCCAAAATGATATTTGGGAGTGTTACGGAGCATTTCGCTAACCTTCGGCACGTAAAAAGATGCAAACCTTGTGTTTCGGACCTGAATGCACTATTTCGGGGTACCGAAGTTGCGAAGACTCCATTCTACTCCATTGGAAACAAAATGATGTTTGGGTGTGTTTCGGAGCATTTCGCTAACCATTGGCACGTAAAAAGATGCAAAACTTGTGTTCGAGCCTGAATGCACTATTTCGGGGTACCAAAGTTGTGAAGCATCCATTCTACTCCATTGGACCCAAAATGATGTTTGGGAGTGTTTCGGAGCATTTCGCAAACCTTCAGCACCTAAAAAGATGCAAAACTTGTGTTCGAGCCTGAGTGCACTATTTCAAGGTACCAAAGTTGGGAAGCATCCAGTCTAGTCCATTCGACCCAAAATGATGTTTGGGAGTGTTACGGAGCATTTCGCTAACCTTCGGCACGTAAAAAGATGCAAAACTTGTGTTTCGGGCCTGAATGCACTATTTCGGGGTACCGAAGTTGCGAAGCGTCCATTCTACTCCATTGGAACCAAAATGATGTTTGGGAGTGTTTCGTAGCATTTCGCTAACCTTCGGCACGTAAAAAGATGCAAAACTTGTGTTTCGGGCCAGAATACACTATTTCGGGGTACCGAAGTTGCGAAGCATCCATTCTACTCCACTGGAACCAAAATGATGTTTGGGAGTGTTTCGGAGCATTTTGCTAACCTTTGGGACGTAAAAGATGCAAAATTTGTGTTCGAGCCTGAATGCACTATTTCGGGGTACCAAAGTTGGGAAGCATCCATTCTAGTCCATTCGACCCAAAATGATGTTTGGGAGTGTTTCGGAGCATTTCACAAACCTTTGGCACGTAAAAAGATGCAAAACTTTTGTTTCGGGCCTGAATGCACTATTTTGGGGTACCGAAGTTGCGAAGCATCCATTCTACTCCATTGGAACCAAAATGATGTTTGGGAGTGTTTCAGAGCATTTCGCTAACTTTCAGCACGTAAAAAGATGCAAAACTTGTGTTTCGGGCCTCAATGCACTATTTCGGGGTACCAAAGTTGTGAAGCATCCATTCTACTCCATTGGACCCAAAATGATGTTTGGGAGTGTTTCGGAGCATTTCGCAAACCTTCGGCACCTAAAAAGATGCAAAACTTGTGTTCGAGCCTGAGTGCACTATTTCAGGGTACCAAAGTTGGGAAGCATCCAGTCTAGTCCATTCGACCCAAAATGATATTTGGGAGTGTTACGGAGCATTTCGCTAACCTTCGGCACGTAAAAAGATGCAAACCTTGTGTTTCGGACCTGAATGCACTATTTCGGGGTACCGAAGTTGCGAAGACTCCATTCTACTCCATTGGAAACAAAATGATGTTTGGGAGTGTTACGGAGCATTTCGCTAACCTTTGGCACGTAAAAAGATGCAAAACTTATGTTCGAGCCTGAGTGCACTATTTCAGGGTACCAAAGTTGGGAAGCATCCATTCTAGTCCATTCGACCCAAAATGATGTTTGGGAGTGTTTCGGAGCATTTCGCTAACCATTGGCACGTTAAAAGATGCAAAACTTGTGTTCGAGCCTGAATGCACTATTTCAGGGTACCAAAGTTATGAAGCATCCATTCTACTCCATTGGACCCAAAATGATATTTGGGAGTGTTTCGGAGCATTTTGCAAACCTTCGGCACCTAAAAAGATGCAAAACTTGTGTTCGAGCCTGAGTGCACTATTTCAAGGTACCAAAGTTGGGAAGCATCCAGTCTAGTCCATTCGACCCAAAATGATGTTTGGGAGTGTTACGGAGCATTTCGCTAACCTTCGGCACGTAAAAAGATGCAAAACTTGTGTTTCGGGCCTGAATGCACTATTTCGGGGTACCGAAGTTGCGAAGCGTCCATTCTACTCCATTGGGACCAAAATGATGTTTGGGAGTGTTTCGTAGCATTTCGCTAACCTTCGGCACGTAAAAAGATGCAAAACTTGTGTTTCGGGCCTGAATGCACTATTTCGGGGTACCGAAGTTGCGAAGCATCCATTCTACTCCACTGGAACCAAAATGATGTTTGGGAGTGTTTCGGAGCATTTTGCTTACCTTTGGGACCTAAAAGATGCAAAATTTGTGTTCGAGCCTGAATGCACTATTTCGGGGTACCAAAGTTGGGAAGCATCCATTCTAGTCCATTCGACCCAAAATGATGTTTGGGAGTGTTTCGGAGCATTTCGCAAACCTTCGGCACGTAAAAAGATGCAAAACTTTTGTTTCGGGCCTGAATGCACTATTTTGGGGTACCGAAGTTGCGAAGCATCCATTCTACTCCATTGGAACCAAAATGATGTTTGGGAGTGTTTCAGAGCATTTCGCTAACTTTCAGCACGTAAAAAGATGCAAAACTTGTGTTTCGGGCCTAAATGCACTATTTCGGGGTACCAAAGTTGTGAAGCATCCATTCTACTCCATTGGACCCAAAATGATGTTTGGGAGTGTTTCGGAGCATTTCGCAAACCTTCGGCACCTAAAAAGATGCAAAACTTGTGTTCGAGCCTGAGTGCACTATTTCAGGGTACCAAAGTTGGGAAGCATCCAGTCTAGTCCATTCGACCCAAAATGATATTTGGGAGTGTTACGGAGCATTTCGCTAACCTTCGGCACGTAAAAAGATGCAAACCTTGTGTTTCGGACCTGAATGCACTATTTCGGGGTACCGAAGTTGCGAAGACTCCATTCTACTCCATTGGAAACAAAATGATGTTTGGGAGTGTTACGGAGCATTTCGCTAACCTTTGGCACGTAAAAAGATGCAAAACTTGTGTTCGAGCCTGAATGCACTATTTCAGGGTACCAAAGTTGTGAAGCATCCATTCTAGTCCATTGGACCCAAAATGATGTTTGGGAGTGTTTCGGAGCATTTCGCTAACCATTGGCACGTTAAAAGATGCAAAACTTGTGTTCGAGCCTGAATGCACTATTTCAGGGTACCAAAGTTGTGAAGCATCCATTCTACTCCATTGGACCCAAAATGATGTTTGGGAGTGTTTCGGAGCATTTCGCAAACCTTCGGCACCTAAAAAGATGCAAAACTTGTGTTCGAGCCTGAGTGCACTATTTCAAGGTACCAAAGTTGGGAAGCATCCAGTCTAGTCCATTCGACCCAAAATGATGTTTGGGAGTGTTACGGAGCATTTCGCTAACCTTCGGCACGTAAAAAGATGCAAAACTTGTGTTTCGGGCCTGAATGCACTATTTCGGGGTACCGAAGTTGCGAAGCATCCATTCTACTCCATTGGGACCAAAATGATGTTTGGGAGTGTTTCGTAGCATTTCGCTAACCTTCGGCACGTAAAAAGATGCAAAACTTGTGTTTCGGGCCTGAATGCACTATTTCGGGGTACCGAAGTTGCGAAGCATCCATTCTACTCCACTGGAACCAAAATGATGTTTGGGAGTGTTTCGGAGCATTTTGCTTACCTTTGGGACCTAAAAGATGCAAAATTTGTGTTCGAGCCTGAATGCACTATTTCGGGGTACCAAAGTTGGGAAGCATCCATTCTAGTCCATTCGACCCAAAATGATGTTTGGGAGTGTTTCGGAGCATTTCGCAAACCTTCGGCACGTAAAAAGATGCAAAACTTTTGTTTCGGGCCTGAATGCACTATTTTGGGGTACCGAAGTTGCGAAGCATCCATTCTACTCCATTGGAACCAAAATGATGTTTGGGAGTGTTTCAGAGCATTTCGCTAACTTTCAGCACGTAAAAAGATGCAAAACTTGTGTTTCGGGCCTAAATGCACTATTTCGGGGTACCAAAGTTGTGAAGCATCCATTCTACTCCATTGGACCCAAAATGATGTTTGGGAGTGTTTCGGAGCATTTCGCAAACCTTCGGCACCTAAAAAGATGCAAAACTTGTGTTCGAGCCTGAGTGCAGTATTTCTGGGTACCAAAGTTGGGAAGCATCCAGTCTAGTCCATTCGACCCAAAATGATATTTGGGAGTGTTACGGAGCATTTCGCTAACCTTCGGCACGTAAAAAGATGCAAACCTTGTGTTTCGGACCTGAATGCACTATTTCGGGGTACCGAAGTTGCGAAGACTCCATTCTACTCCATTGGAAACAAAATGATGTTTGGGAGTGTTACGGAGCATTTCGCTAACCTTTGGCACGTAAAAAGATGCAAAACTTGTGTTCGAGCCTGAGTGCACTATTTCAGGGTACCAAAGTTGGGAAGCATCCATTCTAGTCCATTCGACCCAAAATGATGTTTGGGTGTGTTTCGGAGCATTTCGCTAACCATTGGCACGTAAAAAGATGCAAAACTTGTGTTCGAGCCTGAATGCACTATTTCAGGGTACCAAAGTTGTGAAGCATCCATTCTACTCCATTGGACCCAAAATGATGTTTGGGAGTGTTTCGGAGCATTTCGCAAACCTTCGGCACCTAAAAAGATGCAAAACTTGTGTTCGAGCCTGAGTGCGCTATTTCAAGGTACCAAAGTTGGGAAGCATCCAGTCTAGTCCATTCGACCCAAAATGATGTTTGGGAGTGTTACGGAGCATTTCGCTAACCTTCGGCACGTAAAAAGATGCAAAACTTGTGTTTCGGGCCTGAATGCACTATTTCGGGGTACCGAAGTTGCGAAGCGTCCATTCTACTCCATTGGAACCAAAATGATGTTTGGGAGTGTTTCGTAGCATTTCGCTAACCTTCGGCACGTAAAAAGATGCAAAACTTGTGTTTCGGGCCTGAATGCACTATTTCGGGGTACCGAAGTTGCGAAGCATCCATTCTACTCCACTGGAACCAAAATGATGTTTGGGAGTGTTTCGGAGCATTTTGCTTACCTTTGGGACGTAAAAGATGCAAAATTTGTGTTCGAGCCTGAATGCACTATTTCGGGGTACCAAAGTTGGGAAGCATCCATTCTAGTCCATTCGACCCAAAATGATGTTTGGGAGTGTTTCGGAGCATTTCGCAAACCTTCGGCACGTAAAAAGATGCAAAACTTTTGTTTCGGGCCTGAATGCACTATTTTGGGGTACCGAAGTTGCGAAGCATCCATTCTACTCCATTGGAACCAAAATGATGTTTGGGAGTGTTTCAGAGCATTTCGCTAACTTTCAGCACGTAAAAAGATGCAAAACTTGTGTTTCGGGCCTAAATGCACTATTTCGGGGTACCAAAGTTGTGAAGCATCCATTCTACTCCATTGGACCCAAAATGATGTTTGGGAGTGTTTCGGAGCATTTCGCAAACCTTCGGCACCTAAAAAGATGCAAAACTTGTGTTCGAGCCTGAGTGCACTATTTCAGGGTACCAAAGTTGGGAAGCATCCAGTCTAGTCCATTCGACCCAAAATGATATTTGGGAGTGTTACGGAGCATTTCGCTAACCTTCGGCACGTAAAAAGATGCAAACCTTGTGTTTCGGACCTGAATGGACTATTTCGGGGTACCGAAGTTGCGAAGAGTCCATTCTACTCCATTGGAACCAAAATGATGTTTGGGAGTGTTTCGGAGCATTTCGCTAACCTTTGGCACATAAAAAGATGCAAAACTTGTGTTCGAGCCTGAGTGCACTATTTCAGGGTACCAAAGTTGGAAAGCATGCATTCTAGTCCATTCGACCCAAAATGATGTTTGGGAGTGTTTCAGAGCATTTCGCTAACCATAGGCACGTAAAAAGATGCAAAACTTGTGTTCGAGCCTGAATGCACTATTTCGGGGTACCAAAGTTGTGAAGCATCCATTCTACTCCATTGGACCCAAAATGATGTTTGGGAGTGTTTCGGAGCATTTCGCAAACCTTCGGCACCTAAAAAGATGCAAAACTTGTGTTCGAGCCAGAGTGCACTATTTCAGGGTACCAAAGTTGGGAAGCATCCAGTCTAGTCCATTCGACCCAAAATGATGTTTGGGAGTGTTACGGAGCATTTCGCTAACCTTCGGCACGTAAAAAGATGCAAAACTTGTGTTTCGGGCCTGAATGCACTATTTCGGGGTACCGAAGTTGCGAAGCGTCCATTCTACTCCATTGGAACCAAAATGATGTTTGGGAGTGTTTCGTAGCATTTCGCTAACCTTCGGCACGTAAAAAGATGCAAAACTTGTGTTTCGGGCCTGAATGCACTATTTCGGGGTACCGAAGTTGCGAAGCATCCATTGTACTCCACTGAACCAAAATGATGTTTGGGAGTGTTTCGGAGCATTTTGCTAACCTTTGGGACGTAAAAGATGCAAAATTTGTGTTCGAGCCTGAATGCACTATTTCGGGGTACCAAAGTTGGGAAGCATCCATTCTAGTCCATTCGACCCAAAATGATGTTTGGGAGTGTTTCGGAGCATTTCGCTAACCTTCGGCACGTAAAAAGATGCAAAACTTTTGTTTCGGGCCTGAATGCACTATTTTGGGGTACTGAAGTTGCGAAGCATCCATTCTACTCCATTGGAACCAAAATGATGTTTGGGAGTGTTTCAGAGCATTTCGCTAACTTTCAGCACGTAAAAAGATGCAAAACTTGTGTTTCGGTTCTAAATGCACTATTTCGGGGTACCAAAGTTGTGAAGCATCCATTCTACTCCATTGGACCCAAAATGATGTTTGGGAGTGTTTCGGAGCATTTCGCAAACCTTCGGCACCTAAAAAGATGCAAAACTTGTGTTCGAGCCTGAGTGCACTATTTCAGGGTACCAAAGTTGGGAAGCATCCAGTCTAGTCCATTCGACCCAAAATGATATTTGGGAGTGTTACGGAGCATTTCGCTAACCTTCGGCACGTAAAAAGATGCAAACCTTGTGTTTCGGACCTGAATGTACTATTTCGGGGTACCGAAGTTGCGAAGAGTCCATTCTACTCCATTGGAACCAAAATGATGTTTGGGAGTGTTTCGGAGCATTTCGCTAACCTTTGGCACGTAAAAAGATGCAAAACTTGTGTTCGAGCCTGAGTGCACTATTTCAGGGTACCAAAGTTGGGAAGCATCCATTCTAGTCCATTCGACCCAAAATGATGTTTGGGAGTGTTTCGGAGCATTTCGCTAACCATTGGCACGTAAAAAGATGCAAAACTTGTGTTCGAGCCTGAATGCACTATTTCGGGGTACCAAAGTTGTGAAGCATCCATTCTACTCCATTGGACCCAAAATGATGTTTGGGAGTGTTTCGGAGCATTTCGCAAACCTTCGGCACCTAAAAAGATGCGAAACTTGTGTTCGAGCCTGAGTGCACTATTTCAGGGTACCAAAGTTGGGAAGCATCCAGTCTAGTCCATTCGACCCAAAATGATGTTTGGGAGTGTTACGGAGCATTTCGCTAACCTTCGGCACGTAAAAAGATGCAAAACTTGTGTTTCGGGCCTGAATGCACTATTTCGGGGTACCGAAGTTGCGAAGCGTCCATTCTACTCCATTGGAACCAAAATGATGTTTGGGAGTGTTTCGTAGCATTTCGCTAACCTTCGGCACGTAAAAAGATGCAAAACTTGTGTTTCGGGCCTGAATGCACTATTTCGGGGTACCGAAGTTGCGAAGCATCCATTCTACTCCACTGGAACCAAAATGATGTTTGGGAGTGTTTCGGAGCATTTCACAAACCTTCGGCACGTAAAAAGATGCAAAACTTTTGTTTCGGGCCTGAATGCACTATTTTGGGGTACCGAAGTTGCGAAGCATCCATTCTACTCCATTGGAACCAAAATGATGTTTGGGAGTGTTTCAGAGCATTTTGCTAACTTTCAGCACGTAAAAAGATGCAAAACATGTGTTTCGGGCCTAAATGCACTATTTCGGGGTACCAAAGTTGTGAAGCATCCATTCTACTCCATTGGACCCAAAATGATGTTTGGGAGTGTTTCGGAGCATTTCGCAAACCTTCGGCACCTAAAAAGATGCAAAACTTGTGTTCGAGCCTGAGTGCACTATTTCAGGGTACCAAAGTTGGGAAGCATCCAGTCTAGTCCATTCGACCCAAAATGATATTTGGGAGTGTTACGGAGCATTTCGCTAACCTTCGGCACGTAAAAAGATGCAAACCTTGTGTTTCGGACCTGAATGCACTATTTCGGGGTACCGAAGTTGCGAAGAGTCCATTCTACTCCATTGGAACCAAAATGATGTTTGGGAGTGTTTCGGAGCATTTCGCTAACCTTTGGCACATAAAAAGATGCAAAACTTGTGTTCGAGCCTGAGTGCACTATTTCAGGGTACCAAAGTTGGGAAGCATGCATTCTAGTCCATTCGACCCAAAATGATGTTTGGGAGTGTTTCGGAGCATTTCGCTAACCATTGGCACGTAAAAAGATGCAAAACTTGTGTTCGAGCCTGAATGCACTATTTCGGGGTACCAAAGTTGTGAAGCATCCATTCTACTCCATTGGACCCAAAATGATGTTTGGGAGTGTTTCGGAGCATTTCGCAAACCTTCGGCACCTAAAAAGATGCAAAACTTGTGTTCGAGCCAGAGTGCACTATTTCAGGGTACCAAAGTTGGGAAGCATCCAGTCTAGTCCATTCGACCCAAAATGATGTTTGGGAGTGTTACGGAGCATTTCGCTAACCTTCGGCACGTAAAAAGATGCAAAACTTGTGTTTCGGGCCTGAATGCACTATTTCGGGGTACCGAAGTTGCGAAGCGTCCATTCTACTCCATTGGAACCAAAATGATGTTTGGGAGTGTTTCGTAGCATTTCGCTAACCTTCGGCACGTAAAAAGATGCAAAACTTGTGTTTCGGGCCTGAATGCACTATTTCGGGGTACCGAAGTTGCGAAGCATCCATTGTACTCCACTGAACCAAAATGATGTTTGGGAGTGTTTCGGAGCATTTTGCTAACCTTTGGGACGTAAAAGATGCAAAATTTGTGTTCGAGCCTGAATGCACTATTTCGGGGTACCAAAGTTGGGAAGCATCCATTCTAGTCCATTCGACCCAAAATGATGTTTGGGAGTGTTTCGGAGCATTTCGCAAACCTTCGGCACGTAAAAAGATGCAAAACTTTTGTGTCGGGCCTGAATGCACTATTTTTGGGTACTGAAGTTGCGAAGCATCCATTCTACTCCATTGGAACCAAAATGATGTTTGGGAGTGTTTCAGAGCATTTCGCTAACTTTCAGCACGTAAAAAGATGCAAAACTTGTGTTTCGGGCCTAAATGCACTATTTCGGGGTACTAAAGTTGTGAAGCATCCATTCTACTCCATTGGACCCAAAATGATGTTTGGGAGTGTTTCGGAGCATTTCGCAAACCTTCGGCACCTAAAAAGATGCAAAACTTGTGTTCGAGCCTGAGTGCACTATTTCAGGGTACCAAAGTTGGGAAGCATCCAGTCTAGTCCATTCGACCCAAAATGATATTTGGGAGTGTTACGGAGCATTTCGCTAACCTTCGGCACGTAAAAAGATGCAAACCTTGTGTTTCGGATCTGAATGGACTATTTCGGGGTACCGAAGTTGCGAAGAGTCCATTCTACTCCATTGGAACCAAAATGATGTTTGGGAGTGTTTCGGAGCATTTCGCTAACCTTTGGCACATAAAAAGATGCAAAACTTGTGTTCGAGCCTGAGTGCACTATTTCAGGGTACCAAAGTTGGGAAGCATGCATTCTAGTCCATTCGACCCAAAATGATGTTTGGGAGTGTTTCGGAGCATTTCGCTAACCATTGGCACGTAAAAAGATGCAAAACTTGTGTTCGAGCCTGAATGCACTATTTCGGGGTACCAAAGTTGTGAAGCATCCATTCTACTCCATTGGACCCAAAATGATGTTTGGGAGTGTTTCGGAGCATTTCGCAAACCTTCGGCACCTAAAAAGATGCAAAACTTGTGTTCGAGCCAGAGTGCACTATTTCAGGGTACCAAAGTTGGGAAGCATCCAGTCTAGTCCATTCGACCCAAAATGATGTTTGGGAGTGTTACGGAGCATTTCGCTAACCTTCGGCACGTAAAAAGATGCAAAACTTGTGTTTCGGGCCTGAATGCACTATTTCGGGGTACCGAAGTTGCGAAGCGTCCATTCTACTCCATTGGAACCAAAATGATGTTTGGGAGTGTTTCGTAGCATTTCGCTAACCTTCGGCACGTAAAAAGATGCAAAACTTGTGTTTCGGGCCTGAATGCACTATTTCGGGGTACCGAAGTTGCGAAGCATCCATTGTACTCCACTGAACCAAAATGATGTTTGGGAGTGTTTCGGAGCATTTTGCTAACCTTTGGGACGTAAAAGATGCAAAATTTGTGTTCGAGCCTGAATGCACTATTTCGGGGTACCAAAGTTGGGAAGCATCCATTCTAGTCCATTCGACCCAAAATGATGTTTGGGAGTGTTTCGGAGCATTTCGCAAACCTTCGGCACGTAAAAAGATGCAAAACTTTTGTGTCGGGCCTGAATGCACTATTTTTGGGTACTGAAGTTGCGAAGCATCCATTCTACTCCATTGGAACCAAAATGATGTTTGGGAGTGTTTCAGAGCATTTCGCTAACTTTCAGCACGTAAAAAGATGCAAAACTTGTGTTTCGGGCCTAAATGCACTATTTCGGGGTACTAAAGTTGTGAAGCATCCATTCTACTCCATTGGACCCAAAATGATGTTTGGGAGTGTTTCGGAGCATTTCGCAAACCTTCGGCACCTAAAAAGATGCAAAACTTGTGTTCGAGCCTGAGTGCACTATTTCAGGGTACCAAAGTTGGGAAGCATCCAGTCTAGTCCATTCGACCCAAAATGATATTTGGGAGTGTTACGGAGCATTTCGCTAACCTTCGGCACGTAAAAAGATGCAAACCTTGTGTTTCGGATCTGAATGGACTATTTCGGGGTACCGAAGTTGCGAAGAGTCCATTCTACTCCATTGGAACCAAAATGATGTTTGGGAGTGTTTCGGAGCATTTCGCTAACCTTTGGCACATAAAAAGATGCAAAACTTGTGTTCGAGCCTGAGTGCACTATTTCAGGGTACCAAAGTTGGGAAGCATGCATTCTAGTCCATTCGACCCAAAATGATGTTTGGGAGTGTTTCGGAGCATTTCGCTAACCATTGGCACGTAAAAAGATGCAAAACTTGTGTTCGAGCCTGAATGCACTATTTCGGGGTACCAAAGTTGTGAAGCATCCATTCTACTCCATTGGACCCAAAATGATGTTTGGGAGTGTTTCGGAGCATTTCGCAAACCTTCGGCACCTAAAAAGATGCAAAACTTGTGTTCGAGCCAGAGTGCACTATTTCAGGGTACCAAAGTTGGGAAGCATCCAGTCTAGTCCATTCGACCCAAAATGATGTTTGGGAGTGTTACGGAGCATTTCGCTAACCTTCGGCACGTAAAAAGATGCAAAACTTGTGTTTCGGGCCTGAATGCACTATTTTGGGGTACCGAAGTTGCGAAGCGTCCATTCTACTCCATTGGAACCAAAATGATGTTTGGGAGTGTTTCGTAGCATTTCGCTAACCTTCGGCACGTAAAAAGATGCAAAACTTGTGTTTCGGGCCTGAATGCACTATTTCGGGGTACCGAAGTTGCGAAGCATCCATTGTACTCCACTGAACCAAAATGATGTTTGGGAGTGTTTCGGAGCATTTTGCTAACCTTTGGGACGTAAAAGATGCAAAATTTGTGTTCGAGCCTGAATGCACTATTTCGGGGTACCAAAGTTGGGAAGCATCCATTCTAGTCCATTCGACCCAAAATGATGTTTGGGAGTGTTTCGGAGCATTTCGCAAACCTTCGGCACGTAAAAAGATGCAAAACTTTTGTTTCGGGCCTGAATGCACTATTTTTGGGTACTGAAGTTGCGAAGCATCCATTCTACTCCATTGGAACCAAAATGATGTTTGGGAGTGTTTCAGAGCATTTCGCTAACTTTCAGCACGTAAAAAGATGCAAAACTTGTGTTTCGGGCCTAAATGCACTATTTCGGGGTACTAAAGTTGTGAAGCATCCATTCTACTCCATTGGACCCAAAATGATGTTTGGGAGTGTTTCGGAGCATTTCGCAAACCTTCGGCACCTAAAAAGATGCAAAACTTGTGTTCGAGCCTGAGTGCACTATTTCAGGGTACCAAAGTTGGGAAGCATCCAGTCTAGTCCATTCGACCCAAAATGATATTTGGGAGTGTTACGGAGCATTTCGCTAACCTTCGGCACGTAAAAAGATGCAAACCTTGTGTTTCGGATCTGAATGGACTATTTCGGGGTACCGAAGTTGCGAAGAGTCCATTCTACTCCATTGGAACCAAAATGATGTTTGGGAGTGTTTCGGAGCATTTCGCTAACCTTTGGCACATAAAAAGATGCAAAACTTGTGTTCGAGCCTGAGTGCACTATTTCAGGGTACCAAAGTTGGGAAGCATGCATTCTAGTCCATTCGACCCAAAATGATGTTTGGGAGTGTTTCGGAGCATTTCGCTAACCATTGGCACGTAAAAAGATGCAAAACTTGTGTTCGAGCCTGAATGCACTATTTCGGGGTACCAAAGTTGTGAAGCATCCATTCTACTCCATTGGACCCAAAATGATGTTTGGGAGTGTTTCGGAGCATTTCGCAAACCTTCGGCACCTAAAAAGATGCAAAACTTGTGTTCGAGCCAGAGTGCACTATTTCAGGGTACCAAAGTTGGGAAGCATCCAGTCTAGTCCATTCGACCCAAAATGATGTTTGGGAGTGTTACGGAGCATTTCGCTAACCTTCGGCACGTAAAAAGATGCAAAACTTGTGTTTCGGGCCTGAATGCACTATTTCGGGGTACCGAAGTTGCGAAGCGTCCATTCTACTCCATTGGAACCAAAATGATGTTTGGGAGTGTTTCGTAGCATTTCGCTAACCTTCGGCACGTAAAAAGATGCAAAACTTGTGTTTCGGGCCTGAATGCACTATTTCGGGGTACCGAAGTTGTGAAGCATCCATTGTACTCCACTGAACCAAAATGATGTTTGGGAGTGTTTCGGAGCATTTTGCTAACCTTTGGGACGTAAAAGATGCAAAATTTGTGTTCGAGCCTGAATGCACTATTTCGGGGTACCAAAGTTGGGAAGCATCCATTCTAGTCCATTTGACCCAAAATGATGTTTGGGAGTGTTTCGGAGCATTTCGCTAACCTTCGGCACGTAAAAAGATGCAAAACTTTTGTTTCGGGCCTGAATGCACTATTTTGGGGTACTGAAGTTGCGAAGCATCCATTCTACTCCATTGGAACCAAAATGATGTTTGGGAGTGTTTCAGAGCATTTCGCTAACTTTCAGCACGTAAAAAGATGCAAAACTTGTGTTTCGGGCCTAAATGCACTATTTCGGGGTACCAAAGTTGTGAAGCATCCATTCTACTCCATTGGACCCAAAATGATGTTTGGGAGTGTTTCGGAGCATTTCGCAAACCTTCGGCACCTAAAAAGATGCAAAACTTGTGTTCGAGCCTGAGTGCACTATTTCAGGGTACCAAAGTTGGGAAGCATCCAGTCTAGTCCATTCGACCCAAAATGATATTTGGGAGTGTTACGGAGCATTTCGCTAACCTTCGGCACGTAAAAAGATGCAAACCTTGTGTTTCGGACCTGAATGTACTATTTCGGGGTACCGAAGTTGCGAAGAGTCCATTCTACTCCATTGGAACCAAAATGATGTTTTGGAGTGTTTCGGAGCATTTCGCTAACCTTTGGCACGTAAAAAGATGCAAAACTTGTGTTCGAGCCTGAGTGCACTATTTCAGGGTACCAAAGTTGGGAAGCATCCATTCTACTCCATTCGACCCAAAATGATGTTTGGGAGTGTTACGGAGCATTTCGCTAACCTTCGGCACGTAAAAAGATGCAAAACTTGTGTTTCGGGCCTGAATGCACTATTTCGGGGTACCGAAGTTGCGAAGCGTCCATTCTACTCCATTGGAACCAAAATGATGTTTGGGAGTGTTTCGTAGCATTTCGCTAACCTTCGGCACGTAAAAAGATGCAAAACTTGTGTTTCGGGCCTGAATGCACTATTTCGGGGTACCGAAGTTGCGAAGCATCCATTCTACTCCACTGGAACCAAAATGATGTTTGGGAGTGTTTCGGAGCATTTCACAAACCTTCGGCACGTAAAAAGATGCAAAACTTTTGTTTCGGGCCTGAATGCACTATTTTGGGGTACCGAAGTTGCGAAGCATCCATTCTACTCCATTGGAACCAAAATGATGTTTGGGAGTGTTTCAGAGCATTTCGCTAACTTTCAGCACGTAAAAAGATGCAAAACTTGTGTTTCGGGCCTAAATGCACTATTTCGGGTACCAAAGTTGTGAAGCATCCATTCTACTCCATTGGACCCAAAATGATGTTTGGGAGTGTTTCGGAGCATTTCGCAAACCTTCGGCACCTAAAAAGATGCAAAACTTGTGTTCGAGCCTGAGTGCACTATTTCAGGGTACCAAAGTTGGGAAGCATCCAGTCTAGTCCATTCGACCCAAAATGATATTTGGGAGTGTTACGGAGCATTTCGCTAACCTTCGTCACGTAAAAAGATGTAAACCTTGTGTTTCGGACCTGAATGCACTATTTTGGGGTACCGAAGTTGCGAAGACTCCATTCTACTCCATTGGAAACAAAATGATGTTTGGGAGTGTTACGGAGCATTTCGCTAACCTTTGGCACGTAAAAAGATGCAAAACTTGTGTTCGAGCCTGAGTGCACTATTTCAGGGTACCAAAGTTGGGAAGCATCCATTCTAGTCCATTCGACCCAAAATGATGTTTGGGAGTGTTTCGGAGCATTTCGCTAACCATTGGCACGTAAAAAGATGCAAAACTTGTGTTCGAGCCTGAATGCACTATTTCAGGGTACCAAAGTTGTGAAGCATCCATTCTACTCCATTGGACCCAAAATGATGTTTGGGAGTGTTTCGGAGCATTTCGCAAACCTTCGGCACCTAAAAAGATGCAAAACTTGTGTTCGAGCCTGAGTGCGCTATTTCAAGGTACCAAAGTTGGGAAGCATCCAGTCTAGTCCATTCGACCCAAAATGATGTTTGGGAGTGTTACGGAGCATTTCGCTAACCTTCGGCACGTAAAAAGATGCAAAACTTGTGTTTCGGGCCTGAATGCACTATTTCGGGGTACCGAAGTTGCGAAGCGTCCATTCTACTCCATTGGAACCAAAATGATGTTTGGGAGTGTTTCGTAGCATTTCGCTAACCTTCGGCACGTAAAAAGATGCAAAACTTGTGTTTCGGGCCTGAATGCACTATTTCGGGGTACCGAAGTTGCGAAGCATCCATTCTACTCCACTGGAACCAAAATGATGTTTGGGAGTGTTTCGGAGCATTTTGCTTACCTTTGGGACGTAAAAGATGCAAAATTTGTGTTCGAGCCTGAATGCACTATTTCGGGGTACCAAAGTTGGGAAGCATCCATTCTAGTCCATTCGACCCAAAATGATGTTTGGGAGTGTTTCGGAGCATTTCGCAAACCTTCGGCACGTAAAAAGATGCAAAACTTTTGTTTCGGGCCTGAATGCACTATTTTGGGGTACCGAAGTTGCGAAGCATCCATTCTACTCCATTGGAACCAAAATGATGTTTGGGAGTGTTTCAGAGCATTTCGCTAACTTTCAGCACGTAAAAAGATGCAAAACTTGTGTTTCGGGCCTAAATGCACTATTTCGGGGTACCAAAGTTGTGAAGCATCCATTCTACTCCATTGGACCCAAAATGATGTTTGGGAGTGTTTCGGAGCATTTCGCAAACCTTCGGCACCTAAAAAGATGCAAAACTTGTGTTCGAGCCTGAGTGCACTATTTCAGGGTACCAAAGTTGGGAAGCATCCAGTCTAGTCCATTCGACCCAAAATGATATTTGGGAGTGTTACGGAGCATTTCGCTAACCTTCGGCACGTAAAAAGATGCAAACCTTGTGTTTCGGACCTGAATGCACTATTTCGGGGTACCGAAGTTGCGAAGAGTCCATTCTACTCCATTGGAACCAAAATGATGTTTGGGAGTGTTTCGGAGCATTTCGCTAACCTTTGGCACATAAAAAGATGCAAAACTTGTGTTCGAGCCTGAGTGCACTATTTCAGGGTACCAAAGTTGGGAAGCATGCATTCTAGTCCATTCGACCCAAAATGATGTTTGGGAGTGTTTCGGAGCATTTCGCTAACCATTGGCACGTAAAAAGATGCAAAACTTGTGTTCGAGCCTGAATGCACTATTTCGGGGTACCAAAGTTGTGAAGCATCCATTCTACTCCATTGGACCCAAAATGATGTTTGGGAGTGTTTCGGAGCATTTCGCAAACCTTCGGCACCTAAAAAGATGCAAAACTTGTGTTCGAGCCAGAGTGCACTATTTCAGGGTACCAAAGTTGGGAAGCATCCAGTCTAGTCCATTCGACCCAAAATGATGTTTGGGAGTGTTACGGAGCATTTCGCTAACCTTCGGCACGTAAAAAGATGCAAAACTTGTGTTTCGGGCCTGAATGCACTATTTCGGGGTACCGAAGTTGCGAAGCGTCCATTCTACTCCATTGGAACCAAAATGATGTTTGGGAGTGTTTTGTAGCATTTCGCTAACCTTCGGCACGTAAAAAGATGCAAAACTTGTGTTTCGGGCCTGAATGCACTATTTCGGGGTACCGAAGTTGCGAAGCATCCATTGTACTCCACTGAACCAAAATGATGTTTGGGAGTGTTTCGGAGCATTTTGCTAACCTTTGGGACGTAAAAGATGCAAAATTTGTGTTCGAGCCTGAATGCACTATTTCGGGGTACCAAAGTTGGGAAGCATCCATTCTAGTCCATTCGACCCAAAATGATGTTTGGGAGTGTTTCGGAGCATTTCGCAAACCTTCGGCACGTAAAAAGATGCAAAACTTTTGTTTCGGGCCTGAATGCACTATTTTGGGGTACTGAAGTTGCGAAGCATCCATTCTACTCCATTGGAACCAAAATGATGTTTGGGAGTGTTTCAGAGCATTTCGCTAACTTTCAGCACGTAAAAAGATGCAAAACTTGTGTTTCGGGCCTAAATGCACTATTTCGGGGTACTAAAGTTGTGAAGCATCCATTCTACTCCATTGGACCCAAAATGATGTTTGGGAGTGTTTCGGAGCATTTCGCAAACCTTCGGCACCTAAAAAGATGCAAAACTTGTGTTCGAGCCTGAGTGCACTATTTCAGGGTACCAAAGTTGGGAAGCATCCAGTCTAGTCCATTCGACCCAAAATGATATTTGGGAGTGTTACGGAGCATTTCGCTAACCTTCGGCACGTAAAAAGATGCAAACCTTGTGTTTCGGACCTGAATGTACTATTTCGGGGTACCGAAGTTGCGAAGAGTCCATTCTACTCCATTGGAACCAAAATGATGTTTGGGAGTGTTTCAGAGCATTTCGCTAACCTTTAGCACGTAAAAAGATGCAAAACTTGTGTTCGAGCCTGAGTGCACTATTTCAGGGTACCAAAGTTGGGAAGCATCCATTCTAGTCCATTCGACCCAAAATGATGTTTGGGAGTGTTTCGGAGCATTTCGCTAACCATTGGCACGTAAAAAGATGCAAAACTTGTGTTCGAGCCTGAATGCTCTATTTCGGGGTACCAAAGTTGTGAAGCATCCATTCTACTCCATTGGACCCAAAATGATGTTTGGGAGTGTTTCGGAGCATTTCGCAAACCTTCGGCAACTAAAAAGATGCGAAACTTGTGTTCGAGCCTGAGTGCACTATTTCAGGGTACCAAAGTTGGGAAGCATCCAGTCTAGTCCATTCGACCCAAAATGATGTTTGGGAGTGTTACGGAGCATTTCGCTAACCTTCGGCACGTAAAAAGATGCAAAACTTGTGTTTCGGGCCTGAATGCACTATTTCGGGGTACCGAAGTTGCGAAGCGTCCATTCTACTCCATTGGAACCAAAATGATGTTTGGGAGTGTTTCGTAGCATTTCGCTAACCTTCGGCACGTAAAAAGATGCAAAACTTGTGTTTCGGGCCTGAATGCACTATTTCGGGGTACCGAAGTTGCGAAGCATCCATTCTACTCCACTGGAACCAAAATGATGTTTGGGAGTGTTTCGGAGCATTTTGCTAACCTTTGGGACGTAAAAGATGCAAAATTTGTGTTCGAGCCTGAATGCACTATTTCGGGGTACCAAAGTTGGGAAGCATCCATTCTAGTCCATTCGACCCAAAATGATGTTTGGGAGTGTTTCGGAGCATTTCGCAAACCTTCGGCACCTAAAAAGATGCAAAACTTGTGTTCGAGCCTGAATGCACTATTTCGGGGTGCTAAAGTTGGGAAGCATCCATTCTACTCCATTCGACCCAAAATGATGTTTGGGAGTGTTTCGGAGCATTTCGCTAACCTTCGGCACGTAAAAAGATGCAAACCTTGTGTTTCGGGCCTGAATGCACTATTTTGGGGTACCGAAGTTGCGAAGCATCCATTCTACTCCATTGGAACCAAAATGATGTCTGGGAGTGGTTCGGAGCATTTCGCTAACCTTTGGGACGTAAAAGATGCAAAACTTGTGTTCGAGCCTGAATGCACTATTTTGGGGTACCAAAGTTGTGAAGCATCCATTCTACTCCATTGGAACCAAAATGATGTTTGGGAGTGTTTCAGAGCATTTCGCAAACCTTCAACACGTAAAAAGATGCAAAACTTGTGTTCGAGCCTGAGTGCACTATTTCAGGGTACCAAAGTTGGGAAGCATCCAGTCTAGTCCATTCGACCCAAAATGATGTTTGGGAGTGTTTCGGAGCATTTCGCTAACCTTCGGCACGTAAAAAGATGCAAAACTTGTGTTTCGGGCCTGAATGCACTATTTCGAGGTACCGAAGTTGCGAAGCGTCCATTCTACTCCATTGGAACCAAAATGATGTTTGGGAGTGTTTCGTAGCATTTCGCTAACCTTCGGCACGTAAAAAGATGCTAAACTTGTGTTTCGGGCCTGAATGCACTATTTCGGGGTACCGAAGTTGCGAAGCATCCATTCTACTCCATTGGAACCAAAATGATGTTTGGGAGTGTTTCGGAGCATTTTGCTAACCTTTGGGACGTAAAAGATGCAAAACTTGTGTTCGAGCCTGAGTGCACTATTTCAGGGTACCAAAGTTGGGAAGCATCCATTCTAGTCCATTCGACCCAAAATGAT
The DNA here is from genome assembly GCA_036936925.1 of Cenchrus fungigraminus. NCBI lineage: Eukaryota > Viridiplantae > Streptophyta > Magnoliopsida > Poales > Poaceae > Cenchrus > Cenchrus fungigraminus. The sequence goes on from JAQONI010000082.1 coordinate 89,723, forward strand.
GTTTGGGAGTGTTTCGGAGCATTTCGCTAACCATTGGCACGTAAAAAGATGCAAAACTTGTGTTCGAGCCTGAATGCACTATTTCGGGGTACCAAAGTTGTGAAGCATCCATTCTACTCCATTGGACCCAAAATGATGTTTGGGAGTGTTTCGGAGCATTTCGCAAACCTTCGGCACCTAAAAAGATGCAAAACTTGTGTTCGAGCCAGAGTGCACTATTTCAGGGTACCAAAGTTGGGAAGCATCCAGTCTAGTCCATTCGACCCAAAATGATGTTTGGGAGTGTTATGGAGCATTTCGCTAACCTTCGGCACGTAAAAAGATGCAAAACTTGTGTTTCAGGCCTGAATGCACTATTTCGGGGTACCGAAGTTGCGAAGCGTCCATTCTACTCCATTGGAACCAAAATGATGTTTGGGAGTGTTTCGTAGCATTTCGCTAACCTTCGGCACGTAAAAAGATGCAAAACTTGTGTTTCGGACCTGAATGCACTATTTCGGGGTACCGAAGTTGCGAAGAGTCCATTCTACTCCATTGGAACCAAAATGATGTTTGGGAGTGTTTCGGAGCATTTCGCTAACCTTTGGCACATAAAAAGATGCAAAACTTGTGTTCGAGCCTGAGTGCACTATTTCAGGGTACCAAAGTTGGGAAGCATCCATTCTAGTCCATTCGACCCAAAATGATGTTTGGGAGTGTTTCGGAGCATTTCGCTAACCATTGGCACGTAAAAAGATGCAAAACTTGTGTTCGAGCCTGAATGCACTATTTCGGGGTACCAAAGTTGTGAAGCATCCATTCTACTCCATTGGACCCAAAATGATGTTTGGGAGTGTTTCGGAGCATTTCGCAAACCTTCGGCACCTAAAAAGATGCAAAACTTGTGTTCGAGCCAGAGTGCACTATTTCAGGGTACCAAAGTTGGGAAGCATCCAGTCTAGTCCATTCGACCCAAAATGATGTTTGGGAGTGTTACGGAGCATTTCGCTAACCTTCGGCACGTAAAAAGATGCAAAACTTGTGTTTCGGGCCTGAATGCACTATTTCGGGGTACCGAAGTTGCGAAGCGTCCATTCTACTCCATTGGAACCAAAATGATGTTTGGGAGTGTTTCGTAGCATTTCGCTAACCTTCGGCACGTAAAAAGATGCAAAACTTGTGTTTCGGGCCTGAATGCACTATTTCGGGGTACCGAAGTTGCGAAGCATCCATTGTACTCCACTGAACCAAAATGATGTTTGGGAGTGTTTCGGAGCATTTTGCTAACCTTTGGGACGTAAAAGATGCAAAATTTGTGTTCGAGCCTGAATGCACTATTTCGGGGTACCAAAGTTGGGAAGCATCCATTCTAGTCCATTCGACCCAAAATGATGTTTGGGAGTGTTTCGGAGCATTTCGCAAACCTTCGGCACGTAAAAAGATGCAAAACTTTTGTTTCGGGCCTGAATGCACTATTTTGGGGTACTGAAGTTGCGAAGCATCCATTCTACTCCATTGGAACCAAAATGATGTTTGGGAGTGTTTCAGAGCATTTCGCTAACTTTCAGCACGTAAAAAGATGCAAAACTTGTGTTTCGGGCCTAAATGCACTATTTCGGGGTACTAAAGTTGTGAAGCATCCATTCTACTCCATTGGACCCAAAATGATGTTTGGGAGTGTTTCGGAGCATTTCGCAAACCTTCGGCACCTAAAAAGATGCAAAACTTGTGTTCGAGCCTGAGTGCACTATTTCAGGGTACCAAAGTTGGGAAGCATCCAGTCTAGTCCATTCGACCCAAAATGATATTTGGGAGTGTTACGGAGCATTTCGCTAACCTTCGGCACGTAAAAAGATGCAAACCTTGTGTTTCGGACCTGAATGTACTATTTCGGGGTACCGAAGTTGCGAAGAGTCCATTCTACTCCATTGGAACCAAAATGATGTTTGGGAGTGTTTCAGAGCATTTCGCTAACCTTTAGCACGTAAAAAGATGCAAAACTTGTGTTCGAGCCTGAGTGCACTATTTCAGGGTACCAAAGTTGGGAAGCATCCATTCTAGTCCATTCGACCCAAAATGATGTTTGGGAGTGTTTCGGAGCATTTCGCTAACCATTGGCACGTAAAAAGATGCAAAACTTGTGTTCGAGCCTGAATGCACTATTTCGGGGTACCAAAGTTGTGAAGCATCCATTCTACTCCATTGGACCCAAAATGATGTTTGGGAGTGTTTCGGAGCATTTCGCAAATCTTCGGCACCTAAAAAGATGCAAAACTTGTGTTCGAGCCAGAGTGCACTATTTCAGGGTACCAAAGTTGGGAAGCATCCAGTCTAGTCCATTCGACCCAAAATGATGTTTGGGAGTGTTACGGAGCATTTCGCTAACCTTCGGCACGTAAAAAGATGCAAAACTTGTGTTTCGGGCCTGAATGCACTATTTCGGGGTACCGAAGTTGCGAAGCGTCCATTCTACTCCATTGGAACCAAAATGATGTTTGGGAGTGTTTCGTAGCATTTCGCTAACCTTCGGCACGTAAAAAGATGCAAAACTTGTGTTTCGGACCTGAATGCACTATTTCGGGGTACCGAAGTTGCGAAGAGTCCATTCTACTCCATTGGAACCAAAATGATGTTTGGGAGTGTTTCGGAGCATTTCGCTAACCTTTGGCACATAAAAAGATGCAAAACTTGTGTTCGAGCCTGAGTGCACTATTTCAGGGTACCAAAGTTGGGAAGCATGCATTCTAGTCCATTCGACCCAAAATGATGTTTGGGAGTGTTTCGGAGCATTTCGCTAACCATTGGCACGTAAAAAGATGCAAAACTTGTGTTCGAGCCTGAATGCACTATTTCGGGGTACCAAAGTTGTGAAGCATCCATTCTACTCCATTGGACCCAAAATGATGTTTGGGAGTGTTTCGGAGCATTTCGCAAACCTTCGGCACCTAAAAAGATGCAAAACTTGTGTTCGAGCCAGAGTGCACTATTTCAGGGTACCAAAGTTGGGAAGCATCCAGTCTAGTCCATTCGACCCAAAATGATGTTTGGGAGTGTTACGGAGCATTTCGCTAACCTTCGGCACGTAAAAAGATGCAAAACTTGTGTTTCGGGCCTGAATGCACTATTTCGGGGTACCGAAGTTGCGAAGCGTCCATTCTACTCCATTGGAACCAAAATGATGTTTGGGAGTGTTTCGTAGCATTTCGCTAACCTTCGGCACGTAAAAAGATGCAAAACTTGTGTTTCGGGCCTGAATGCACTATTTCGGGGTACCGAAGTTGCGAAGCATCCATTGTACTCCACTGAACCAAAATGATGTTTGGGAGTGTTTCGGAGCATTTTGCTAACCTTTGGGACGTAAAAGATGCAAAATTTGTGTTCGAGCCTGAATGAACTATTTCGGGGTACCAAAGTTGGGAAGCATCCATTCTAGTCCATTCGACCCAAAATGATGTTTGGGAGTGTTTCGGAGCATTTCGCAAACCTTCGGCACGTAAAAAGATGCAAAACTTTTGTTTCGGGCCTGAATGCACTATTTTGGGGTACTGAAGTTGCGAAGCATCCATTCTACTCCATTGGAACCAAAATGATGTTTGGGAGTGTTTCAGAGCATTTCGCTAACTTTCAGCACGTAAAAAGATGCAAAACTTGTGTTTCGGGCCTAAATGCACTATTTCGGGGTACTAAAGTTGTGAAGCATCCATTCTACTCCATTGGACCCAAAATGATGTTTGGGAGTGTTTCGGAGCATTTCGCAAACCTTCGGCACCTAAAAAGATGCAAAACTTGTGTTCGAGCCTGAGTGCACTATTTCAGGGTACCAAAGTTGGGAAGCATCCAGTCTAGTCCATTCGACCCAAAATGATATTTGGGAGTGTTACGGAGCATTTCGCTAACCTTCGGCACGTAAAAAGATGCAAACCTTGTGTTTCGGACCTGAATGTACTATTTCGGGGTACCGAAGTTGCGAAGAGTCCATTCTACTCCATTGGAACCAAAATGATGTTTGGGAGTGTTTCAGAGCATTTCGCTAACCTTTAGCACGTAAAAAGATGCAAAACTTGTGTTCGAGCCTGAGTGCACTATTTCAGGGTACCAAAGTTGGGAAGCATCCATTCTAGTCCATTCGACCCAAAATGATGTTTGGGAGTGTTTCGGAGCATTTCGCTAACCATTGGCACGTAAAAAGATGCAAAACTTGTGTTCGAGCCTGAATGCACTATTTCGGGGTACCAAAGTTGTGAAGCATCCATTCTACTCCATTGGACCCAAAATGATGTTTGGGAGTGTTTCGGAGCATTTCGCAAACCTTCGGCACCTAAAAAGATGCGAAACTTGTGTTCGAGCCTGAGTGCACTATTTCAGGGTACCAAAGTTGGGAAGCATCCAGTCTAGTCCATTCGACCCAAAATGATGTTTGGGAGTGTTACGGAGCATTTCGCTAACCTTCGGCACGTAAAAAGATGCAAAACTTGTGTTTCGGGCCTGAATGCACTATTTCGGGGTACCGAAGTTGCGAAGCGTCCATTCTACTCCATTGGAACCAAAATGATGTTTGGGAGTGTTTCGTAGCATTTCGCTAACCTTCGGCACGTAAAAAGATGCAAAACTTGTGTTTCGGGCCTGAATGCACTATTTCGGGGTACCGAAGTTGCGAAGCATCAATTGTACTCCACTGAACCAAAATGATGTTTGGGAGTGTTTCGGAGCATTTTGCTAACCTTTGGGACGTAAAAGATGCAAAATTTGTGTTCGAGCCTGAATGCACTATTTCGGGGTACCAAAGTTGGGAAGCATCCATTCTAGTCCATTCGACCCAAAATGATGTTTGGGAGTGTTTCGGAGCATTTCGCAAACCTTCGGCACGTAAAAAGATGCAAAACTTTTGTTTCGGGCCTGAATGCACTATTTTGGGGTACTGAAGTTGCGAAGCATCCATTCTACTCCATTGGAACCAAAATGATGTTTGGGAGTGTTTCAGAGCATTTCGCTAACTTTCAGCACGTAAAAAGATGCAAAACTTGTGTTTCGGGCCTAAATGCACTATTTCGGGGTACTAAAGTTGTGAAGCATCCATTCTACTCCATTGGACCCAAAATGATGTTTGGGAGTGTTTCGGAGCATTTCGCAAACCTTCGGCACCTAAAAAGATGCAAAACTTGTGTTCGAGCCTGAGTGCACTATTTCAGGGTACCAAAGTTGGGAAGCATCCAGTCTAGTCCATTCGACCCAAAATGATATTTGGGAGTGTTACGGAGCATTTCGCTAACCTTCGGCACGTAAAAAGATGCAAACCTTGTGTTTCGGACCTGAATGTACTATTTCGGGGTACCGAAGTTGCGAAGAGTCCATTCTACTCCATTGGAACCAAAATGATGTTTGGGAGTGTTTCAGAGCATTTCGCTAACCTTTAGCACGTAAAAAGATGCAAAACTTGTGTTCGAGCCTGAGTGCACTATTTCAGGGTACCAAAGTTGGGAAGCATCCATTCTAGTCCATTCGACCCAAAATGATGTTTGGGAGTGTTTCGGAGCATTTCGCTAACCATTGGCACGTAAAAAGATGCAAAACTTGTGTTCGAGCCTGAATGCACTATTTCGGGGTACCAAAGTTGTGAAGCATCCATTCTACTCCATTAGACCCAAAATGATGTTTGGGAGTGTTTCGGAGCATTTCGCAAACCTTCGGCACCTAAAAAGATGCGAAACTTGTGTTCGAGCCTGAGTGCACTATTTCAGGGTACCAAAGTTGGGAAGCATCCAGTCTAGTCCATTCGACCCAAAATGATGTTTGGGAGTGTTACGGAGCATTTCGCTAACCTTCGGCACGTAAAAAGATGCAAAACTTGTGTTTCGGGCCTGAATGCACTATTTCGGGGTACCGAAGTTGCGAAGCGTCCATTCTACTCCATTGGAACCAAAATGATGTTTGGGAGTGTTTCGTAGCATTTCGCTAACCTTCGGCACGTAAAAAGATGCAAAACTTGTGTTTCGGGCCTGAATGCACTATTTCGGGGTACCGAAGTTGCGAAGCATCCATTGTACTCCACTGAACCAAAATGATGTTTGGGAGTGTTTCGGAGCATTTTGCTAACCTTTGGGACGTAAAAGATGCAAAATTTGTGTTCGAGCCTGAATGCACTATTTCGGGGTACCAAAGTTGGGAAGCATCCATTCTAGTCCATTCGACCCAAAATGATGTTTGGGAGTGTTTCGGAGCATTTCGCAAACCTTCGGCACGTAAAAAGATGCAAAACTTTTGTTTCGGGCCTGAATGCACTATTTTGGGGTACTGAAGTTGCGAAGCATCCATTCTACTCCATTGGAACCAAAATGATGTTTGGGAGTGTTTCAGAGCATTTCGCTAACTTTCAGCACGTAAAAAGATGCAAAACTTGTGTTTCGGGCCTAAATGCACTATTTCGGGGTACTAAAGTTGTGAAGCATCCATTCTACTCCATTGGACCCAAAATGATGTTTGGGAGTGTTTCGGAGCATTTCGCAAACCTTCGGCACCTAAAAAGATGCAAAACTTGTGTTCGAGCCTGAGTGCACTATTTCAGGGTACCAAAGTTGGGAAGCATCCAGTCTAGTCCATTCGACCCAAAATGATATTTGGGAGTGTTACGGAGCATTTCGCTAACCTTCGGCACGTAAAAAGATGCAAACCTTGTGTTTCGGATCTGAATGTACTATTTCGGGGTACCGAAGTTGCGAAGAGTCCATTCTACTCCATTGGAACCAAAATGATGTTTGGGAGTGTTTCAGAGCATTTCGCTAACCTTTAGCACGTAAAAAGATGCAAAACTTGTGTTCGAGCCTGAGTGCACTATTTCAGGGTACCAAAGTTGGGAAGCATCCATTCTAGTCCATTCGACCCAAAATGATGTTTGGGAGTGTTTCGGAGCATTTCGCTAACCATTGGCACGTAAAAAGATGCAAAACTTGTGTTCGAGCCTGAATGCACTATTTCGGGGTACCAAAGTTGTGAAGCATCCATTCTACTCCATTGGACCCAAAATGATGTTTGGGAGTGTTTCGGAGCATTTCGCAAACCTTCGGCACCTAAAAAGATGCGAAACTTGTGTTCGAGCCTGAGTGCACTATTTCAGGGTACCAAAGTTGGGAAGCATCCAGTCTAGTCCATTCGACCCAAAATGATGTTTGGGAGTGTTACGGAGCATTTCGCTAACCTTCGGCACGTAAAAAGATGCAAAACTTGTGTTTCGGGCCTGAATGCACTATTTCGGGGTACCGAAGTTGCGAAGCGTCCATTCTACTCCATTGGAACCAAAATGATGTTTGGGAGTGTTTCGTAGCATTTCGCTAACCTTCGGCACGTAAAAAGATGCAAAACTTGTGTTTCGGGCCTGAATGCACTATTTCGGGGTACCGAAGTTGCGAAGCATCCATTGTACTCCACTGAACCAAAATGATGTTTGGGAGTGTTTCGGAGCATTTTGCTAACCTTTGGGACGTAAAATATGCAAAATTTGTGTTCGAGCCTGAATGCACTATTTCGGGGTACCAAAGTTGGGAAGCATCCATTCTAGTCCATTCGACCCAAAATGATGTTTGGGAGTGTTTCGGAGCATTTCGCAAACCTTCGGCACGTAAAAAGATGCCAAACTTTTGTTTCGGGCCTGAATACACTATTTTGGGGTACTGAAGTTGCGAAGCATCCATTCTACTCCATTGGAACCAAAATGATGTTTGGGAGTGTTTCAGAGCATTTCGCTAACTTTCAGCACGTAAAAAGATGCAAAACTTGTGTTTCGGGCCTAAATGCACTATTTCGGGGTACCAAAGTTGTGAAGCATCCATTCTACTCCATTGGACCCAAAATGATGTTTGGGAGTGTTTCGGAGCATTTCGCAAACCTTCGGCACCTAAAAAGATGCAAAACTTGTGTTCGAGCCTGAGTGCACTATTTCAGGGTACCAAAGTTGGGAAGCATCCAGTCTAGTCCATTCGACCCAAAATGATATTTGGGAGTGTTACGGAGCATTTCGCTAACCTACGGCACGTAAAAAGATGCAAACCTTGTGTTTCGGACCTGAATGTACTATTTCGGGGTACCGAAGTTGCGAAGAGTCCATTCTACTCCATTGGAACCAAAATGATGTTGGGAGTGTTTCGGAGCATTTCGCTAACCTTTGGCACGTAAAAAGATGCAAAACTTGTGTTCGAGCCTGAGTGCACTATTTCAGGGTACCAAAGTTGGGAAGCATCCATTCTAGTCCATTCGACCCAAAATGATGTTTGGGAGTGTTTCGGAGCATTTCGCTAACCATTGGCACGTAAAAAGATGCAAAACTTGTGTTCGAGCCTGAATGCACTATTTCGGGGTACCAAAGTTGTGAAGCATCCATTCTACTCCATTAGACCCAAAATGATGTTTGGGAGTGTTTCGGAGCATTTCGCAAACCTTCGGCACCTAAAAAGATGCGAAACTTGTGTTCGAGCCTGAGTGCACTATTTCAGGGTACCAAAGTTGGGAAGCATCCAGTCTAGTCCATTCGACCCAAAATGATGTTTGGGAGTGTTACGGAGCATTTCGCTAACCTTCGGCACGTAAAAAGATGCAAAACATGTGTTTCGGGCCTGAATGCACTATTTCGGGGTACCGAAGTTGCGAAGACTCCATTCTACTCCATTGGAACCAAAATGATGTTTGGGAGTGTTTCGGAGCATTTCGCTAACCTTTGGCACGTAAAAAGATGCAAAACTTGTGTTCGAGCCTGAGTGCACTATTTCAGGGTACCAAAGTTGGGAAGCATCCATTCTAGTCCATTCGACCCAAAATGATGTTTGGGAGTGTTTCGGAGCATTTCGCTAACCATTGGCACGTAAAAAGATGCAAAACTTGTGTTTGAGCCTGAATGCACTATTTCGGGGTACCAAAGTTGTGAAGCATCCATTCTACTCCATTGGACCCAAAATGATGTTTGGGAGTGTTTCGGAGCATTTCGCTAACTTTCAGTACGTAAAAAGATGCAAAACTTGTGTTTCGGGCCTAAATGCACTATTTCGGGGTACCAAAGTTGTGAAGCATCCATTCTACTCCATTGGACCCAAAATGATGTTTGGGAGTGTTTCGGAGCATTTCGCAAACCTTCGGCACCTAAAAAGATGCAAAACTTGTGTTCGAGCCTGAGTGCACTATTTCAGGGTACCAAAGTTGGGAAGCATCCAGTCTAGTCCATTCGACGCAAAATGATATTTGGGAGTGTTACGGAGCATTTCGCTAACCTTCGGCACGTAAAAAGATGCAAACCTTGTGTTTCGGACCTGAATGTACTATTTCGGGGTACCGAAGTTGCGAAGAGTCCATTCTACTCCATTGGAACCAAAATGATGTTGGGAGTGTTTCGGAGCATTTCGCTAACCTTTGGCACGTAAAAAGATGCAAAACTTGTGTTCGAGCCTGAGTGCACTATTTCAGGGTACCAAAGTTGGGAAGCATCCATTCTAGTCCTTTCGACCCAAAATGATGTTTGGGAGTGTTTCGGAGCATTTCGCTAACCATTGGCACGTAAAAAGATGCAAAACTTGTGTTCGAGCCTGAATGCACTATTTCGGGGTACCAAAGTTGTGAAGCATCCATTCTACTCCATTGGACCCAAAATGATGTTTGGGAGTGTTTCGGAGCATTTCGCAAACCTTCGGCACCTAAAAAGATGCGAAACTTGTGTTCGAGCCTGAGTGCACTATTTCAGGGTACCAAAGTTGGGAAGCATCCAGTCTAGTCCATTCGACCCAAAATGATGTTTGGGAGTGTTACGGAGCATTTCGCTAACCTTCGGCACGTAAAAAGATGCAAAACATGTGTTTCGGGCCTGAATGCACTATTTCGGGGTACCGAAGTTGCGAAGACTCCATTCTACTCCATTGGAACCAAAATGATGTTTGGGAGTGTTTCGGAGCATTTCGCTAACCTTTGGCACGTAAAAAGATGCAAAACTTGTGTTCGAGCCTGAGTGCACTATTTCAGGGTACCAAAGTTGGGAAGCATCCATTCTAGTCCATTCGACCCAAAATGATGTTTGGGAGTGTTTCGGAGCATTTCGCTAACCATTGGCACGTAAAAAGATGCAAAACTTGTGTTCGAGCCTGAATGCACTATTTCGGGGTACCAAAGTTGTGAAGCATCCATTCTACTCCATTGGACCCAAAATGATGTTTGGGAGTGTTTCGGAGCATTTCGCTAACTTTCAGTACGTAAAAAGATGCAAAACTTGTGTTTCGGGCCTAAATGCACTATTTCGGGGTACCAAAGTTGTGAAGCATCCATTCTACTCCATTGGACCCAAAATGATGTTTGGGAGTGTTTCGGAGCATTTCGCAAACCTTCGGCACCTAAAAAGATGCAAAACTTGTGTTCGAGCCTGAGTGCACTATTTCAGGGTACCAAAGTTGGGAAGCATCCAGTCTAGTCCATTCGACGCAAAATGATATTTGGGAGTGTTACGGAGCATTTCGCTAACCTTCGGCACGTAAAAAGATGCAAACCTTGTGTTTCGGACCTGAATGTACTATTTCGGGGTACCGAAGTTGCGAAGAGTCCATTCTACTCCATTGGAACCAAAATGATGTTGGGAGTGTTTCGGAGCATTTCGCTAACCTTTGGCACGTAAAAAGATGCAAAACTTGTGTTCGAGCCTGAGTGCACTATTTCAGGGTACCAAAGTTGGGAAGCATCCATTCTAGTCCTTTCGACCCAAAATGATGTTTGGGAGTGTTTCGGAGCATTTCGCTAACCATTGGCACGTAAAAAGATGCAAAACTTGTGTTCGAGCCTGAATGCACTATTTCGGGGTACCAAAGTTGTGAAGCATCCATTCTACTCCATTGGACCCAAAATGATGTTTGGGAGTGTTTCGGAGCATTTCGCAAACCTTCGGCACCTAAAAAGATGCGAAACTTGTGTTCGAGCCTGAGTGCACTATTTCAGGGTACCAAAGTTGGGAAGCATCCAGTCTAGTCCATTCGACCCAAAATGATGTTTGGGAGTGTTACGGAGCATTTCGCTAACCTTCGGCACGTAAAAAGATGCAAAACATGTGTTTCGGGCCTGAATGCACTATTTCGGGGTACCGAAGTTGCGAAGACTCCATTCTACTCCATTGGAACCAAAATGATGTTTGGGAGTGTTTCGGAGCATTTCGCTAACCTTTGGCACGTAAAAAGATGCAAAACTTGTGTTCGAGCCTGAGTGCACTATTTCATTGTACCAAAGTTGGGAAGCATCCATTCTAGTCCATTCGACCCAAAATGATGTTTGGGAGTGTTTCGGAGCATTTCGCTAACCATTGGCACGTAAAAAGATGCAAAACTTGTGTTCGAGCCTGAATGCACTATTTCGGGGTACCAAAGTTGTGAAGCATCCATTCTACTCCATTGGACCCAAAATGATGTTTGGGAGTGTTTCGTAGCATTTCGCTAACCTTCGGCACGTAAAAAGATGCAAAACATGTGTTTCGGGCCTGAATGCACTATTTCGGGGTACCGAAGTTGCGAAGCGTCCATTCTACTCCATTGGAACCAAAATGATGTTTGGGAGTGTTTCGTAGCATTTCGCTAACCTTCGGCACGTAAAAAGATGCAAAACTTGTGTTTCGGGCCTGAATGCACTATTTCGGGGTACCGAAGTTGCGAAGCATCCATTCTACTCCACTGGAACCAAAATGATGTTTGGGAGTGTTTCGGAGCATTTTGCTAACCTTTGGGACGTAAAAGATGCAAAATTTGTGTTCGAGCCTGAATGCACTATTTCGGGGTACCAAAGTTGGGAAGCATCCATTCTAGTCCATTCGACCCAAAATGATGTTTGGGAGTGTTTCGGAGCATTTCGCAAACCTTCGGCACCTAAAAAGATGCAAAACTTGTGTTCGAGCCTGAATGCACTATTTCGGGGTGCCAAAGTTGGGAAGCATCCATTCTACTCCATTCGACCCAAAATGATGTTTGGGAGTGTTTCGGAGCATTTCGCTAACCTTCGGCACGTAAAAAGATGCAAACCTTGTGTTTCGGGCCTGAATGCACTATTTTGGGGTACCGAAGTTGCGAAGCATCCATTCTACTCCATTGGAACCAAAATGATGTCTGGGAGTGGTTCGGAGCATTTCGCTAACCTTTGGGACGTAAAAGATGCAAAACTTGTGTTCGAGCCTGAATGCACTATTTCGGGGTACCAAAGTTGTGAAGCATCCATTCTACTCCATTGGAACCAAAATGATGTTTGGGAGTGTTTCGTAGCATTTCGCAAACCTTAGGCACCTAAAAAGATGCTAAACTTGTGTTTCGGGCCTGAATGCACTATTTCGGGGTACCGAAGTTGCGAAGCATCCATTCTACTCCATTGGAACCAAAATGTTGTTTGGGAGTGTTTCGGAGCATTTTGCTAACCTTTGGGACGTAAAAGATGCAAAATTTGTGTTCGAGCCTAAATGCACTATTTCAGGGTACCAAAGTTGTGAAGCATCCATTCTACTCCATTGGAACCAAAATGATGTTTGGGAGTGTTTCGGAGCATTTCGCAAACCTTCAACACGTAAAAAGATGCAAAACTTGTGTTCGAGCCTGAGTGCACTATTTCAGGGTACCAAAGTTGGGAAGCATCCAGTCTAGTCCATTCGACCCAAAATGATGTTTGGGAGTGTTTCGGAGCATTTCGCTAACCTTCAGCACGTAAAAAGATGCAAAACTTGGGTTTCGGGCCTGAATGCACTATTTCGAGGTACCGAAGTTGCGAAGCGTCCATTCTACTCCATTGGAACCAAAATGATGTTTGGGAGTGTTTCGTAGCATTTCGCTAACCTTCGGCACGTAAAAAGATGCTAAACTTGTGTTTCGGGCCTGAATGCACTATTTCGGGGTACCGAAGTTGCGAAGCATCCATTCTACTCCATTGGAACCAAAATGTTGTTTGGGAGTGTTTCGGAGCATTTTGCTAACCTTTGGGACGTAAAAGATGCAAAATTTGTGTTCGAGCCTAAATGCACTATTTCAGGGTACCAAAGTTGGGAAGCATCCATTCTAGTCCATTCGACCCAAAATGATGTTTGGGAGTGTTTCGGAGCATTTCGCAAACCTTAGGCACCTAAAAAGATGCAAAACTTGTGTTCGAGCCTGAATGCACTATTTCGGGGTGCCAAAGTTGGGAAGCATCCATTCTACTCCATTCGACCCAAAATGATGTTTGGGAGTGTTTCGGAGCATTTCGGTAACCTTCGGCACGTAAAAAGATGCAAAACTTTTGTTTCGGGCCTGAATGCACTATTTTGGGGTACCGAAGTTGCGAAGCATCCATTCTACTCCATTGGAACCAAAATGATGTTTGGGAGTGTTTCAGAGCATTTCGCTAACTTTCAGAACGTAAAAAGATGGAAAACTTGTGTTTCGGGCCTAAATGCACTATTTCGGGGTACCAAAGTTGTGAAGCATCCATTCTACTCCATTGGACCCAAAATGATGTTTGGGAGTGTTTCGGAGCATTTCGCAAACCTTCGGCACCTAAAAAGATGCAAAACTTGTGTTCGAGCCTGAGTGCACTATTTCAGGGTACCAAAGTTGGGAAGCATCCAGTCTAGTCCATTCGACCCAAAATGATATTTGGGAGTGTTACGGAGCATTTCGCTAACCTTCGGCACGTAAAAAGATGCAAACCTTGTGTTTCGGACCTGAATGCACTATTTCGGGGTACCGAAGTTGTGAAGACTCCATTCTACTCCATTGGAACCAAAATGATGTTTGGGAGTGTTTCAGAGCATTTCGCTAACCTTTGGCACGTAAAAAGATGCAAAACTTGTGTTCGAGCCTGAGTGCACTATTTCGGGGTACCAAAGTTGTGAAGCATCCATTCTACTCCATTGGACCCAAAATGATGTTTGGGAGTGTTTCGGAGCATTTCGCAAACCTTCGGCACCTAAAAAGATGCAAAACTTGTGTTCGAGCCTGAGTGCACTATTTCAAGGTACCAAAGTTGGGAAGCATCCAGTCTAGTCCATTCGACCCAAAATGATGTTTGGGAGTGTTACGGAGCATTTCGCTAACCTTCGGCACGTAAAAAGATGCAAAACTTGTGTTTCGGGCCTGAATGCACTATTTCGGGGTACCGAAGTTGCGAAGCGTCCATTCTACTCCATTGGAACCAAAATGATGTTTGGGAGTGTTTCGTAGCATTTCGCTAACCTTCGGCACGTAAAAAGATGCAAAACTTGTGTTTCGGGCCTGAATGCACTATTTAGGGGTACCGAAGTTGCGAAGCATCCATTCTACTCCACTGGAACCAAAATGATGTTTGGGAGTGTTTCGGAGCATTTTGCTAACCTTTGGGACGTAAAAGATGCAAAATTTGTGTTCGAGCCTGAATGCACTATTTCGGGGTGCCAAAGTTGGGAAGCATCCATTCTACTCCATTCGACCCAAAATGATGTTTGGGAGTTTTTCGGAGCATTTCGGTATCCTTCGGCACGTAAAAAGATGCAAAACTTTTGTTTGGGGCCTGAATGCACTATTTTGGGGTACCGAAGTTGCGAAGCATCCATTCTACTCCATTGGAACCAAAATGATGTTTGGGAGTATTTCAGAGCATTTCGCTAACTTTCAGAACGTAAAAAGATGCAAAACTTGTGTTTCGGGCCTAAATGCACTATTTCGGGGTACCAAAGTTGTGAAGCATCCATTCTACTCCATTGGAACCAAAATGATGTTTGGGAGTGTTTCGGAGCATTTCGCAAACCTTCGGCACCTAAAAAGATGCAAAACTTGTGTTCGAGCCTGAGTGCACTATTTCAGGGTACCAAAGTTGGGAAGCATCCAGTCTAGTCCATTCGACCCAAAATGATATTTGGGAGTGTTACGGAGCATTTCGCTAACCTTCGGCACGTAAAAAGATGCAAACCTTGTGTTTCAGACCTGAATGCACTATTTCGGGGTACCGAAGTTGCGAAGACTCCATTCTACTCCATTGGAACCAAAATGATGTTTGGGAGTGTTTCGGAGCATTTCGCTAACCTTTGGCACGTAAAAAGATGCAAAACTTGTGTTCGAGCCTGAGTGCACTATTTCAGGGTACCAAAGTTGGGAAGCATCCATTCTAGTCCATTCGACCCAAAATGATGTTTGGGTGTGTTTCGGAGCATTTCGCTAACCATTGGCACGTAAAAAGATGCAAAACTTGTGTTCGAGCCTGAATGCACTATTTCGGGGTACCAAAGTTGTGAAGCATCCATTCTACTCCATTGGACCCAAAATGATGTTTGGGAGTGTTTCGGAGCATTTCGCAAACCTTCGGCACCTAAAAAGATGCGAAACTTGTGTTCGAGCCTGAGTGCACTATTTCAGGGTACCAAAGTTGGGAAGCATCCAGTCTAGTCCATTCGACCCAAAATGATGTTTGGGAGTGTTACGGAGCATTTCGCTAACCTTCGGCACGTAAAAAGATGCAAAACATGTGTTTCGGGCCTGAATGCACTATTTCGGGGTACCGAAGTTGCGAAGCGTCCATTCTACTCCATTGGAACCAAAATGATGTTTGGGAGTGTTTCGTAGCATTTCGCTAACCTTCGGCACGTAAAAAGATGCAAAACTTGTGTTTCGGGCCTGAATGCACTATTTCGGGGTACCGAAGTTGCGAAGCATCCATTCTACTCCACTGGAACCAAAATGATGTTTGGGAGTGTTTCGGAGCATTTTGCTAACCTTTGGGACGTAAAAGATGCAAAATTTGTGTTCGAGCCTGAATGCA
Source organism: Cenchrus fungigraminus (assembly GCA_036936925.1). Lineage (NCBI taxonomy): Eukaryota > Viridiplantae > Streptophyta > Magnoliopsida > Poales > Poaceae > Cenchrus > Cenchrus fungigraminus. Next base: position 105,452 of record JAQONI010000082.1, read on the forward strand.
CTATTTCGGGGTACCAAAGTTGGGAAGCATCCATTCTAGTCCATTCGACCCAAAATGATGTTTGGGAGTGTTTCGGAGCATTTCGCAAACCCTCGGCACCTAAAAAGATGCAAAACTTGTGTTCGAGCCTGAATGCACTATTTCGGGGTGCCAAAGTTGGGAAGCATCCATTCTACTCCATTCGACCCAAAATGATGTTTGGGAGTGTTTCGGAGCATTTCGCTAACCTTCGGCACGTAAAAAGATGCAATCCTTGTGTTTCGGGCCTGAATGCACTATTTTGGGGTACCGAAGTTGCGAAGCATCCATTCTACTCCATTGGAACCAAAATGATGTCTGGGAGTGGTTCGGAGCATTTCGCTAACCTTTGGGACGTAAAAGATGCAAAACTTGTGTTCGAGCCTGAATGCACTATTTCGGGGTACCAAAGTTGTGAAGCATCCATTCTACTCCATTGGAACCAAAATGATGTTTGGGAGTGTTTCGGAGCATTTCGCAAACCTTCAACACGTAAAAAGATGCAAAACTTGTGTTCGAGCCTGAGTGCACTATTTCAGGGTACCAAAGTTGGGAAGCATCCAGTCTAGTCCATTCGACCCAAAATGATGTTTGGGAGTGTTTCGGAGCATTTCGCTAACCTTCGGCACGTAAAAAGATGCAAAACTTGGGTTTCGGGCCTGAATGCACTATTTCGAGGTACCGAAGTTGCGAAGCGTCCATTCTACTCCATTGGAACCAAAATGATGTTTGGGAGTGTTTCGTAGCATTTCGGTAACCTTCGGCACGTAAAAAGATGCTAAACTTGTGTTTCGGGCCTGAATGCACTATTTCGGGGTACCGAAGTTGCGAAGCATCCATTCTACTCAATTGGAACCAAAATGTTGTTTGGGAGTGTTTCGGAGCATTTTGCTAACCTTTGGGACGTAAAAGATGCAAAATTTGTGTTCGAGCCTAAATGCACTATTTCAGGGTACCAAAGTTGGGAAGCATCCATTCTAGTCCATTCGACCCAAAATGATGTTTGGGAGTGTTTCGGAGCATTTCGCAAACCTTAGGCACCTAAAAAGATGCAAAACTTGTGTTCGAGCCTGAATGCACTATTTCGGGGTGCCAAAGTTGGGAAGCATCCATTCTACTCCATTCGACCCAAAATGATGTTTGGGAGTGTTTCGGAGCATTTCGGTAACCTTCGGCACGTAAAAAGATGCAAAACTTTTGTTTCGGGCCTGAATGCACTATTTTGGGGTACCGAAGTTGCGAAGCATCCATTCTACTCCATTGGAACCAAAATGATGTTTGGGAGTGTTTCAGAGCATTTCGCTAACTTTCAGAACGTAAAAAGATGGAAAACTTGTGTTTCGGGCCTAAATGCACTATTTCGGGGTACCAAAGTTGTGAAGCATCCATTCTACTCCATTGGACCCAAAATGATGTTTGGGAGTGTTTCGGAGCATTTCGCAAACCTTCGGCACCTAAAAAGATGCAAAACTTGTGTTCGAGCCTGAGTGCACTATTTCAGGGTACCAAAGTTGGGAAGCATCCAGTCTAGTCCATTCGACCCAAAATGATATTTGGGAGTGTTACGGAGCATTTCGCTAACCTTCGGCACGTAAAAAGATGCAAACCTTGTGTTTCGGACCTGAATGCACTATTTCGGGGTACCGAAGTTGCGAAGACTCCATTCTACTCCATTGGAACCAAAATGATGTTTGGGAGTGTTTCGGAGCATTTCGCTAACCTTTGGCACGTAAAAAGATGCAAAACTTGTGTTCGAGCCTGAGTGCACTATTTCAGGGTACCAAAGTTGGGAAGCATCCAGTCTAGTCCATTCGACCCAAAATGATATTTGGGAGTGTTACGGAGCATTTCGCTAACCTTCGGCACGTAAAAAGATGCAAACCTTGTGTTTCGGGCCTGAATGCACTATTTCGGGGTACCGAAGTTGCGAAGCGTCCATTCTACTCCATTGGAACCAAAATGATGTTTGGGAGTGTTTCGTAGCATTTCGCTAACCTTCGGCACGTAAAAAGATGCAAAACTTGTGTTTCGGGCCTGAATGCACTATTTAGGGGTACCGAAGTTGCGAAGCATCCATTCTACTCCACTGGAACCAAAATGATGTTTGGGAGTGTTTCGGAGCATTTTGCTAACCTTTGGGACGTAAAAGATGCAAAATTTGTGTTCGAGCCTGAATGCACTATTTCGGGGTGCCAAAGTTGGGAAGCATCCATTCTACTCCATTCGACCCAAAATGATGTTTGGGAGTTTTTCGGAGCATTTCGGTATCCTTCGGCACGTAAAAAGATGCAAAACTTTTGTTTGGGGCCTGAATGCACTATTTTGGGGTACCGAAGTTGCGAAGCATCCATTCTACTCCATTGGAACCAAAATGATTTTTGGGAGTATTTCAGAGCATTTCGCTAACTTTCAGAACGTAAAAAGATGCAAAACTTGTGTTTCGGGCCTAAATGCACTATTTCGGGGTACCAAAGTTGTGAAGCATCCATTCTACTCCATTGGACCCAAAATGATGTTTGGGAGTGTTTCGGAGCATTTCGCAAACCTTCGGCACCTAAAAAGATGCAAAACTTGTGTTCGAGCCTGAGTGCACTATTTCAGGGTACCAAAGTTGGGAAGCATCCAGTCTAGTCCATTCGACCCAAAATGATATTTGGGAGTGTTACGGAGCATTTCGCTAACCTTCGGCACGTAAAAAGATGCAAACCTTGTGTTTCAGACCTGAATGCACTATTTCGGGGTACCGAAGTTGCGAAGACTCCATTCTACTCCATTGGAACCAAAATGATGTTTGGGAGTGTTTCGGAGCATTTCGCTAACCTTTGGCACGTAAAAAGATGCAAAACTTGTGTTCGAGCCTGAGTGCACTATTTCAGGGTACCAAAGTTGGGAAGCATCCATTCTAGTCCATTCGACCCAAAATGATGTTTGGGTGTGTTTCGGAGCATTTCGCTAACCATTGGCACGTAAAAAGATGCAAAACTTGTGTTCGAGCCTGAATGCACTATTTCGGGGTACCAAAGTTGTGAAGCATCCATTCTACTCCATTGGACCCAAAATGATGTTTGGGAGTGTTTCGGAGCATTTCGCAAACCTTCGGCACCTAAAAAGATGCGAAACTTGTGTTCGAGCCTGAGTGCACTATTTCAGGGTACCAAAGTTGGGAAGCATCCAGTCTAGTCCATTCGACCCAAAATGATGTTTGGGAGTGTTACGGAGCATTTCGCTAACCTTCGGCACGTAAAAAGATGCAAAACATGTGTTTCGGGCCTGAATGCACTATTTCGGGGTACCGAAGTTGCGAAGCGTCCATTCTACTCCATTGGAACCAAAATGATGTTTGGGAGTGTTTCGTAGCATTTCGCTAACCTTCGGCACGTAAAAAGATGCAAAACTTGTGTTTCGGGCCTGAATGCACTATTTCGGGGTACCGAAGTTGCGAAGCATCCATTCTACTCCACTGGAACCAAAATGATGTTTGGGAGTGTTTCGGAGCATTTTGCTAACCTTTGGGACGTAAAAGATGCAAAATTTGTGTTCGAGCCTGAATGCACTATTTCGGGGTACCAAAGTTGGGAAGCATCCATTCTAGTCCATTCGACCCAAAATGATGTTTGGGAGTGTTTCGGAGCATTTCGCAAACCCTCGGCACCTAAAAAGATGCAAAACTTGTGTTCGAGCCTGAATGCACTATTTCGGGGTGCCAAAGTTGGGAAGCATCCATTCTACTCCATTCGACCCAAAATGATGTTTGGGAGTGTTTCGGAGCATTTCGCTAACCTTCGGCACGTAAAAAGATGCAATCCTTGTGTTTCGGGCCTGAATGCACTATTTTGGGGTACCGAAGTTGCGAAGCATCCATTCTACTCCATTGGAACCAAAATGATGTCTGGGAGTGGTTCGGAGCATTTCGCTAACCTTTGGGACGTAAAAGATGCAAAACTTGTGTTCGAGCCTGAATGCACTATTTCGGGGTACCAAAGTTGTGAAGCATCCATTCTACTCCATTGGAACCAAAATGATGTTTGGGAGTGTTTCGGAGCATTTCGCAAACCTTCAACACGTAAAAAGATGCAAAACTTGTGTTCGAGCCTGAGTGCACTATTTCAGGGTACCAAAGTTGGGAAGCATCCAGTCTAGTCCATTCGACCCAAAATGATGTTTGGGAGTGTTTCGGAGCATTTCGCTAACCTTCGGCACGTAAAAAGATGCAAAACTTGGGTTTCGGGCCTGAATGCACTATTTCGAGGTACCGAAGTTGCGAAGCGTCCATTCTACTCCATTGGAACCAAAATGATGTTTGGGAGTGTTTCGTAGCATTTCGGTAACCTTCGGCACGTAAAAAGATGCTAAACTTGTGTTTCGGGCCTGAATGCACTATTTCGGGGTACCGAAGTTGCGAAGCATCCATTCTACTCAATTGGAACCAAAATGTTGTTTGGGAGTGTTTCGGAGCATTTTGCTAACCTTTGGGACGTAAAAGATGCAAAATTTGTGTTCGAGCCTAAATGCACTATTTCAGGGTACCAAAGTTGGGAAGCATCCATTCTAGTCCATTCGACCCAAAATGATGTTTGGGAGTGTTTCGGAGCATTTCGCAAACCTTAGGCACCTAAAAAGATGCAAAACTTGTGTTCGAGCCTGAATGCACTATTTCGGGGTGCCAAAGTTGGGAAGCATCCATTCTACTCCATTCGACCCAAAATGATGTTTGGGAGTGTTTCGGAGCATTTCGGTAACCTTCGGCACGTAAAAAGATGCAAAACTTTTGTTTCGGGCCTGAATGCACTATTTTGGGGTACCGAAGTTGCGAAGCATCCATTCTACTCCATTGGAACCAAAATGATGTTTGGGAGTGTTTCAGAGCATTTCGCTAACTTTCAGAACGTAAAAAGATGGAAAACTTGTGTTTCGGGCCTAAATGCACTATTTCGGGGTACCAAAGTTGTGAAGCATCCATTCTACTCCATTGGACCAAAAATGATGTTTGGGAGTGTTTCGGAGCATTTCGCAAACCTTCGGCACCTAAAAAGATGCAAAACTTGTGTTCGAGCCTGAGTGCACTATTTCAGGGTACCAAAGTTGGGAAGCATCCAGTCTAGTCCATTCGACCCAAAATGATATTTGGGAGTGTTACGGAGCATTTCGCTAACCTTCGGCACGTAAAAAGATGCAAACCTTGTGTTTCGGACCTGAATGCACTATTTCGGGGTACCGAAGTTGCGAAGACTCCATTCTACTCCATTGGAACCAAAATGATGTTTGGGAGTGTTTCGGAGCATTTCGCTAACCTTTGGCACGTAAAAAGATGCAAAACTTGTGTTCGAGCCTGAGTGCACTATTTCAGGGTACCAAAGTTGGGAAGCATCCAGTCTAGTCCATTCGACCCAAAATGATATTTGGGAGTGTTACGGAGCATTTCGCTAACCTTCGGCACGTAAAAAGATGCAAACCTTGTGTTTCGGGCCTGAATGCACTATTTCGGGGTACCGAAGTTGCGAAGCGTCCATTCTACTCCATTGGAACCAAAATGATGTTTGGGAGTGTTTCAGAGCATTTCGCTAACCATTGGCACGTAAAAAGATGCAAAACTTGTGTTCGAGCCTGAATGCACTATTTCGGGGTACCAAAGTTGTGAAGCATCCATTCTACTCCATTGGACCCAAAATGATGTTTGGGAGTGTTTCGGAGCATTTCGCGAACCTTCGGCACCTAAAAAGATGCAAAACTTGTGTTCGAGCCTGAGTGCACTATTTCAAGGTACCAAAGTTGGGAAGCATCCAGTCTAGTCCATTCGACCCAAAATGATGTTTGGGAGTGTTACGGAGCATTTCGCTAACCTTCGGCACGTAAAAAGATGCAAAACTTGTGTTTCGGGCCTGAATGCACTATTTCGGGGTACCGAAGTTGCGAAGCATCCATTCTACTCCATTGGAAGCAAAATGATGTTTGGGAGTGTTTCGGAGCATTTCGCTAACCTTCGGCACGTAAAAAGATGCAAAACTTGGGTTTTGGGCCTGAATGCACTATTTCGAGGTACCGAAGTTGCGAAGCGTCCATTCTACTCCATTGGAACCAAAATGATGTTTGGGAGTGTTTCGTAGCATTTCGGTAACCTTCGGCACGTAAAAAGATGCAAAACTTGTGTTTCGGGCCTGAATGCACTATTTCGGGGTACCGAAGTTGCGAAGCATCCATTCTACTCCATTGGAACCAAAATGTTGTTTGGGAGTGTTTCGGAGCATTTTGCTAACCTTTGGGACGTAAAAGATGCAAAATTTGTGTTCGAGCCTAAATGCACTATTTCAGGGTACCAAAGTTGGGAAGCATCCATTCTAGTCCATTCGACCCAAAATGATGTTTGGGAGTGTTTCGGAGCATTTCGCAAACCTTAGGCACCTAAAAAGATGCAAAACTTGTGTTCGAGCCTGAATGCACTATTTCGGGGTGCCAAAGTTGGGAAGCATCCATTCTACTCCATTCGACCCAAAATGATGTTTGGGAGTGTTTCGGAGCATTTCGGTAACCTTCGGCACGTAAAAAGATGCAAAACTTTTGTTTCGGGCCTGAATGCACTATTTTGGGGTACCGAAGTTGCGAAGCATCCATTCTACTCCATTGGAACCAAAATGATGTTTGGGAGTGTTTCAGAGCATTTCGCTAACTTTCAGAACGTAAAAAGATGGAAAACTTGTGTTTCGGGCCTAAATGCACTATTTCGGGGTACCAAAGTTGTGAAGCATCCATTCTACTCCATTGGACCCAAAATGATGTTTGGGAGTGTTTCGGAGCATTTCGCAAACCTTCGGCACCTAAAAAGATGCAAAACTTGTGTTCGAGCCTGAGTGCACTATTTCAGGGTACCAAAGTTGGGAAGCATCCAGTCTAGTCCATTCGACCCAAAATGATATTTGGGAGTGTTACGGAGCATTTCGCTAACCTTCGGCACGTAAAAAGATGCAAACCTTGTGTTTCGGACCTGAATGCACTATTTCGGGGTACCGAAGTTGCGAAGACTCCATTCTACTCCATTGGAACCAAAATGATGTTTGGGAGTGTTTCGGAGCATTTCGCTAACCTTTGGCACGTAAAAAGATGCAAAACTTGTGTTCGAGCCTGAGTGCACTATTTCAGGGTACCAAAGTTGGGAAGCATCCATTCTAGTCCATTCGACCCAAAATGATGTTTGGGAGTGTTTCGGAGCATTTCGCTAACCATTGGCACGTAAAAAGATGCAAAACTTGTGTTCGAGCCTGAATGCACTATTTCGGGGTACCAAAGTTGTGAAGCATCCATTCTACTCCATTGGACCCAAAATGATGTTTGGGAGTGTTTCGGAGCATTTCGCGAACCTTCGGCACCTAAAAAGATGCAAAACTTGTGTTCGAGCCTGAGTGCACTATTTCAAGGTACCAAAGTTGGGAAGCATCCAGTCTAGTCCATTCGACCCAAAATGATGTTTGGGAGTGTTACGGAGCATTTCGCTAACCTTCGGCACGTAAAAAGATGCAAAACTTGTGTTTCGGGCCTGAATGCACTATTTCGGGGTACCGAAGTTGCGAAGCGTCCATTCTACTCCATTGGAACCAAAATGATGTTTGGGAGTGTTTCGTAGCATTTCGCTAACCTTCGGCACGTAAAAAGATGCAAAACTTGTGTTTCGGGCCTGAATGCACTATTTAGGGGTACCGAAGTTGCGAAGCATCCATTCTACTCCACTGGAACCAAAATGATGTTTGGGAGTGTTTCGGAGCATTTTGCTAACCTTTGGGACGTAAAAGATGCAAAATTTGTGTTCGAGGCTGAATGCACTATTTCGGGGTACCAAAGTTGGGAAGCATCCATTCTAGTCCATTCGACCCAAAATGATGTTTGGGAATGTTTCGGAGCATTTCGCAAACCTTCGGCACCTAAAAAGATGCAAAACTTGTGTTCGAGCCTGAATGCACTATTTCGGGGTGCCAAAGTTGGGAAGCATCCATTCTACTCCATTCGACCCAAAATGATGTTTGGGAGTGTTTCGGAGCATTTCGGTATCCTTCGGCACGTAAAAAGATGCAAAACTTTTGTTTCGGGCCTGAATGCACTATTTTGGGGTACCGAAGTTGCGAAGCATCCATTCTACTCCATTGGAACCAAAATGATGTTTGGGAGTGTTTCAGAGCATTTCGCTAACTTTCAGAACGTAAAAAGATGCAAAACTTGTGTTTCGGGCCTAAATGCACTATTTCGGGGTACCAAAGTTGTGAAGCATCCATTCTACTCCATTGGACCCAAAATGATGTTTGGGAGTGTTTCGGAGCATTTCGCAAACCTTCGGCACCTAAAAAGATGCAAAACTTGTGTTCGAGCCTGAGTGCACTATTTCAGGGTACCAAAGTTGGGAAGCATCCAGTCTAGTCCATTCGACCCAAAATGATATTTGGGAGTGTTACGGAGCATTTCGCTAACCTTCGGCACGTAAAAAGATGCAAACCTTGTGTTTCGGACCTGAATGCACTATTTTGGGGTACCGAAGTTGCGAAGACTCCATTCTACTCCATTGGAAACAAAATGATGTTTGGGAGTGTTACGGAGCATTTCGCTAACCTTTGGCACGTAAAAAGATGCAAAACTTGTGTTCGAGCCTGAGTGCACTATTTCAGGGTACCAAAGTTGGGAAGCATCCATTCTAGTCCATTCGACCCAAAATGATGTTTGGGAGTGTTTCGGAGCATTTCGCTAACCTTTGGCACGTAAAAAGATGCAAAACTTGTGTTCGAGCCTGAGTGCTCTATTTCTGGGTACCAAAGTTGGGAAGCATCCATTCTAGTCCATTCGACCCAAAATGATGTTTGGGAGTGTTTCGGAGCATTTCGCTAACCATTGCCACGTAAAAAGATGCAAAACTTATGTTCGAGCCTGAATGCACTATTTCGGGGTACCAAAGTTGTGAAGCATCCATTCTACTCCATTGGACCCAAAATGATGTTTGGGAGTGTTTCGGAGCATTTCGCAAACCTTCGGCACCCAAAAAGATGCAAAACTTGTGTTCGAGCCTGAGTGCACTATTTCAAGGTACCAAAGTTGGGAAGCATCCAGTCTAGTCCATTCGACCCAAAATGATGTTTGGGAGTGTTACGGAGCATTTCGCTAACCTTCGGCACGTAAAAAGATGCAAAACTTGTGTTTCGGGCCTGAATGCACTATTTCGGGGTACCGAAGTTGCGAAGCGTCCATTCTACTCCATTTTAACCAAAATGATGTTTGGGAGTGTTTCGTAGCATTTCGCTAACCTTCAGCACGTAAAAAGATGCAAAACTTGTGCTTCGGGCCTGAATACACTATTTCGGGGTACCGAAGTTGCGAAGCATCCATTCTACTCCACTGGAACCAAAATGATGTTTGGGAGTGTTTCGGAGCATTTTGCTAACCTTTGGGACGTAAAAGATGCAAAATTTGTGTTCGAGCCTGAATGCACTATTTCGGGGTACCAAAGTTGGGAAGCATCCATTCTAGTCCATTCGACCCAAAATGATGTTTGGGAGTGTTTCGGAGCATTTCACAAACCTTCGGCACGTAAAAAGATGCAAAACTTTTGTTTCGGGCCTGAATGCACTATTTTGGGGTACCGAAGTTGCGAAGCATCCATTCTACTCCATTGGAACCAAAATGATGTTTGGGAGTGTTTCAGAGCATTTCGCTAACTTTCAGCACGTAAAAAGATGCAAAACTTGTGTTTCGGGCCTAAATGCACTATTTCGGGGTACCAAAGTTGTGAAGCATCCATTCTACTCCATTGGACCCAAAATGATGTTTGGGAGTGTTTCGGAGCATTTCGCAAACCTTCGGCACCTAAAAAGATGCAAAACTTGTGTTCGAGCCTGAGTGCACTATTTCAGGGTACCAAAGTTGGGAAGCATCCAGTCTAGTCCATTCGACCCAAAATGATATTTGGGAGTGTTACGGAGCATTTCGCTAACCTTCGGCACGTAAAAAGATGCAAACCTTGTGTTTCGGACCTGAATGCACTATTTCGGGGTACCGAAGTTGCGAAGACTCCATTCTACTCCATTGGAAACAAAATGATGTTTGGGAGTGTTACGGAGCATTTCGCTAACCTTTGGCACGTAAAAAGATGCAAAACTTGTGTTCGAGCCTGAGTGCACTATTTCAGGGTACCAAAGTTGGGAAGCATCCATTCTAGTCCATTCGACCCAAAATGATGTTTGGGAGTGTTTCGGAGCATTTCGCTAACTATTGGCACGTAAAAAGATGCAAAACTTGTGTTCGAGCCTGAATGCACTATTTCGGGGTACCAAAGTTGTGAAGCATCCATTCTACTCCATTGGACCCAAAATGATGTTTGGGAGTGTTTCGGAGCATTTCGCAAACCTTCGGCACCTAAAAAGATGCAAAACTTGTGTTCGAGCCTGAGTGCACTATTTCAGGGTACCAAAGTTGGGAAGCATCCAGTCTAGTCCATTCGACCCAAAATGATATTTGGGAGTGTTACGGAGCATTTCGCTAACCTTCGGCACGTAAAAAGATGCAAACCTTGTGTTTCGGACCTGAATGCACTATTTCGGGGTACCGAAGTTGCGAAGACTCCATTCTACTCCATTGGAACCAAAATGATGTTTGGGAGTGTTTCGGAGCATTTCGCTAACCTTTGGCACGTAAAAAGATGCAAAACTTGTGTTCGAGCCTGAGTGCACTATTTCAGGGTACCAAAGTTGGGAAGCATCCAGTCTAGTCCATTCGACCCAAAATGATATTTGGGAGTGTTACGGAGCATTTCGCTAACCTTCGGCACGTAAAAAGATGCAAACCTTGTGTTTCGGGCCTGAATGCACTATTTCGGGGTACCGAAGTTGCGAAGCGTCCATTCTACTCCATTGGAACCAAAATGATGTTTGGGAGTGTTTCAGAGCATTTCGCTAACCATTGGCACGTAAAAAGATGCAAAACTTGTGTTCGAGCCTGAATGCACTATTTCGGGGTACCAAAGTTGTGAAGCATCCATTCTACTCCATTGGACCCAAAATGATGTTTGGGAGTGTTTCGGAGCATTTCGCGAACCTTCGGCACCTAAAAAGATGCAAAACTTGTGTTCGAGCCTGAGTGCACTATTTCAAGGTACCAAAGTTGGGAAGCATCCAGTCTAGTCCATTCGACCCAAAATGATGTTTGGGAGTGTTACGGAGCATTTCGCTAACCTTCGGCACGTAAAAAGATGCAAAACTTGTGTTTCGGGCCTGAATGCACTATTTCGGGGTACCGAAGTTGCGAAGCGTCCATTCTACTCCATTGGAACCAAAATGATGTTTGGGAGTGTTTCGGAGCATTTCGCTAACCTTCGGCACGTAAAAAGATGCAAAACTTGGGTTTTGGGCCTGAATGCACTATTTCGAGGTACCGAAGTTGCGAAGCGTCCATTCTACTCCATTGGAACCAAAATGATGTTTGGGAGTGTTTCGTAGCATTTCGGTAACCTTCGGCACGTAAAAAGATGCAAAACTTGTGTTTCGGGCCTGAATGCACTATTTCGGGGTACCGAAGTTGCGAAGCATCCATTCTACTCCATTGGAACCAAAATGTTGTTTGGGAGTGTTTCGGAGCATTTTGCTAACCTTTGGGACGTAAAAGATGCAAAATTTGTGTTCGAGCCTAAATGCACTATTTCAGGGTACCAAAGTTGGGAAGCATCCATTCTAGTCCATTCGACCCAAAATGATGTTTGGGAGTGTTTCGGAGCATTTCGCAAACCTTAGGCACCTAAAAAGATGCAAAACTTGTGTTCGAGCCTGAATGCACTATTTCGGGGTGCCAAAGTTGGGAAGCATCCATTCTACTCCATTCGACCCAAAATGATGTTTGGGAGTGTTTCGGAGCATTTCGGTAACCTTCGGCACGTAAAAAGATGCAAAACTTTTGTTTCGGGCCTGAATGCACTATTTTGGGGTACCGAAGTTGCGAAGCATCCATTCTACTCCATTGGAACCAAAATGATGTTTGGGAGTGTTTCAGAGCATTTCGCTAACTTTCAGAACGTAAAAAGATGGAAAACTTGTGTTTCGGGCCTAAATGCACTATTTCGGGGTACCAAAGTTGTGAAGCATCCATTCTACTCCATTGGACCCAAAATGATGTTTGGGAGTGTTTCGGAGCATTTCGCAAACCTTCGGCACCTAAAAAGATGCAAAACTTGTGTTCGAGCCTGAGTGCACTATTTCAGGGTACCAAAGTTGGGAAGCATCCAGTCTAGTCCATTCGACCCAAAATGATATTTGGGAGTGTTACGGAGCATTTCGCTAACCTTCGGCACGTAAAAAGATGCAAACCTTGTGTTTCGGACCTGAATGCACTATTTCGGGGTACCGAAGTTGCGAAGACTCCATTCTACTCCATTGGAACCAAAATGATGTTTGGGAGTGTTTCGGAGCATTTCGCTAACCTTTGGCACGTAAAAAGATGCAAAACTTGTGTTCGAGCCTGAGTGCACTATTTCAGGGTACCAAAGTTGGGAAGCATCCATTCTAGTCCATTCGACCCAAAATGATGTTTGGGAGTGTTTCGGAGCATTTCGCTAACCATTGGCACGTAAAAAGATGCAAAACTTGTGTTCGAGCCTGAATGCACTATTTCGGGGTACCAAAGTTGTGAAGCATCCATTCTACTCCATTGGACCCAAAATGATGTTTGGGAGTGTTTCGGAGCATTTCGCGAACCTTCGGCACCTAAAAAGATGCAAAACTTGTGTTCGAGCCTGAGTGCACTATTTCAAGGTACCAAAGTTGGGAAGCATCCAGTCTAGTCCATTCGACCCAAAATGATGTTTGGGAGTGTTACGGAGCATTTCGCTAACCTTCGGCACGTAAAAAGATGCAAAACTTGTGTTTCGGGCCTGAATGCACTATTTCGGGGTACCGAAGTTGCGAAGCGTCCATTCTACTCCATTGGAACCAAAATGATGTTTGGGATTGTTTCGTAGCATTTCGCTAACCTTCGGCACGTAAAAAGATGCAAAACTTGTGTTTCGGGCCTGAATGCACTATTTAGGGGTACCGAAGTTGCGAAGCATCCATTCTACTCCACTGGAACCAAAATGATGTTTGGGAGTGTTTCGGAGCATTTTGCTAACCTTTGGGACGTAAAAGATGCAAAATTTGTGTTCGAGGCTGAATGCACTATTTCGGGGTACCAAAGTTGGGAAGCATCCATTCTAGTCCATTCGACCCAAAATGATGTTTGGGAATGTTTCGGAGCATTTCGCAAACCTTCGGCACCTAAAAAGATGCAAAACTTGTGTTCGAGCCTGAATGCACTATTTCGGGGTGCCAAAGTTGGGAAGCATCCATTCTACTCCATTCGACCCAAAATGATGTTTGGGAGTGTTTCGGAGCATTTCGGTATCCTTCGGCACGTAAAAAGATGCAAAACTTTTGTTTCGGGCCTGAATGCACTATTTTGGGGTACCGAAGTTGCGAAGCATCCATTCTACTCCATTGGAACCAAAATGATGTTTGGGAGTGTTTCAGAGCATTTCGCTAACTTTCAGAACGTAAAAAGATGCAAAACTTGTGTTTCGGGCCTAAATGCACTATTTCGGGGTACCAAAGTTGTGAAGCATCCATTCTACTCCATTGGACCCAAAATGATGTTTGGGAGTGTTTCGGAGCATTTCGCAAACCTTCGGCACCTAAAAAGATGCAAAACTTGTGTTCGAGCCTGAGTGCACTATTTCAGGGTACCAAAGTTGGGAAGCATCCAGTCTAGTCCATTCGACCCAAAATGATATTTGGGAGTGTTACGGAGCATTTCGCTAACCTTCGGCACGTAAAAAGATGCAAACCTTGTGTTTCGGACCTGAATGCACTATTTTGGGGTACCGAAGTTGCGAAGACTCCATTCTACTCCATTGGAAACAAAATGATGTTTGGGAGTGTTACGGAGCATTTCGCTAACCTTTGGCACGTAAAAAGATGCAAAACTTGTGTTCGAGCCTGAGTGCACTATTTCAGGGTACCAAAGTTGGGAAGCATCCATTCTAGTCCATTCGACCCAAAATGATGTTTGGGAGTGTTTCGGAGCATTTCGCTAACCTTTGGCACGTAAAAAGATGCAAAACTTGTGTTCGAGCCTGAGTGCTCTATTTCTGGGTACCAAAGTTGGGAAGCATCCATTCTAGTCCATTCGACCCAAAATGATGTTTGGGAGTGTTTCGGAGCATTTCGCTAACCATTGCCACGTAAAAAGATGCAAAACTTATGTTCGAGCCTGAATGCACTATTTCGGGGTACCAAAGTTGTGAAGCATCCATTCTACTCCATTGGACCCAAAATGATGTTTGGGAGTGTTTCGGAGCATTTCGCAAACCTTCGGCACCCAAAAAGATGCAAAACTTGTGTTCGAGCCTGAGTGCACTATTTCAAGGTACCAAAGTTGGGAAGCATCCAGTCTAGTCCATTCGACCCAAAATGATGTTTGGGAGTGTTACGGAGCATTTCGCTAACCTTCGGCACGTAAAAAGATGCAAAACTTGTGTTTCGGGCCTGAATGCACTATTTCGGGGTACCGAAGTTGCGAAGCGTCCATTCTACTCCATTTTAACCAAAATGATGTTTGGGAGTGTTTCGTAGCATTTCGCTAACCTTCAGCACGTAAAAAGATGCAAAACTTGTGCTTCGGGCCTGAATACACTATTTCGGGGTACCGAAGTTGCGAAGCATCCATTCTACTCCACTGGAACCAAAATGATGTTTGGGAGTGTTTCGGAGCATTTTGCTAACCTTTGGGACGTAAAAGATGCAAAATTTGTGTTCGAGCCTGAATGCACTATTTCGGGGTACCAAAGTTGGGAAGCATCCATTCTAGTCCATTCGACCCAAAATGATGTTTGGGAGTGTTTCGGAGCATTTCACAAACCTTCGGCACGTAAAAAGATGCAAAACTTTTGTTTCGGGCCTGAATGCACTATTTTGGGGTACCGAAGTTGCGAAGCATCCATTCTACTCCATTGGAACCAAAATGATGTTTGGGAGTGTTTCAGAGCATTTCGCTAACTTTCAGCACGTAAAAAGATGCAAAACTTGTGTTTCGGGCCTAAATGCACTATTTCGGGGTACCAAAGTTGTGAAGCATCCATTCTACTCCATTGGACC
This sequence comes from Cenchrus fungigraminus, assembly GCA_036936925.1. Taxonomy (NCBI): domain Eukaryota; kingdom Viridiplantae; phylum Streptophyta; class Magnoliopsida; order Poales; family Poaceae; genus Cenchrus; species Cenchrus fungigraminus. The sequence continues at coordinate 120,613 of JAQONI010000082.1, forward strand.
CAAAATGATGTTTGGGAGTGTTTCGGAGCATTTCGCAAACCTTCGGCACCTAAAAAGATGCAAAACTTGTGTTCGAGCCTGAGTGCACTATTTCAGGGTACCAAAGTTGGGAAGCATCCAGTCTAGTCCATTCGACCCAAAATGATATTTGGGAGTGTTACGGAGCATTTCGCTAACCTTCGGCACGTAAAAAGATGCAAACCTTGTGTTTCGGACCTGAATGCACTATTTCGGGGTACCGAAGTTGCGAAGACTCCATTCTACTCCATTGGAAACAAAATGATGTTTGGGAGTGTTACGGAGCATTTCGCTAACCTTTGGCACGTAAAAAGATGCAAAACTTGTGTTCGAGCCTGAGTGCACTATTTCAGGGTACCAAAGTTGGGAAGCATCCATTCTAGTCCATTCGACCCAAAATGATGTTTGGGAGTGTTTCGGAGCATTTCGCTAACTATTGGCACGTAAAAAGATGCAAAACTTGTGTTCGAGCCTGAATGCACTATTTCGGGGTACCAAAGTTGTGAAGCATCCATTCTACTCCATTGGACCCAAAATGATGTTTGGGAGTGTTTCGGAGCATTTCGCAAACCTTCGGCACCTAAAAAGATGCGAAACTTGTGTTCGAGCCTGAGTGCACTATTTCAGGGTACCAAAGTTGGGAAGCATCCAGTCTAGTCCATTCGACCCAAAATGATGTTTGGGAGTGTTACGGAGCATTTCGCTAACCTTCGGCACGTAAAAAGATGCAAAACATGTGTTTCGGGCCTGAATGCACTATTTCGGGGTACCGAAGTTGCGAAGACTCCATTCTACTCCATTGGAACCAAAATGATGTTTGGGAGTGTTTCGGAGCATTTCGCTAACCTTTGGCACGTAAAAAGATGCAAAACTTGTGTTCGAGCCTGAGTGCACTATTTCAGGGTACCAAAGTTGGGAAGCATCCATTCTAGTCCATTCGACCCAAAATGATGTTTGGGAGTGTTTCGGAGCATTTCGCTAACCATTGGCACGTAAAAAGATGCAAAACTTGTGTTCGAGCCTGAGTGCACTATTTCAGGGTACCAAAGTTGGGAAGCATCCATTCTAGTCCATTCGACCCAAAATGATGTTTGGGAGTGTTTCGGAGCATTTCACAAACCTTCGGCACGTAAAAAGATGCAAAACTTTTGTTTCGGGCCTGAATGCACTATTTTGGGGTACCGAAGTTGCGAAGCATCCATTCTACTCCATTGGAACCAAAATGATGTTTGGGAGTGTTTCAGAGCATTTCGCTAACTTTCAGCACGTAAAAAGATGCAAAACTTGTGTTTCGGGCCTAAATGCACTATTTCGGGGTACCAAAGTTGTGAAGCATCCATTCTACTCCATTGGACCCAAAATGATGTTTGGGAGTGTTTCGGAGCATTTCGCAAACCTTCGGCACCTAAAAAGATGCAAAACTTGTGTTCGAGCCTGAGTGCACTATTTCAAGGTACCAAAGTTGGGAAGCATCCAGTCTAGTCCATTCGACCCAAAATGATGTTTGGGAGTGTTACGGAGCATTTCGCTAACCTTCGGCACGTAAAAAGATGCAAAACTTGTGTTTCGGGCCTGAATGCACTATTTCGGGGTACCGAAGTCGCGAAGCGTCCATTCTACTCCATTGGAACCAAAATGATGTTTGGGAGTGTTTCGTAGCATTTCGCTAACCTTCGGCACGTAAAAAGATGCAAAACTTGTGTTTCGAGCCTGAATGCACTATTTCGCGGTACCGAAGTTGCGAAGCATCCATTCTACTCCACTGGAACCAAAATGATGTTTGGGAGTGTTTCGGAGCATTTTGCTTACCTTTGGGACGTAAAAGATGCAAAATTTGTGTTCGAGCCTGAATGCACTATTTCGGGGTACCAAAGTTGGGAAGCATCCATTCTAGTCCATTCGACCCAAAATGATGTTTGGGAGTGTTCCGGAGCATTTCACAAACCTTCGGCACGTAAAAAGATGCAAAACTTTTGTTTCAGGCCTGAATGCACTATTTTGGGGTACCGAAGTTGCGAAGCATCCATTCTACTCCATTGGAACCAAAATGATGTTTGGGAGTGTTTCAGAGCATTTCGCTAACTTTCAGTACGTAAAAAGATGCAAAACTTGTGTCTACTCCATTGGACCCAAAATGATGTTTGGGAGTGTTTCGGAGCATTTCGCAAACCTTCGGTACCTAAAAAGATGCAAAACTTGTGTTCGAGCCTGAGTGCACTATTTCAGGGTACCAAAGTTGGGAAGCATCCAGTCTAGTCCATTCGACCCAAAATGATATTTGGGAGTGTTACGGAGCATTTCGCTAACCTTCGGCACGTAAAAAGATGCAAACCTTGTGTTTCGGACCTGAATGCACTATTTCGGGGTACCGAAGTTGCGAAGACTCCATTCTACTCCATTGGAAACAAAATGATGTTTGGGAGTGTTACGGAGCATTTCGCTAACCTTTGGCACGTAAAAAGATGCAAAACTTGTGTTCGAGCCTGAGTGCACTATTTCAGGGTACCAAAGTTGGGAAGCATCCATTCTAGTCCATTCGACCCAAAATGATGTTTGGGAGTGTTTCGGAGCATTTCGCTAACCATTGGCACGTAAAAAGATGCAAAACTTGTGTTCGAGCCTGAATGCACTATTTCGGGGTACCAAAGTTGTGAAGCATCCATTCTACTCCATTGGACCCAAAATGATGTTTGGGAGTGTTTCGGAGCATTTCGCAAACCTGCAGCACGTAAAAAGATGCAAAACTTGTGTTCGAGCCTGAGTGCACTATTTCAGGGTACCAAAGTTGGGAAGCATCCAGTCTAGTCCATTCGACCCAAAATGATGTTTGGGAGTGTTTCGGAGCATTTCGCTAACCTTCAGCACGTAAAAAGATGCAAAACTTGTGTTTCGGGCCTGAATGCACTATTTCGGGGTACCGAAGTTGCGAAGCGTCCATTCTACTCCATTGGAAACAAAATGTTGTTTGGGAGTGTTTCGTAGCATTTCGCTAACCTTCGGCACGTAAAAAGTTGCAAAACTTGTGTTTCGGGCCTGAATGCACTATTTCGGGGTACCGAAGTTGCGAAGCATCCATTCTACTCCACTGGAACCAAAATGATGTTTGGGAGTGTTTCGGAGCATTTTGCTAACCTTTGGGACGTAAAAGATGCAAAATTTGTGTTCGAGCCTGAATGCACTATTTCGGGGTACCAAAGTTGGGAAGCATCCATTCTAGTCCATTCGACCCAAAATGATGTTTGGGAGTGTTTCGGAGCATTTCGCAAACCTTCGGCACCTAAAAAGATGCAAAACTTGTGTTCGAGCCTGAATGCACTATTTCGGGGTGCCAAAGTTGGGAAGCATCCATTCTACTCCATTCGACCCAAAATGATGTTTGGGAGTGTTTCGGAGCATTTCGGTAACCTTCGGCACGTAAAAAGATGCAAAACTTTTGTTTCGGGCCTGAATGCACTATTTTGGGGTACCGAAGTTGCGAAGCATCCATTCTACTCCATTGGAACCAAAATGATGTTTGGGAGTATTTCAGAGCATTTCGCTAACTTTCAGCACGTAAAAAGATGCAAAACTTGTGTTTCGGGCCTAAATGCACTATTTCGGGGTACCGAAGTTGCGAAGACTCCATTCTACTCCATTGGAACCAAAATGATGTTTGGGAGTGTTTCGGAGCATTTCGCTAACCTTCGGCACGTAAAAAGATGCAAAACTTGTGTTTCGGGCCTGAATGCACTATTTCGGGATAGCGAAGTTGCGAAGTGTCCATTCTACTCTATTGGAACCAAAATGATGTTTGGGAGTGTTTCGTAGCATTTCGGTAACCTTCGGCACGTAAAAAGATGCGATACTTGTGTTTCGGGCCTGAATGCACTATTTCGGGGTACGAAGTTGCGAAGCATCCATTCTACTCCATTGGAACCAAAATGATGTTTGGGAGTGTTTCGGAGCATTTCGCTAACCTTCGACATGTAAAAAGATGCAAAACTTGTGTTTGAGCCGGAATGCACTATTTCTTGGTACCAAAGTTGGGAAGCATCCAGTCTAGTCCATTCGACCCAAAATGATGTTTGGGAGTGTTTCGGAGCATTTCGCTAACCTTTGGCACGTAAAAAGATGCAAAACTTGTGTTCGAGCCTGAGTGCTCTATTTCAGGGTACCAAAGTTGGGAAGCATCCATTCTAGTCCATTCGACCCAAAATGATGTTTGGGAGTGTTTCGGAGCATTTCGCTAACCATTGCCACGTAAAAAGATGCAAAACTTATGTTCGAGCCTGAATGCACTATTTCGGGGTACCAAAGTTGTGAAGCATCCATTCTACTCCATTGGACCCAAAATGATGTTTGGGAGTGTTTCGGAGCATTTCGCAAACCTTCAGCATGTAAAAAGATGCAAAACTTGTGTTCGAGCCTGAGTGCACTATTTCAGGGTACCAAAGTTGGGAAGCATCCAGTCTAGTCCATTCGACCCAAAATGATGTTTGGGAGTGTTTCGGAGCATTTCGCTAACCTTCGGCACGTAAAAAGATGCAAAACTTGTGTTTCGGGCCTGAATGCACTATTTCGGGGTACCGAAGTTGCGAAGCGTCCATTCTACTCCATTGGAACCAAAATGATGTTTGGGAGTGTTTCGTAGCATTTCGCTAACCTTCGGCACGTAAAAAGATGCAAAACTTGTTTTTCGGGCCTGAATGCACTATTTCGGGGTACCGAAGTTGCGAAGCATCCATTCTACTCCACTGGAACCAAAATGATGTTTGGGAGTGTTTCGGAGCATTTTGCTAACCTTTGGGACGTAAAAGATGCAAAATTTGTGTTTGAGCCTGAATGCACTATTTCGGGGTACCAAAGTTGGGAAGCATCCATTCTAGTCCATTCGACCCAAAATGATGTTTGGGAGTGTTCCGGAGCATTTCGCAAACCTTCGGCACGTAAAAAGATGCAAACCTTGTGTTTCGGGCCTGAATGCACTATTTCGGGGTACCGAAATTGCGAAGACTCCATTCTACTCCATTGGAACCAAAATGATGTTTGGGAGTGTTTCGGAGCATTTCGCTAACCTTCGGCACGTAAAAAGATGCAAAACTTGTGTTTCGTGCCTGAATGCACTATTTCGGGATAGCGAAGTTGCGAAGTGTCCATTCTACTCTATTGGAACCAAAATGATGTTCGGAGTGTTTCGTAGCATTTCGGTAACCTTCGGCACGTAAAAAGATGCGAAACTTGTGTTTCGGGCCTGAGTGCACTATTTCGGGGTACGAAGTTGCGAAGCATCCATTCTACTCCATTGGAACCAAAATGATGTTTGGGAGTGTTTCGGAGCATTTCGCTAACCTTCGACACGTAAAAAGATGCAAAACTTGTGTTTGAGCCGGAATGCACTATTTCTTGGTACCAAAGTTGGGAAGCATCCAGTCTAGTCCATTCGACCCAAAATGATGTTTGGGAGTGTTTCGGAGCATTTCGCTAACCTTTGGCACGTAAAAAGATGCAAAACTTGTGTTCGAGCCTGAGTGCTCTATTTCAGGGTACCAAAGTTGGGAAGCATCCATTCTAGTCCATTCGACCCAAAATGATGTTTGGGAGTGTTTCGGAGCATTTCGCTAACCATTGGCACGTAAAAAGATGCAAAACTTATGTTCGAGCCTGAATGCACTATTTCGGGGTACCAAAGTTGTGAAGCATCCATTCTACTCCATTGGACCCAAAATGATGTTTGGGAGTGTTTCGGAGCATTTCGCAAACCTTCAGCACGTAAAAAGATGCAAAACTTGTGTTCGAGCCTGAGTGCACTATTTCAGGGTACCAAAGTTGGGAAGCATCCAGTCTAGTCCATTCGACCCAAAATGATGTTTGGGAGTGTTTCGGAGCATTTCGCTAACCTTCGGCACGTAAAAAGATGCAAAACTTGTGTTTCGGGCCTGAATGCACTATTTCGGGGTACCGAAGTTGCGAAGCGTCCATTCTACTCCATTGGAACCAAAATGATGTTTGGGAGTGTTTCGTAGCATTTCGCTAACCTTCGGCACGTAAAAAGATGCAAAACTTGTGTTTCGGGCCTGAATGCACTATTTCGGGGTACCGAAGTTGCGAAGCATCCATTCTACTCCACTGGAACCAAAATGATGTTTGGGAGTGTTTCGGAGCATTTTGCTAACCTTTGGGACGTAAAAGATGCAAAATTTGTGTTCGAGCCTGAATGCACTATTTCGGGGTACCAAAGTTGGGAAGCATCCATTCTAGTCCATTCGACCCAAAATGATGTTTGGGAGTGTTTCGGAGCATTTCGCAAACCTTCGGCACCTAAAAAGATGCAAAACTTGTGTTCGAGCCTGAATGCACTATTTCGGGGTGCCAAAGTTGGGAAGCATCCATTCTACTCCATTCGACCCAAAATGATGTTTGGGAGTGTTTCGGAGCATTTCGGTAACCTTCGGCACGTAAAAAGATGCAAAACTTTTGTTTCGGGCCTGAATGCACTATTTTGGGGTACCGAAGTTGTGAAGCATCCATTCTACTCCATTGGAACCAAAATGATGTTTGGGAGTGTTTCAGAGCATTTCGCTAACTTTCAGCACGTAAAAAGATGCAAAACTTGTGTTTCGGGCCTAAATGCACTATTTCGGGGTACCAAAGTTGTGAAGCATCCATTCTACTCCATTGGACACAAAATGATGTTTGGGAGTGTTTCGGAGCATTTCGCAAACCTTCGGCACCTAAAAAGATGCAAAACTTGTGTTCGAGCCTGAGTGCACTATTTCAGGGTATAAAAGTTGGCAAGCATCCAGTCTAGTCCATTCGACCCAAAATGATGTTTGGGAGTGTTTCGGAGCATTTCGCTAACCTTCGGCACGTAAAACGATGCAAACCATGTGTTTCGGGCCTGAATGCACTATTTCGGGGTACCGAAGTTGCGAAGACTCCATTCTACTCCATTGGAACCAAAATGATGTTTGGGAGTGTTTCGGAGCATTTCGCTAACCTTCGGCACGTAAAAAGATGCAAAACTTGTGTTTCGGGCCTGAATGCACTATTTCGGGATAGCGAAGTTGTGAAGTGTCCATTCTACTCTATTGGAACCAAAATGATGTTTGGGAGTGTTTCGTAGCATTTCGGTAACCTTCGGCACGTAAAAAGATGCGAAACTTGTGTTTCGGGCCTGAATGCACTATTTCGGGGTACGAAGTTGCGAAGCATCCATTCTACTCCATTGGAACCAAAATGATGTTTGGGAGTGTTTCAGAGCATTTCGCTAACTTTCAGCACGTAAAAAGATGCAAAACTTGTGTTCGAGCCTGAGTGCACTATTTCAGGGTACCAAAGTTGGGAAGCATCCAGTCTAGTCCATTCGACCCAAAATGATGTTTGGGAGTGTTTCGGAGCATTTCGCTAACCTTCGGCACGTAAAAAGATGCAAAACTTGTGTTTCGGGCCTGAATGCACTATTTCGGGGTACCGAAGTTGCGAAGCGTCCATTCTACTCCATTGGAACCAAAATGATGTTTGGGAGTGTTTCGTAGCATTTCGCTAACCTTCGGCACGTAAAAAGATGCAAAACTTGTTTTTCGGGCCTGAATGCACTATTTCGGGGTACCGAAGTTGCGAAGCATCCATTCTACTCCACTGGAACCAAAATGATGTTTGGGAGTGTTTCGGAGCATTTTGCTAACCTTTGGGACGTAAAAGATGCAAAATTTGTGTTTGAGCCTGAATGCACTATTTCGGGGTACCAAAGTTGGGAAGCATCCATTCTAGTCCATTCGACCCAAAATGATGTTTGGGAGTGTTCCGGAGCATTTCGCAAACCTTCGGCACGTAAAAAGATGCAAACCTTGTGTTTCGGGCCTGAATGCACTATTTCGGGGTACCGAAATTGCGAAGACTCCATTCTACTCCATTGGAACCAAAATGATGTTTGGGAGTGTTTCGGAGCATTTCGCTAACCTTCGGCACGTAAAAAGATGCAAAACTTGTGTTTCGTGCCTGAATGCACTATTTCGGGATAGCGAAGTTGCGAAGTGTCCATTCTACTCTATTGGAACCAAAATGATGTTCGGAGTGTTTCGTAGCATTTCGGTAACCTTCGGCACGTAAAAAGATGCGAAACTTGTGTTTCGGGCCTGAGTGCACTATTTCGGGGTACGAAGTTGCGAAGCATCCATTCTACTCCATTGGAACCAAAATGATGTTTGGGAGTGTTTCGGAGCATTTCGCTAACCTTCGACACGTAAAAAGATGCAAAACTTGTGTTTGAGCCGGAATGCACTATTTCTTGGTACCAAAGTTGGGAAGCATCCAGTCTAGTCCATTCGACCCAAAATGATGTTTGGGAGTGTTTCGGAGCATTTCGCTAACCTTTGGCACGTAAAAAGATGCAAAACTTGTGTTCGAGCCTGAGTGCTCTATTTCAGGGTACCAAAGTTGGGAAGCATCCATTCTAGTCCATTCGACCCAAAATGATGTTTGGGAGTGTTTCGGAGCATTTCGCTAACCATTGGCACGTAAAAAGATGCAAAACTTATGTTCGAGCCTGAATGCACTATTTCGGGGTACCAAAGTTGTGAAGCATCCATTCTACTCCATTGGACCCAAAATGATGTTTGGGATTGTTTCGGAGCATTTCGCAAACCTTCAGCACGTAAAAAGATGCAAAACTTGTGTTCGAGCCTGAGTGCACTATTTCAGGGTACCAAAGTTGGGAAGCATCCAGTCTAGTCCATTCGACCCAAAATGATGTTTGGGAGTGTTTCGGAGCATTTCGCTAACCTTCGGCACGTAAAAAGATGCAAAACTTGTGTTTCGGGCCTGAATGCACTATTTCGGGGTACCGAAGTTGCGAAGCGTCCATTCTACTCTATTGGAACCAAAATGATGTTTGGGAGTGTTTCGTAGCATTTCGCTAACCTTCGGCACGTAAAAAGATGCAAAACTTGTGTTTCGGGCCTGAATGCACTATTTCGGGGTACCGAAGTTGCGAAGCATCCATTCTACTCCACTGGAACCAAAATGATGTTTGGGAGTGTTTCGGAGCATTTTGCTAACCTTTGGGACGTAAAAGATGCAAAATTTGTGTTCGAGCCTGAATGCACTATTTCGGGGTACCAAAGTTGGGAAGCATCCATTCTAGTCCATTCGACCCAAAATGATGTTTGGGAGTGTTTCGGAGCATTTCGCAAACCTTCGGCACCTAAAAAGATGCAAAACTTGTGTTCGAGCCTGAATGCACTATTTCGGGGTGCCAAAGTTGGGAAGCATCCATTCTACTCCATTCGACCCAAAATGATGTTTGGGAGTGTTTCGGAGCATTTCGGTAACCTTCGGCACGTAAAAAGATGCAAAACTTTTGTTTCGGGCCTGAATGCACTATTTTGGGGTACCGAAGTTGCGAAGCATCCATTCTACTCCATTGGAACCAAAATGATGTTTGGGAGTGTTTCAGAGCATTTCGCTAACTTTCAGCACGTAAAAAGATGCAAAACTTGTGTTTCGGGCCTAAATGCACTATTTCGGGGTACCAAAGTTGTGAAGCATCCATTCTACTCCATTGGACACAAAATGATGTTTGGGAGTGTTTCGGAGCATTTCGCAAACCTTCGGCACCTAAAAAGATGCAAAACTTGTGTTCGAGCCTGAGTGCACTATTTCAGGGTATAAAAGTTGGCAAGCATCCAGTCTAGTCCATTCGACCCAAAATGATGTTTGGGAGTGTTTCGGAGCATTTCGCTAACCTTCGGCACGTAAAACGATGCAAACCATGTGTTTCGGGCCTGAATGCACTATTTCGGGGTACCGAAGTTGCGAAGACTCCATTCTACTCCATTGGAACCAAAATGATGTTTGGGAGTGTTTCGGAGCATTTCGCTAACCTTCGGCACGTAAAAAGATGCAAAACTTGTGTTTCGGGCCTGAATGCACTATTTCGGGATAGCGAAGTTGTGAAGTGTCCATTCTACTCTATTGGAACCAAAATGATGTTTGGGAGTGTTTCGTAGCATTTCGGTAACCTTCGGCACGTAAAAAGATGCGAAACTTGTGTTTCGGGCCTGAATGCACTATTTCGGGGTACGAAGTTGCGAAGCATCCATTCTACTCCATTGGAACCAAAATGATGTTTGGGAGTGTTTCGGAGCATTTCGCTAACCTTCGACACGTAAAAAGATGCAAAACTTGTGTTTGAGCCGGAATGCACTATTTCTTGGTACCAAAGTTGGGAAGCATCCAGTCTAGTCCATTCGACCCAAAATGATGTTTGGTAGTGTTTCGGAGCATTTCGCTAACCTTTGGCACGTAAAAAGATGCAAAACATGTGTTCGAGCCTGAGTGCTCTATTTCAGGGTACCAAAGTTCGGAAGCATCCATTCTAGTCCATTCGACCCAAAATGATGTTTGGGAGTGTTTCGGAGCATTTCGCTAACCATTAGCACGTAAAAAGATGCAAAACTTATGTTCGAGCCTGAATGCACGATTTCGGGGTACCAAAGTTGTGAAGCATCCATTCTACTCCATTGGACCCAAAATGATGTTTGGGAGTGTTTCGGAGCATTTCGCAAACCTTCAGCACGTAAAAAGATGCAAAACTTGTGTTCGAGCCTGAGTGCACTATTTCAGGGTACCAAAGTTGGGAAGCATCCAGTCTAGTCCATTCGACCCAAAATGATGTTTGGGAGTGTTTCGGAGCATTTCGCTAACCTTCGGCACGTAAAAAGATGCAAAACTTGTGTTTCGGGCCTGAATGCACTATTTCGGGGTACCGAAGTTGCGAAGCGTCCATTCTACTCCATTGGAACCAAAATGATGTTTGGGAGTGTTTCGTAGCATTTCGCTAACCTTCGGCACGTAAAAAGATGCAAAACTTGTTTTTCGGGCCTGAATGCACTATTTCGGGGTACCGAAGTTGCGAAGCATCCATTCTACTCCACTGGAACCAAAATGATGTTTGGGAGTGTTTCGGAGCATTTTGCTAACCTTTGGGACGTAAAAGATGCAAAATTTGTGTTTGAGCCTGAATGCACTATTTCGGGGTACCAAAGTTGGGAAGCATCCATTCTAGTCCATTCGACCCAAAATGATGTTTGGGAGTGTTTCGGAGCATTTCGCAAACCTTCGGCACGTAAAAAGATGCAAACCTTGTGTTTCGGGCCTGAATGCACTATTTCGGGGTACCGAAATTGCGAAGACTCCATTCTACTCCATTGGAACCAAAATGATGTTTGGGAGTGTTTCGGAGCATTTCGCTAACCTTCGGCACGTAAAAAGATGCAAAACTTGTGTTTCGTGCCTGAATGCACTATTTCGGGATAGCGAAGTTGCGAAGTGTCCATTCTACTCTATTGGAACCAAAATGATGTTCGGAGTGTTTCGTAGCATTTCGGTAACCTTCGGCACGTAAAAAGATGCGAAACTTGTGTTTCGGGCCTGAGTGCACTATTTCGGGGTACGAAGTTGCGAAGCATCCATTCTACTCCATTGGAACCAAAATGATGTTTGGGAGTGTTTCAGAGCATTTCGCTAACCTTCGACACGTAAAAAGATGCAAAACTTGTGTTTGAGCCGGAATGCACTATTTCTTGGTACCAAAGTTGGGAAGCATCCAGTCTAGTCCATTCGACCCAAAATGATGTTTGGGAGTGTTTCGGAGCATTTCGCTAACCTTCGGCACGTAAAAAGATGCAAAACTTGTGTTTCGGGCCTGAATGCACTATTTCGGGGTACCGAAGTTGCGAAGCATCCATTCTACTCCAATGGAACCAAAATGATGTTTGGGAGTGTTTCGGAGCATTTTGCTAACCTTTGGGACGTAAAAGATGCAAAATTTGTGTTCGAGCCTGAATGCACTATTTCGGGGTACCAAAGTTGGGAAGCATCCATTCTAGTCCATTCGACCCAAAATGATGTTTGGGAGTGTTTCGGAGCATTTCGCAAACCTTCGGCACCTAAAAAGATGCAAAACTTGTGTTCGAGCCTGAATGCACTATTTCGGGGTGCCAAAGTTGGGAAGCATCCATTCTACTCCATTCGACCCAAAATGATGTTTGGGAGTGTTTCGGAGCATTTCGGTAACCTTCGGCACGTAAAAAGATGCAAAACTTTTGTTTCGGGCCTGAATGCACTATTTTGGGGTACCGAAGTTGCGAAGCATCCATTCTACTCCATTGGAACCAAAATGATGTTTGGGAGTGTTTCAGAGCATTTCGCTAACTTTCAGCACGTAAAAAGATGCAAAACTTGTGTTTCGGGCCTAAATGCACTATTTCGGGGTACCAAAGTTGTGAAGCATCCATTCTACTCCATTGGACACAAAATGATGTTTGGGAGTGTTTCGGAGCATTTCGCAAACCTTCGGCACCTAAAAAGATGCAAAACTTGTGTTCGAGCCTGAGTGCACTATTTCAGGGTATAAAAGTTGGCAAGCATCCAGTCTAGTCCATTCGACCCAAAATGATGTTTGGGAGTGTTTCGGAGCATTTCGCTAACCTTCGGCACGTAAAAAGATGCAAACCATGTGTTTCGGGCCTGAATGCACTATTTCGGGGTACCGAAGTTGCGAAGACTCCATTCTACTCCATTGGAACCAAAATGATGTTTGGGAGTGTTTCGGAGCATTTCGCTAACCTTCGGCACGTAAAAAGATGCAAAACTTGTGTTTCGGGCCTGAATGCACTATTTCGGGATAGCGAAGTTGTGAAGTGTCCATTCTACTCTATTGGAACCAAAATGATGTTTGGGAGTGTTTCGTAGCATTTCGGTAACCTTCGGCACGTAAAAAGATGCGAAACTTGTGTTTCGGGCCTGAATGCACTATTTCGGGGTACGAAGTTGCGAAGCATCCATTCTACTCCATTGGAACCAAAATGATGTTTGGGAGTGTTTCGGAGCATTTCGCTAACCTTCGACACGTAAAAAGATGCAAAACTTGTGTTTGAGCCGGAATGCACTATTTCTTGGTACCAAAGTTGGGAAGCATCCAGTCTAGTCCATTCGACCCAAAATGATGGTTGGTAGTGTTTCGGAGCATTCCGCTAACCTTTGGCACGTAAAAAGATGCAAAACTTGAGTTCGAGCCTGAGTGCTCTATTTCAGGGTACCAAAGTTGGGAAGCATCCATTCTAGTCCATTCGACCCAAAATGATGTTTGGGAGTGTTTCGGAGCATTTCGCTAACCATTAGCACGTAAAAAGATGCAAAACTTATGTTCGAGCCTGAATGCACGATTTCGGGGTACCAAAGTTGTGAAGCATCCATTCTACTCCATTGGACCCAAAATGATGTTTGGGAGTGTTTCGGAGCATTTCGCAAACCTTCAGCACGTAAAAAGATGCAAAACTTGTGTTCGAGCCTGAGTGCACTATTTCAGGGTACCAAAGTTGGGAAGCATCCAGTCTAGTCCATTCGACCCAAAATGATGTTTGGGAGTGTTTCGGAGCATTTCGCTAACCTTCGGCACGTAAAAAGATGCAAAACTTGTGTTTCGGGCCTGAATGCACTATTTCGGGGTACCGAAGTTGCGAAGCGTCCATTCTACTCCATTGGAACCAAAATGATGTTTGGGAGTGTTTCGTAGCATTTCGCTAACCTTCGGCACGTAAAAAGATGCAAAACTTGTTTTTCGGGCCTGGATGCACTATTTCGGGGTACCGAAGTTGCGAAGCATCCATTCTACTCCACTGGAACCAAAATGATGTTTGGGAGTGTTTCGGAGCATTTTGCTAACCTTTGGGACGTAAAAGATGCAAAATTTGTGTTTGAGCCTGAATGCACTATTTCGGGGTACCAAAGTTGGGAAGCATCCATTCTAGTCCATTCGACCCAAAATGATGTTTGGGAGTGTTTCGGAGCATTTCGCAAACCTTCGGCACGTAAAAAGATGCAAACCTTGTGTTTCGGGCCTGAATGCACTATTTCGGGGTACCGAAATTGCGAAGACTCCATTCTACTCCATTGGAACCAAAATGATGTTTGGGAGTGTTTCGGAGCATTTCGCTAACCTTCGGCACGTAAAAAGATGCAAAACTTTTGTTTCGTGCCTGAATGCACTATTTCGGGATAGCGAAGTTGCGAAGTGTCCATTCTACTCTATTGGAACCAAAATGATGTTCGGAGTGTTTCGTAGCATTTCGGTAACCTTCGGCACGTAAAAAGATGCGAAACTTGTGTTTCGGGCCTGAGTGCACTATTTCGGTGTACGAAGTTGCGAAGCATCCATTCTACTCCATTGGAACCAAAATGATGTTTGGGAGTGTTTCAGAGCATTTCGCTAACCTTCGACACGTAAAAAGATGCAAAACTTGTGTTTGAGCCGGAATGCACTATTTCTTGGTACCAAAGTTGGGAAGCATCCAGTCTAGTCCATTCGACCCAAAATGATGTTTGGGAGTGTTTCGGAGCATTTCGCTAACCTTTGGCACGTAAAAAGATGCAAAACTTGTGTTCGAGCCTGAGTGCTCTATTTCAGGGTACCAAAGTTGGGAAGCATCCATTCTAGTCCATTCGACCCAAAATGATGTTTGGGAGTGTTTCGGAGCATTTCGCTAACCATTGGCACGTAAAAAGATGCAAAACTTATGTTCGAGCCTGAATGCACTATTTCGGGGTACCAAAGTTGTGAAGCATCCATTCTACTCCGTTGGACCCAAAATGATGTTTGGGAGTGTTTCGGAGCATTTCGCAAACCTTCAGCACGTAAAAAGATGCAAAACTTGTGTTCGAGCCTGAGTGCACTATTTCAGGGTACCAAAGTTGGGAAGCATCCAGTCTAGTCCATTCGACCCAAAATGATGTTTGGGAGTGTTTCGGAGCATTTCGCTAACCTTCGGCACGTAAAAAGATGCAAAACTTGTGTTTCGGGCCTGAATGCACTATTTCGGGGTACCGAAGTTGCGAAGCGTCCATTCTACTCCATTGGAACCAAAATGATGTTTGGGAGTGTTTCGTAGCATTTCGCTAACCTTCGGCACGTAAAAAGATGCAAAACTTGTGTTTCGGGCCTGAATGCACTATTTCGGGGTACCGAAGTTGCGAAGCATCCATTCTACTCCACTGGAACCAAAATGATGTTTGGGAGTGTTTCGGAGCATTTTGCTAACCTTTGGGACGTAAAAGATGCAAAATTTGTGTTCGAGCCTGAATGCACTATTTCGGGGTACCAAAGTTGGGAAGCATCCATTCTAGTCCATTCGACCCAAAATGATGTTTGGGAGTGTTTCGGAGCATTTCGCAAACCTTCGGCACCTAAAAAGATGCAAAACTTGTGTTCGAGCCTGAATGCACTATTTCGGGGTGCCAAAGTTGGGAAGCATCCATTCTACTCCATTCGACCCAAAATGATGTTTGGGAGTGTTTCGGAGCATTTCGGTAACCTTCGGCACGTAAAAAGATGCAAAACTTTTGTTTCGGGCCTGAATGCACTATTTTGGGGTACCGAAGTTGCGAAGCATCCATTCTACTCCATTGGAACCAAAATGATGTTTGGGAGTGTTTCAGAGCATTTCGCTAACTTTCAGCACGTAAAAAGATGCAAAACTTGTGTTTCGGGCCTAAATGCACTATTTCGGGGTACGAAAGTTGTGAAGCATCCATTCTACTCCATTGGACACAAAATGATGTTTGGGAGTGTTTCGGAGCATTTCGCAAACCTTCGGCACCTAAAAAGATGCAAAACTTGTGTTCGAGCCTGAGTGCACTATTTCAGGGTATAAAAGTTGGCAAGCATCCAGTCTAGTCCATTCGACCCAAAATGATGTTTGGGAGTGTTTCGGAGCATTTCGCTAACCTTCGGCACGTAAAAAGATGCAAACCATGTGTTTCGGGCCTGAATGCACTATTTCGGGGTACCGAAGTTGCGAAGACTCCATTCTACTCCATTGGAACCAAAATGATGTTTGGGAGTGTTTCGGAGCATTTCGCTAACCTTCGGCACGTAAAAAGATGCAAAACTTGTGTTTCGGGCCTGAATGCACTATTTCGGGATAGCGAAGTTGTGAAGTGTCCATTCTACTCTATTGGAACCAAAATGATGTTTGGGAGTGTTTCGTAGCATTTCGGTAACCTTCGGCACGTAAAAAGATGCGAAACTTGTGTTTCGGGCCTGAATGCACTATTTCGGGGTACGAAGTTGCGAAGCATCCATTCTACTCCATTGGAAGCAAAATGATGTTTGGGAGTGTTTCGGAGCATTTCGCTAACCTTCGACACGTAAAAAGATGCAAAACTTGTGTTTGAGCCGGAATGCACTATTTCTTGGTACCAAAGTTGGGAAGCATCCAGTCTAGTCCATTCGACCCAAAATGATGTTTGGGAGTGTTTCGGAGCATTTCGCTAACCTTTGGCACCTAAAAAGATGCAAAACTTGTGTTCGAGCCTGAGTGCTCTATTTCAGGGTACCAAAGTTGGGAAGCATCCATTCTAGTCCATTCGACCCAAAATGATGTTTGGGAGTGTTTCGGAGCATTTCGCTAACCATTGGCACGTAAAAAGATGCAAAACTTATGTTCGAGCCTGAATGCACTATTTCGGGGTACCAAAGTTGTGAAGCATCCTTTCTACTCCATTGGACCCAAAATGATGTTTGGGAGTGTTTCGGAGCATTTCGCAAACCTTCAGCACGTAAAAAGATGCAAAACTTGCGTTCGAGCCTGAGTGCACTATTTCAGGGTACCAAAGTTGGGAAGCATCCAGTCTAGTCCATTCGACCCAAAATGATGTTTGGGAGTGTTTTGGAGCATTTCGCTAACCTTCGGCACGTAAAAAGATGCAAAACTTGTGTTTCGTGCCTGAATGCACTATTTCGGGGTACCGAAGTTGCGAAGCGTCCATTCTACTCCATTGGAACCAAAATGATGTTTGGGAGTGTTTCGTAGCATTTTGCTAACCTTCGGCACGTAAAAAGATGCAAAACTTGTGTTTCGGGCCTGAATGCACTAGTTCGGGGTACCGAAGTTGCGAAGCATCCATTCTACTCCACTGGAACCAAAATGATGTTTGGGAGTGTTTCGGAGCATTTTGCTAACCTTTGGGACGTAAAAGATGCAAAATTTGTGTTCGAGCCTGAATGCACTATTTCGGGGTACCAAAGTTGGGATTCATCCATTCTAGTCCATTCGACCCAAAATAATGTTTGGGAGTGTTTCGGAGCATTTCGCAAACCTTCGGCACCTAAAAAGATGCAAAACTTGTGTTCGAGCCTGAATGCACTATTTCGGGGTGCCAAAGTTGGGAAGCATCCATTCTACTCCATTCGACCCAAAATGATGTTTGGGAGTGTTTCGGAGCATTTCGGTAACCTTCGGCACGTAAAAAGATGCAAAACTTTTGTTTCGGGCCTGAATGCACTATTTTGGGGTACTGAAGTTGCGAAGCATCCATTCTACTCCATTGGAACCAAAATGATGTTTGGGAGTGTTTCAGAGCATTTCGTTAACTTTCAGCACGTAAAAAGATGCAAAACTTGTGTTTCGGGCCTAAATGCACTATTTCGCGGTACGAAAGTTGTGAAGCATCCATTCTACTCCATTGGACCCAAAATGATGTTTGGGAGTGTTTCGGAGCATTTCACAAACCTTCGGCACCTAAAAAGATGCAAAACTTGTGTTCGAGCCTGAGTGCACTATTTCAGGGTACCAAAGTTGGGAAGCATCCAGTCTAGTCCATTCGACCCAAAATGATGTTTGGGAGTGTTTCGGAGCATTTCGCTAACCTTCGGCACGTAAAAATATGCAAACCTTGTGTTTCGGGCCTGAATGCACTATTTCGGGGTACCGAAGTTGCGAAGACTCCATTCTACTCCATTGGAACCAAAATGATGTTTGGGAGTGTTTCGGAGCATTCCGCTAACCTTCGGCACATTAAAAGATGCAAAACTTGTGTTTCGGGCCTGAATGCACTATTTCGGGGTACCGAAGTTGCGAAGCGTCCATTCTACTCTATTGGAACCAAAATGATGTTTGGGAGTGTTTCGTAGCATTTCGGTAACCTTCGGCACGTAAAAAGATGCGAAACTTGTGTTTCGGGCCTGAATGCACTATTTCGGGGTACGAAGTTGCGAAGCATCCATTCTACTCCATTGGAAGCAAAATGATGTTTGGGAGTGTTTCGGAGCATTTCGCTAACCTTCGACACGTAAAAAGATGCAAAACTTGTGTTTGAGCCGGAATGCACTATTTCTTGGTACCAAAGTTGGGAAGCATCCAGTCTAGTCCATTCGACCCAAAATGATGTTTGGTAGTGTTTCGGAGCATTTCGCTAACCTTCGGCACGTAAAAAGATGCAAAACTTGTGTTCGAGCCTGAGTGCTCTATTTCAGGGTACCAAAGTTGGGAAGCATCCATTCTAGTCCATTCGACCCAAAATGATGTTTGGGAGTGTTTCGGAGCATTTCGCTAACCATTAGCACGTAAAAAGATGCAAAACTTATGTTCGAGCCTGAATGCACGATTTCAGGGTACCAAAGTTGTGAAGCATCCATTCTACTCCATTGGACCCAAAATGATGTTTGGGAGTGTTTCGGAGCATTTCGCAAACCTTCAGCACGTAAAAAGATGCAAAACTTGTGTTCGAGCCTGAGTGCACTATTTCAGGGTACCAAAGTTGGGAAGCATCCAGTCTAGTCCATTCGACCCAAAATGATGTTTGGGAGTGTTTCGGAGCATTTCGCTAACCTTCGGCACGTAAAAAGATGCAAAACTTGTGTTTCGGGCCGGAATGCACTATTTCGGGGTACCGAAGTTGCGAAGCGTCCATTCTACTCCATTGGAACCAAAATGATGTTTGGGAGTGTTTCGTAGCATTTCGCTAACCTTCGGCATGTAAAAAGATGCAAAACTTGTGTTTCGGGCCTGAATGCACTATTTCGGGGTACCGAAGTTGCGAAGCATCCATTCTACTCCACTGGAACCAAAATGATGTTTGGGAGTGTTTCGGAGCATTTTGCTAACCTTTGGGACGTAAAAGATGCAAAATTTGTGTTCGAGCCTGAATGCACTATTTCGGGGTACCAAAGTTGGGAAGCATCCATTCTAGTCCATTCGACCCAAAATGATGTTTGGGAGTGTTTCGGAGCATTTCGCAAACCTTCGGCACCTAAAAAGATGCAAAACTTGTGTTCGAGCCTGAATGCACTATTTCGGGGTGCCAAAGTTGGGAAGCATCCATTCTACTCCATTCGACCCAAAATGATGTTTGGGAGTGTTTCGGAGCATTTCGGTAACCTTCGGCACGTAAAAAGATGCAAAACTTTTGTTTCGGGCCTGAATGCACTATTTTGGGGTACCGAAGTTGCGAAGCATCCATTCTACTCCATTGGAACCAAAATGATGTTTGGGAGTGTTTCAGAGCATTTCGCTAACTTTCAGCATGTAAAAAGATGCAAAACTTGTGTTTCGGGCCTAAATGCACTATTTCGGGGAACGAAAGTTGTGAAGCATCCATTCTACTCCATTGGACCCAAAATGATGTTTGGGAGTGTTTCGGAGCATTTCGCAAACCTTCGGCACCTAAAAAGATGCAAAACTTGTGTTCGAGCCTGAGTGCACTATTTCAGGGTACCAAAGTTGGGAAGCATCCAGTCTAGTCCATTCGACCCAAAATGATGTTTGGGAGTGTTTCGGAGCATTTCGCTAACCTTCGGCACGTAAAAAGATGCAAACCTTGTGTTTCGGGCCTGAATGCACTATTTCGGGGTACCGAAGTTGCGAAGACTCCATTCTACTCCATTGGAACCAAAATGATGTTTGGGAGTGTTTCGGAGCATTTCGCAAACCTTCGGCACCTAAAAAGATGCAAAACTTGTGTTCGAGCCTGAATGCACTATTTCGGGGTGCCAAAGTTGGGAAGCATCCATTCTACTCCATTCGACCCAAAATGATGTTTGGGAGTGTTTCAGAGCATTTCGATAACCTTCGGCACGTAAAAAGATGCAAAACTTTTGTTTCGGGCCTGAATGCACTATTTTGGGGTACTGAAGTTGCGAAGCATCCATTCTACTCCATTGGAACCAAAATGATGTTTGGGAGTGTTTCAGAGCATTTCGCTAACTTTCAGCACGTAAAAAGATGCAAAACTTGTGTTTCGGGCCTAAATGCACTATTTCGGGGTACGAAAGTTGTGAAGCATCCATTCTACTCCATTGGACCCAAAATGATGTTTGGGAGTGTTTCGGAGCATTTCGCAAACCTTCGGCACCTAAAAAGATACAAAACTTGTGTTCGAGCCTGAGTGCACTATTTCAGGGTACCAAAGTTGGGAAGCATCCAGTCTAGTCCATTCGACCCAAAATGATGTTTGGGAGTGTTTCGGAGCATTTCGCTGACCTTCGGCACGTAAAAAGATGTAAACCTTGTGTTTCGTGCCTGAATGCACTATTTCGGGGTACCGAAGTTGCGAAGACTCCATTCTACTCCATTGGAACCAAAATGATGTTTGGGAGTGTTTCGGAGCATTTCGCTAACCTTCGGCACGTAAAAAGATGCAAAACTTGTGTTTCGGGCCTGAATGCACTATTTCGGGGTACCGAAGTTGCGAAGCGTCCATTCTACTCTATTGGAACCAAAATGATGTTTGGGAGTGTTTCGTAGCATTTCGGTAACCTTCGGCACGTAAAAAGATGCGAAACTTGTGTTTCGGGCCTGAATGCACTATTTCGGGGTACGAAGTTGCGAAGCATCCATTCTCCGGAATGCACTATTTCTTGGTACCAAAGTTGGGAAGCATCCAGTCTAGTCCATTCGACCCAAAATGATGTTTGGGAGTGTTCCGGAGCATTTCGCTAACCTTTGGCACCTAAAAAGATGCAAAACTTGTGTTCGAGCCTGAGTGCTCTATTTCAGGGTACCAAAGTTGGGAAGCATCCATTCTAGTCCATTCGACCCAAAATGATGTTTGGGAGTGTTTCGGAGCATTTCGCTAACCATTGGCACGTAAAAAGATGCAAAACTTATGTTCGAGCCTGAATGCACTATTTCGGGGTACCAAAGTTGTGAAGCATCCATTCTACTCCATTGGACCCAAAATGATGTTTGGGAGTGTTTCGGAGCATTTCGCAAACCTTCAGCACGTAAAAAGATGCAAAACTTGCGTTCGAGCCTGAGTGCACTATTTCAGGGTACCAAAGTTGGGAAGCATCCAGTCTAGTCCATTCGACCCAAAATGATGTTTGGGAGTGTTTCGGAGCATTTCGCTAACCTTCAGCACGTAAAAAGATGCAAAACTTGTGTTTCGTGCCTGAATGCACTATTTCGGGGTACCGAAGTTGCGAAGCGTCCATTCTACTCCATTGGAACCAAAATGATGTTTGGGAGTGTTTCGTAGCATTTTGCTAACCTTCGGCACGTAAAAAGATGCAAAACTTGTGTTTCGAGCCTGAATGCACTATTTCGGGGTACCGAAGTTGCGAAGCATGCATTCTACTCCACTGGAAACAAAATGATGTTTGGGAGTGTTTCGGAGCATTTTGCTAACCTTTGGGACGTAAAAGATGCAAAATTTGTGTTCGAGCCTGAATGCACTATTTCGGGGTACCAAAGTTGGGAAGCATCCATTCTAGTCCATTCGACCCAAAATGATGTTTGGGAGTGTTTCGGAGCATTTCGCAAACCTTCGGCACCTAAAAAGATGCAAAACTTGTGTTCGAGCCTGAATGCACTATTTCGGGGTGCCAAAGTTGGGAAGCATCCATTCTACCCCATTCGACCCAAAATGATGTTCGGGAGTGTTTCGGAGCATTTCGGTAACCTTCGGCACGTAAAAAGATGCAAAACTTTTGTTTCGGGCCTGAATGCACTATTTTGGGGTACTGAAGTTGCGAAGCATCCATTCTACTCCATTGGAACCAAAATGATGTTTGGGAGTGTTTCAGAGCATTTCGCTAACTTTCAGCACGTAAAAAGATGCAAAACTTGTGTTTCGGGCCTAAATGCACTATTTCGCGGTACGAAAGTTGTGAAGCATCCATTCTACTCCATTGGACCCAAAATGATGTTTGGGAGTGTTTCGGAGCATTTCGCAAACCTTCGGCACCTAAAAAGATGCAAAACTTGTGTTCGAGCCTGAGTGCACTATTTCAGGGTACCAAAGTTGGGAAGCATCCAGTCTAGTCCATTCGACCCAAAATGATGTTTGGGAGTGTTTCGGAGCATTTCGCTAACCTTCGGCACGTAAAAAGATGCAAACCTTGTGGTTCGGGCCTGAATGTATTTCGGGGTACCGAAGTTGCGAAGACTCCATTCTACTCCATTGGAACCAAAATGATGTTTGGGAGTGTTTCGGAGCATTTCGCTAACCTTCGGCACGTAAAAAGATGCAAAACTTGTGTTTCGGGCCTGAATGCACTATTTCGGGGTACCGAAGTTGCGAAGCGTCCATTCTACTCTATTGGAACCAAAATGATGTTTGGGAGTGTTTCGTAGCATTTCGGTAACCTTCGGCACGTAAAAAGATGCGAAACTTGTGTTTCGGGCCTGAATGCACTATTTCGGGGTACGAAGTTGCGAAGCATCCATTCTACTCCATTGGAAGCAAAATGATGTTTAGGAGTGTTTCGGAGCATTTCGCTAACCTTCGACACGTAAAAAGATGCAAAACTTGTGTTTGAGCCGGAATGCACTATTTCTTGGTACCAAAGTTGGGAAGCATCCAGTCTAGTCCATTCGACCCAAAATGATGTTTGGGAGTGTTTCGGAGCATTTCGCTAACCTTTGGCACCTAAAAAGATGCAAAACTTGTGTTCGAGCCTGAGTGCTCTATTTCAGGGTACCAAAGTTGGGAAGCATCCATTCTAGTCCATTCGACCCAAAATGATGTTTGGGAGTGTTTCGGAGCATTTCGCTAACCATTGGCACGTAAAAAGATGCAAAACTTATGTTCGAGCCTGAATGCGCTATTTCGGGGTACCAAAGTTGTGAAGCATCCATTCTACTCCATTGGACCCAAAATGATGTTTGGGAGTGTTTCGGAGCATTTCGCAAACCTTCAGCACGTAAAAAGATGCAAAACTTGTGTTCGAGCCTGAGTGCACTATTTCAGGGAACCAAAGTTGGGAAGCATCCAGTCTAGTCCATTCGACCCAAAATGATGTTTGGGAGTGTTTCGGAGCATTTCGCTAACCTTCGGCACTTAAAAAGATGCAAAACTTGTGTTTCGGGCCTGAATGCACTATTTCGGGGTACCGAAGTTGCGAAGCGTCCATTCTACTCCATTGGAACCAAAATGATGTTTGGGAGTGTTTCGTAGCATTTCGCTAACCTTCGGCACGTAAAAAGATGCAAAACTTGTGTTTCGGGCCTGAATGCACTATTTCGGGGTACCGAAGTTGCGAAGCATCCATTCTACTCCACTGGAACCAAAATGATGTTTGGGAGTGTTTCGGAGCATTTTGCTAACCTTTGGGACGTAAAAGATGCAAAATTTGTGTTCGAGCCTAAATGCACTATTTCGGGGTACCAAAGTTGGGAAGCATCCATTCTAGTCCATTCGACCCAAAATGATGTTTGGCAGTGTTTCGGAGCATTTCGCAAACCTTCGGCACCTAAAAAGATGCAAAACTTGTGTTTGAGCCTGAATGCACTATTTCAGGGTGCCAAAGTTGGGAAGCATCCATTCTACTCCATTCGACCCAAAATGATGTTTGGGAGTGTTTCGGAGCATTTCGGTAACCTTCGGCACGTAAAAAGATGCAAAAGTTTTGTTTCGGGCCTGAATGCACTATTTTGGGGTACCGAAGTTGCGAAGCATCCATTCTACTCCATTGGAACCAAAATGATGTTTGGGAGTGTTTCAGAGCATTTCGCTAACTTTCAGCACGTAAAAGGATGCAAAACTTGTGTTTCGGGCCTAAATGCACTATTTCGGGGTACCAAAGTTGTGAAGCATCCATTCTACTCCATTGGACCCAAAATGATGTTTGGGAGTGTTTCGGAGCATTTCGCAAACCTTCGGCACCTAAAAAGATGCAAAACTTGTGTTCGAGCCTGAGTGCACTATTTCAGGGTACCAAAGTTGGGAAGCATCCAGTCTAGTCCATTCGACCCAAAATAATGTTTGGGAGTGTTTCGGAGCATTTCGCTAACCTTCGGCACGTAAAAAGATGCAAACCTTGTGTTTCGGGCCTGAATGCACTATTTCGGGGTACCGAAGTTGCGAAGACTCCATTCTACTCCATTGGAACCAAAATGATGTTTGGGAGTGTTTCGGAGCATTTCGCTAACCTTCGGCACGTAAAAAGATGCAAAACTTGTGTTTCGGGCCTTAATGCACTATTTCGGGGTACCGAAGTTGCGAAGCGTCCATTCTACTCTATTGGAACCAAAATGATGTTTGGGAGTGTTTTGTAGCATTTCGGTAACCTTCGGCACGTAAAAAGATGCGAAACTTGTGTTTCGGGCCTGAATGCACTATTTCGTGGTACGAAGTTGCGAAGCATCCATTCTACTCCATTGGAACCAAAATGATGTTTGGGAGTGTTTCGGAGCATTTCGCTAACCTTCGACACGTAAAAAGATGCAAAACTTGTGTTTGAGCCGGAATGCACTATTTCTTGGTACCAAAGTTGGGAAGCATCCAGTCTAGTCCATTCGACCCAAATGATGTTTGGGAGTGTTTCGGAGCATTTCGCTAAACTTTGGCACCTAAAAAGATGCAAAACTTGTGTTTGAGCCTGAGTGCTCTATTTCAGGGTACCAAAGTTGGGAAGCATCCATTCTAGTCCATTCGACCCAAAATGATGTTTGGGAGTGTTTCGGAGCATTTCGCTAACCATTGGCACGTAAAAAGATGCAAAACTTATGTTCGAGCCTGAATGCACTATTTCGGGGTACCAAAGTTGTGAAGCATCCATTCTACTCCATTGGACCCAAAATGATGTTTGGGAGTGTTTCGGAGCATTTCGCAAACCTTCAGCACGTAAAAAGATGCAAAACTTGTGTTCGAGCCTGAGTGCACTATTTCAGGGTACCAAAGTTGGGAAGCATCCAGTCTAGTCCATTCGACCCAAAATGATGTTTGGGAGTGTTTCGGAGCATTTCGCTAACCTTCGGCACGTAAAAAGATGCAAAACTTGTGTTTCGGGCCTGAATGCACTATTTCGGGGTACCGAAGTTGCGAAGCGTCCATTCTACTCCATTGGAACCAAAATGATGTTTGGGAGTGTTTCGTAGCATTTCGCTAACCTTCGGCACGTAAAAAGATGCAAAACTTGTGTTTCGGGCCTGAATGCACTATTTCGGGGTACCGAAGTTGCGAAGCATCCATTCTACTCCACTGGAACCAAAATGATGTTTGGGAGTGTTTCGGAGCATTTTGCTAACCTTTGGGACGTAAAAGATGCAAAATTTGTGTTCGAGCCTAAATGCACTATTTCGGGGTACCAAAGTTGGGAAGCATCCATTCTAGTCCATTCGACCCAAAATGATGTTTGGGAGTGTTTCGGAGCATTTCGCAAACCTTCGGCACCTAAAAAGATGCAAAACTTGTGTTTGAGCCTGAATGCACTATTTCAGGGTGCCAAAGTTGGGAAGCATCCATTCTACTCCATTCGACCCAAAATGATGTTTGGGAGTGTTTCGGAGCATTTCGGTAACCTTCGGCACGTAAAAAGATGCAAAACTTTTGTTTCGGGCCTGAATGCACTATTTTGGGGTACCGAAGTTGCGAAGCATCCATTCTACTCCATTGGAACCAAAATGATGTTTGGGAGTGTTTCAGAGCATTTCGCTAACTTTCAGCACGTAAAAGGATGCAAAACTTGTGTTTCGGGCCTAAATGCACTATTTCGGGGTACCAAAGTTGTGAAGCATCCATTCTACTCCATTGGACCCAAAATGATGTTTGGGAGTGTTTCGGAGCATTTCGCAAACCTTCGGCACCTAAAAAGATGCAAAACTTGTGTTCGAGCCTGAGTGCACTATTTCAGGGTACCAAAGTTGGGAAGCATCCAGTCTAGTCCATTCGACCCAAAATAATGTTTGGGAGTGTTTCGGAGCATTTCGCTAACCTTCGGCACGTAAAAAGATGCAAACCTTGTGTTTCGGGCCTGAATGCACTATTTCGGGGTACCGAAGTTGCGAAGACTCCATTCTACTCCATTGGAACCAAAATGATGTTTGGGAGTGTTTCGGAGCATTTCGCTAACCTTCGGCACGTAAAAAGATGCAAAACTTGTGTTTCGGGCCTTAATGCACTATTTCGGGGTACCGAAGTTGCGAAGCGTCCATTCTACTCTATTGGAACCAAAATGATGTTTGGGAGTGTTTTGTAGCATTTCGGTAACCTTCGGCACGTAAAAAGATGCGAAACTTGTGTTTCGGGCCTGAATGCACTATTTCGTGGTACGAAGTTGCGAAGCATCCATTCTACTCCATTGGAACCAAAATGATGTTTGGGAGTGTTTCGGAGCATTTCGCTAACCTTCGACACGTAAAAAGATGCAAAACTTGTGTTTGAGCCGGAATGCACTATTTCTTGGTACCAAAGTTGGGAAGCATCCAGTCTAGTCCATTCGACCCAAATGATGTTTGGGAGTGTTTCGGAGCATTTCGCTAAACTTTGGCACCTAAAAAGATGCAAAACTTGTGTTTGAGCCTGAGTGCTCTATTTCAGGGTACCAAAGTTGGGAAGCATCCATTCTAGTCCATTCGACCCAAAATGATGTTTGGGAGTGTTTCGGAGCATTTCGCTAACCATTGGCACGTAAAAAGATGCAAAACTTATGTTCGAGCCTGAATGCACTATTTCGGGGTACCAAAGTTGCGAAGCATCCATTCTACTCCATTGGACCCAAAATGATGTTTGGGAGTGTTTCGGAGCATTTCGCAAACCTTCAGCACGTAAAAAGATGCAAAACTTGTGTTCGAGCCTGAGTGCACTATTTCAGGGTACCAAAGTTGGGAAGCATCCAGTCTAGTCCATTCGACCCAAAATGATGTTTGGGAGTGTTTCGGAGCATTTCGCTAACCTTCGGCACGTAAAAAGATGCAAAACTTGTGTTTCGGGCCTGAATGCACTATTTCGGGGTACCGAAGTTGCGAAGCGTCCATTCTACTCCATTGGAACCAAAATGATGTTTGGGAGTGTTTCGTAGCATTTCGCTAACCTTCGGCACGTAAAAAGATGCAAAACTTGTGTTTCGGGCCTGAATGCACTATTTCGGGGTACCGAAGTTGCGAAGCATCCATTCTACTCCACTGGAACCAAAATGAAGTTTGGGAGTGTTTCGGAGCATTTTGCTAACCTTTGGGACGTAAAAGATGCAAAATTTGTGTTCGAGCCTAAATGCACTATTTCGGGGTACCAAAGTTGGGAAGCATCCATTCTAGTCCATTCGACCCAAAATGATGTTTGGGAGTGTTTTGGAGCATTTCGCAAACCTTCGGCACCTAAAAAGATGCAAAACTTGTGTTTGAGCCTGAATGCACTATTTCAGGGTGCCAATGTTGGGAAGCATCCATTCTACTCCATTCGACCCAAAATGATGTTTGGGAGTGTTTCGGAGCATTTCGGTAACCTTCGGCACGTAAAAAGATGCAAAACTTTTGTTTCGGGCCTGAATGCACTATTTTGGGGTACCGAAGTTGCGAAGCATCCATTCTACTCCATTGGAACCAAAATGATGTTTGGGAGTGTTTCAGAGCATTTCGCTAACTTTCAGCACGTAAAAGGATGCAAAACTTGTGTTTCGGGCCTAAATGCACTATTTCCGGGTACCAAAGTTGTGAAGCATCCATTCTACTCCATTGGACCCAAAATGATGTTTGGGAGTGTTTCGGAGCATTTCGCAAACCTTCGGCACCTAAAAAGATGCAAAACTTGTGTTCGAGCCTGAGTGCACTATTTCAGGGTACCAAAGTTGGGAAGCATCCAGTCTAGTCCATTCGACCCAAAATAATGTTTGGGAGTGTTTCGGAGCATTTCGCTAACCTTCGGCACGTAAAAAGATGCAAACCTTGTGTTTCGGGCCTGAATGCACTATTTCGGGGTACCGAAGTTGCGAAGACTCCATTCTACTCCATTGGAACCAAAATGATGTTTGGGAGTGTTTCGAAGCATTTCGCTAACCTTCGGCACGTAAAAAGATGCAAAACTTGTGTTTCGGGCCTGAATGCACTATTTCGGGGTACCGAAGTTGCGAAGCGTCCATTCTACTCTATTGGAACCAAAATGATGTTTGGGAGTGTTTTGTAGCATTTCGGTAACCTTCGGCACGTAAAAAGATGCGAAACTTGTGTTTCGGGCCTGAATGCACTATTTCGTGGTACGAAGTTGCGAAGCATCCATTCTACTCCATTGGAACCAAAATGATGTTTGGGAGTGTTTCGGAGCATTTCGCTAACCTTCGACACGTAAAAAGATGCAAAACTTGTGTTTGGGCCGGAATGCACTATTTCTTGGTACCAAAGTTGGGAAGCATCCAGTCTAGTCCATTCGACCCAAATGATGTTTGGGAGTGTTTCGGAGCATTTCGCTAAACTTTGGCACCTAAAAAGATGCAAAACTTGTGTTCGAGCCTGAGTGCTCTATTTCAGGGTACCAAAGTTGGGAAGCATCCATTCTAGTCCATTCGACCCAAAATGATGTTTGGGAGTGTTTCGGAGCATTTCGCTAACCATTGGCACGTAAAAAGATGCAAAACTTATGTTCGAGCCTGAATGCACTATTTCGGGGTACCAAAGTTGTGAAGCATCCATTCTACTCCATTGGACCCAAAATGATGTTTGGGAGTGTTTCGGAGCATTTCGCAAACCTTCAGCACGTAAAAAGATGCAAAACTTGTGTTCGAGCCTGAGTGCACTATTTCAGGGTACCAAAGTTGGGAAGCATCCAGTCTAGTGCATTCGACCCAAAATGATGTTTGGGAGTGTTTCGGAGCATTTCGCTAACCTTCGGCACGTAAAAAGATGCAAAACTTGTGTTTCGGGCCTGAATGCTCTATTTCGGGGTACCGAAGTTGCGAAGCGTCCATTCTACTCCTTTGGAACCAAAATGATGTTTGGGAGTGTTTCGTAGCATTTCGCTAACCTTCGGCACGTAAAAAATTGCAAAACTTGTGTTTCGGGCCTGAATGCACTATTTCGGGGTACCGAAGTTGCGAAGCATCCATTCTACTCCACTGGAACCAAAATGATGTTTGGGAGTGTTTCGGAGCATTTTGCTAACCTTTGGGACGTAAAAGATGCAAAATTTGTGTTCGAGCCTGAATGCACTATTTCGGGGTACCAAAGTTGGGAAGCATCCATTCTAGTCCATTCGACCCAAAATGATGTTTGGGAGTGTTTCGGAGCATTTCGCAAACCATCGGCACCTAAAAAGATGCAAAACATGTGTTCGAGCCTGAATGCACTATTTCGGGGTGCCAAAGTTGGGAAGCATCCATTCTACTCCATTCGACCCAAAATGATGTTTGGGAGTGTTTCGGAGCATTTCGGTAACCTTCGGCACGTAAAAAGATGCAAAACTTTTGTTTCGGGCCTGAATGCACTATTTTGGGGTACTGAAGTTGCGAAGCATCCATTCGACTCCATTGGAACCAAAATGATGTTTGGGAGTGTTTCAGAGCATTTCGCTAACTTTCAGCACGTAAAAAGATGCAAAACTTGTGTTTCGGGCCTAAATGCACTATTTCGCGGTACGAAAGTTGTGAAGCATCCATTCTACTCCATTGGACCCAAAATGATGTTTGGGAGTGTTTCGGAGCATTTCGCAAACCTTCGGCACCTAAAAAGATGCAAAACTTGTGTTCGAGCCTGAGTGCACTATTTCAGGGTACCAAAGTTGGGAAGCATCCAGTCTAGTCCATTCGACCCAAAATGATGTTTGGGAGTGTTTCGGAGCATTTCGCTAACCTTCGGCACGTAAAAAGATGCAAACCTTGTGTTTCGGGCCTGAATGCACTATTTCGGGGTACCGAAGTTGCGAAGACTCCATTCTACTCCATTGGAACCAAAATGATGTTTGGGAGTGTTTCGGAGCATTTCGCTAACCTTCGGCACGTAAAAAGATGCAAAACTTGTGTTTCGGGCCTGAATGCACTATTTCGGGGTACCGAAGTTGCGAAGCGTCCATTCTACTCTATTGGAACCAAAATGATGTTTGGGAGTGTTTCGTAGCATTTCGGTAACCTTCGGCACGTAAAAAGATGCGAAACTTGTGTTTCGGGCCTGAATGCACTATTTCGTGGTACGAAGTTGCGAAGCATCCATTCTACTCCATTGGAACCAAAATGATGTTTGGGAGTGTTTCGGAGCATTTCGCTAACCTTCGACACGTAAAAAGATGCAAAACTTGTGTTTGAGCCGGAATGCACTATTTCTTGGTACCAAAGTTGGGAAGCATCCAGTCTAGTCCATTCTACCCAAATGATGCTTGGGAGTGTTTCGGAGCATTTCGCTAACCTTTGGCACCTAAAAAGATGCAAAACTTGTGTTCGAGCCTGAGTGCTCTATTTCAGGGTACCAAAGTTGTGAAGCATCCATTCTACTCCATTGGACCCAAAATGATGTTTGGGAGTGTTTCGGAGCATTTCGCAAACCTTCAGCATGTAAAAAGATGCAAAACTTGTGTTCGAGCCTGAGTGCTCTATTTCAGGGTGCCAATGTTGGGAAGCATCCATTCTACTCCATTCGACCCAAAATGATGTTTGGGAGTGTTTCGGAGCATTTCGGTAACCTTCGGCACGTAAAAAGATGCAAAACTTTTGTTTCGGGCCTGAATGCACTATTTTGGGGTACCGAAGTTGCGAAGCATCCATTCTACTCCATTGGAACCAAAATGATGTTTGGGAGTGTTTCAGAGCATTTCGCTAACTTTCAGCACGTAAAAGGATGCAAAACTTGTGTTTCGGGCCTAAATGCACTATTTCGGGGTACCAAAGTTGTGAAGCATCCATTCTACTCCATTGGACCCAAAATGATGTTTGGGAGTGTTTCGGAGCATTTCGCAAACCTTCGGCACCTAAAAAGATGCAAAACTTGTGTTCGAGCCTGAGTGCACTATTTCAGGGTACCAAAGTTGGGAAGCATCCAGTCTAGTCCATTCGACCCAAAATAATGTTTGGGAGTGTTTCGGAGCATTTCGCTAACCTTCGGCACGTAAAAAGATGCAAACCTTGTGTTTCGGGCCTGAATGCACTATTTCGGGGTACCGAAGTTGCGAAGACTCCATTCTACTCCATTGGAACCAAAATGATGTTTGGGAGTGTTTCGAAGCATTTCGCTAACCTTCGGCACGTAAAAAGATGCAAAACTTGTGTTTCGGGCCTGAATGCACTATTTCGGGGTACCGAAGTTGCGAAGCGTCCATTCTACTCTATTGGAACCAAAATGATGTTTGGGAGTGTTTTGTAGCATTTCGGTAACCTTCGGCACGTAAAAAGATGCGAAACTTGTGTTTCGGGCCTGAATGCACTATTTCGTGGTACGAAGTTGCGAAGCATCCATTCTACTCCATTGGAACCAAAATGATGTTTGGGAGTGTTTCGGAGCATTTCGCTAACCTTCGACACGTAAAAAGATGCAAAACTTGTGTTTGAGCCGGAATGCACTATTTCTTGGTACCAAAGTTGGGAAGCATCCAGTCTAGTCCATTCGACCCAAATGATGTTTGGGAGTGTTTCGGAGCATTTCGCTAAACTTTGGCACCTAAAAAGATGCAAAATTTGTGTTCGAGCCTGAGTGCTCTATTTCAGGGTACCAAAGTTGGGAAGCATCCATTCTAGTCCATTCGACCCAAAATGATGTTTGGGAGTGTTTCGGAGCATTTCGCTAACCATTGGCACGTAAAAAGATGCAAAACTTATGTTCGAGCCTGAATGCACTATTTCGGGGTACCAAAGTTGTGAAGCATCCATTCTACTCCATTGGACCCAAAATGATGTTTGGGAGTGTTTCGGAGCATTTCGCAAACCTTCAGCACGTAAAAAGATGCAAAACTTGTGTTCGAGCCTGAGTGCACTATTTCAGGGTACCAAAGTTGGGAAGCATCCAGTCTAGTCCATTCGACCCAAAATGATGTTTGGGAGTGTTTCGGAGCATTTCGCTAACCTTCGGCACGTAAAAAGATGCAAAACTTGTGTTTCGGGCCTGAATGCTCTATTTCGCGGTACCGAAGTTGCGAAGCGTCCATTCTACTCCATTGGAACCAAAATGATGTTTGGGAGTGTTTCGTAGCATTTCGCTAACCTTCGGCACGTAAAAAATTGCAAAACTTGTGTTTCGGGCCTGAATGCACTATTTCGGGGTACCGAAGTTGCGAAGCATCCATTCTACTCCACTGGAACCAAAATGATGTTTGGGAGTGTTTCGGAGCATTTTGCTAACCTTTGGGACGTAAAAGATGCAAAATTTGTGTTCGAGCCTGAATGCACTATTTCGGGGTACCAAAGTTGGGAAGCATCCATTCTAGTCCATTCGACCCAAAATGATGTTTGGGAGTGTTTCGGAGCATTTCGCAAACCATCGGCACCTAAAAAGATGCAAAACTTGTGTTCGAGCCTGAATGCACTATTTCGGGGTGCCAAAGTTGGGAAGCATCCATTCTACTCCATTCGACCCAAAATGATGTTTGGGAGTGTTTCGGAGCATTTCGGTAACCTTCGGCACGTAAAAAGATGCAAAACTTTTGTTTCGGGCCTGAATGCACTATTTTGGGGTACTGAAGTTGCGAAGCATCCATTCGACTCCATTGGAACCAAAATGATGTTTGGGAGTGTTTCAGAGCATTTCGCTAACTTTCAGCACGTAAAAAGATGCAAAACTTGTGTTTCGGGCCTAAATGCACTATTTCGCGGTACGAAAGTTGTGAAGCATCCATTCTACTCCATTGGACCCAAAATGATGTTTGGGAGTGTTTCGGAGCATTTCGCAAACCTTCGGCACCTAAAAAGATGCAAAACTTGTGTTCGAGCCTGAGTGCACTATTTCAGGGTACCAAAGTTGGGAAGCATCCAGTCTAGTCCATTCGACCCAAAATGATGTTTGGGAGTGTTTCGGAGCATTTCGCTAACCTTCGGCACGTAAAAAGATGCAAACCTTGTGTTTCGGGCCTGAATGCACTATTTCGGGGTACCGAAGTTGCGAAGACTCCATTCTACTCCATTGGAACCAAAATGATGTTTGGGAGTGTTTCGGAGCATTTCGCTAACCTTCGGCACGTAAAAAGATGCAAAACTTGTGTTTCGGGCCTGAATGCACTATTTCGGGGTACCGAAGTTGCGAAGCGTCCATTCTACTCTATTGGAACCAAAATGATGTTTGGGAGTGTTTCGTAGCATTTCGGTAACCTTCGGCACGTAAAAAGATGCGAAACTTGTGTTTCGGGCCTGAATGCACTATTTCGTGGTACGAAGTTGCGAAGCATCCATTCTACTCCATTGGAACCAAAATGATGTTTGGGAGTGTTTCGGAGCATTTCGCTAACCTTCGACACGTAAAAAGATGCAAAACTTGTGTTTGAGCCGGAATGCACTATTTCTTGGTACCAAAGTTGGGAAGCATCCAGTCTAGTCCATTCTACCCAAATGATGCTTGGGAGTGTTTCGGAGCATTTCGCTAACCTTTGGCACCTAAAAAGATGCAAAACTTGTGTTCGAGCCTGAGTGCTCTATTTCAGGGTACCAAAGTTGTGAAGCATCCATTCTACTCCATTGGACCCAAAATGATGTTTGGGAGTGTTTCGGAGCGTTTCGCAAACCTTCAGCATGTAAAAAGATGCAAAACTTGTGTTCGAGCCTGAGTGCTCTATTTCAGGGTACCAAAGTTGGGAAGCATCCAGTCTAGTCCATTCGACCCAAAATGATGTTTGGTAGTGTTTCGGAGCATTTCTCTAACCTTCGGCACGTAAAAAGATGCAAAACTTGTGTTTCGGGCCTGAATGCACTATTTCAGGGTACCGAAGTTGCGAAGCGTCCATTCTACTCCATTGGAACCAAAATGATGTTTGGGAGTGTTTCGTAGCATTTCGCTAACCTTCGGCACGTAAAAAGATGCAAAACTTGTGTTTCGGGCCTGAATGCACTATTTCGGGGTACCGAAGTTGCGAAGCATCCATTCTACTCCACTGGAACCAAAATGATGTTTGGGAGTGTTTCGGAGCATTTTGCTAACCTTTGGGACGTAAAAGATGCAAAATTTGTGTTCGAGCCTGAATGCACTATTTCAGGGTACCAAAGTTGGGAAGCATCCATTCTAGTCCATTCGACCCAAAATGATGTTCGGGAGTGTTTCGGAGCATTTCGCAAACCTTCGGCACCTAAAAAGATGCAAAACTTGTGTTCGAGCCTGAATGCACTATTTCAGGGTGCCAAAGTTGGGAAGCATCCATTCTACTCCATTCGACCCAAAATGATGTTTGGGAGTGTTTCGGAGCATTTCGGTAACCTTCGGCACGTAAAAAGATGCAAAACTTTTGTTTCGGGCCTGAATGCACTATTTTGGGGTACCGAAGTTGCGAAGCATCCATTCTACTCCATTGGAACCAAAATGATGTTTGGGAGTGTTTCAGAGCATTTCGCTAACTTTCAGCACGTAAAAGGATGCAAAACTTGTGTTTCGGGCCTAAATGCACTATTTCGGGGTACCAAAGTTGTGAAGCATCCATTCTACTCCATTGGACCCAAAATGATGTTTGGGAGTGTTTCAGAGCATTTCGCAAACCTTCGGCACCTAAAAAGATGCAAAACTTGTGTTCGAGCCTGAGTGCACTATTTCAGGGTACCAAAGTTGGGAAGCATCCAGTCTAGTCCATTCGACCCAAAATAATGTTTGGGAGTGTTTCGGAGCATTTCGCTAACCTTCGGCACGTAAAAAGATGCAAACCTTGTGTTTCGGGCCTGAATGCACTATTTCGGGGTACCGAAGTTGCGAAGACTCCATTCTACTCCATTGGAACCAAAATGATGTTTGGGAGTGCTTCGGAGCATTTCGCTAACCTTCGGCACGTAAAAAGATGCAAAACTTGTGTTTCGGGCCTGAATGCACTATTTCGGGGTACCGAAGTTGCGAAGCGTCCATTCTACTCTATTGGAACCAAAATGATGTTTGGGAGTGTTTCGTAGCATTTCGGTAACCTTCGGCACGTAAAAAGATGCGAAACTTGTGTTTCGGGCCTGAATGCACTATTTCGGGGTATGAAGTTGCGAAGCATCCATTCTACTCCATTGGAAGCAAAATGATGTTTGGGAGTGTTTCGGAGCATTTCGCTAACCTTCGACACGTAAAAAGATGCAAAACTTGTGTTTGAGCCGGAATGCACTATTTCTTGGTACCAAAGTTGGGAAGCATCCAGTCTAGTCCATTCTACCCAAATGATGTTTGGGAGTGTTTCGGAGCATTTCTCTAACCTTTGGCACCTAAAAAGATGCAAAACTTGTGTTCGAGCCTGAGTGCTCTATTTCAGGGTACCAAAGTTGGGAAGCATCCATTCTAGTCCATTCGACCCAAAATGATGTTTGGGAGTGTTTCGGAGCATTTCGCTAACCATTGGCACGTAAAAAGATGCAAAACTTATGTTCGAGCCTGAATGCACTATTTTGGGGTACCAAAGTTGTGAAGCATCCATTCTACTCCATTGGACCCAAAATTATGTTTGGGAGTGTTTCGGAGCATTTCGCAAACCTTCAGCACGTAAAAAGATGCAAAACTTGTGTTCGAGCCTGAGTGCTCCATTTCAGGGTACCAAAGTTGGGAAGCATCCAGTCTAGTCCATTCGACCCAAAATGATGTTTGGTAGTGTTTCGGAGCATTTCTCTAACCTTCGGCACGTAAAAAGATGCAAAACTTGTGTTTCGGGCCTGAATGCACTATTTCGGGGTACCGAAGTTGCGAAGCGTCCATTCTACTCCATTGGAACCAAAATGATGTTTGGGAGTGTTTCGTAGCATTTCGCTAACCTTCGGCACGTAAAAAGATGCAAAACTTGTGTTTCGGGCCTGAATGCACTATTTCGGGGTACCGAAGTTGCGAAGCATCCATTCTACTCCACTGGAACCAAAATGATGTTTGGGAGTGTTTCGGAGCATTTTGCTAACCTTTGGGACGTAAAAGATGCAAAATTTGTGTTCGAGCCTGAATGCACTATTTCAGGGTACCAAAGTTGGGAAGCATCCATTCTAGTCCATTCGACCCAAAATGATGTTCGGGAGTGTTTCGGAGCATTTCGCAAACCTTCGGCACCTAAAAAGATGCAAAACTTGTGTTCGAGCCTGAATGCACTATTTCAGGGTGCCAAAGTTGGGAAGCATCCATTCTACTCCATTCGACCCAAAATGATGTTTGGGAGTGTTTCGGAGCATTTCGGTAACCTTCGGCACGTAAAAAGATGCAAAACTTTTGTTTCGGGCCTGAATGCACTATTTTGGGGTACCGAAGTTGCGAAGCATCCATTCTACTCCATTGGAACCAAAATGATGTTTGGGAGTGTTTCAGAGCATTTCGCTAACTTTCAGCACGTAAAAGGATGCAAAACTTGTGTTTCG
Source organism: Cenchrus fungigraminus (assembly GCA_036936925.1). Classification (NCBI taxonomy): domain Eukaryota; kingdom Viridiplantae; phylum Streptophyta; class Magnoliopsida; order Poales; family Poaceae; genus Cenchrus; species Cenchrus fungigraminus. The sequence goes on from JAQONI010000082.1 coordinate 157,073, forward strand.
GGCCTAAATGCACTATTTCGGGGTACCAAAGTTGTGAAGCATCCATTCTACTCCATTGGACCCAAAATGATGTTTGGGAGTGTTTCAGAGCATTTCGCAAACCTTCGGCACCTAAAAAGATGCAAAACTTGTGTTCGAGCCTGAGTGCACTATTTCAGGGTACCAAAGTTGGGAAGCATCCAGTCTAGTCCATTCGACCCAAAATAATGTTTGGGAGTGTTTCGGAGCATTTCGCTAACCTTCGGCACGTAAAAAGATGCAAACCTTGTGTTTCGGGCCTGAATGCACTATTTCGGGGTACCGAAGTTGCGAAGACTCCATTCTACTCCATTGGAACCAAAATGATGTTTTGGAGTGCTTCGGAGCATTTCGCTAACCTTCGGCACGTAAAAAGATGCAAAACTTGTGTTTCGGGCCTGAATGCACTATTTCGGGGTACCGAAGTTGCGAAGCGTCCATTCTACTCTATTGGAACCAAAATGATGTTTGGGAGTGTTTCGTAGCATTTCGGTAACCTTCGGCACGTAAAAAGATGCGAAACTTGTGTTTCGGGCCTGAATGCACTATTTCGGGGTACGAAGTTGCGAAGCATCCATTCTACTCCATTGGAAGCAAAATGATGTTTGGGAGTGTTTCGGAGCATTTCGCTAACCTTCGACACGTAAAAAGATGCAAAACTTGTGTTTGAGCCGGAATGCACTATTTCTTGGTACCAAAGTTGGGAAGCATCCAGTCTAGTCCATTCTACCCAAATGATGTTTGGGAGTGTTTCGGAGCATTTCGCTAACCTTTGGCACCTAAAAAGATGCAAAACTTGTGTTCGAGCCTGAGTGCTCTATTTCAGGGTACCAAAGTTGGGAAGCATCCATTCTAGTCCATTCGACCCAAAATGATGTTTGGGAGTGTTTCGGAGCATTTCGCTAACCATTGGCACGTAAAAAGATGCAAAACTTATGTTCGAGCCTGAATGCACTATTTTGGGGTACCAAAGTTGTGAAGCATCCATTCTACTCCATTGGACCCAAAATGATGTTTGGGAGTGTTTCGGAGCATTTCGCAAACCTTCAGCACGTAAAAAGATGCAAAACTTGTGTTCGAGCCTGAGTGCTCTATTTCAGGGTACCAAAGTTGGGAAGCATCCAGTCTAGTCCATTCGACCCAAAATGATGTTTGGTAGTGTTTCGGAGCATTTCTCTAACCTTCGGCACGTAAAAAGATGCAAAACTTGTGTTTCGGGCCTGAATGCACTATTTCGGGGTACCGAAGTTGCGAAGCGTCCATTCTACTCCATTGGAACCAAAATGATGTTTGGGAGTGTTTCGTAGCATTTCGCTAACCTTCGGCACGTAAAAAGATGCAAAACTTGTGTTTCGGGCCTGAATGCACTATTTCGGGGTACCGAAGTTGCGAAGCATCCATTCTACTCCACTGGAACCAAAATGATGTTTGGGAGTGTTTCGGAGCATTTTGCTAACCTTTGGGACGTAAAAGATGCAAAATTTGTGTTCGAGCCTGAATGCACTATTTCAGGGTACCAAAGTTGGGAAGCATCCATTCTAGTCCATTCGACCCAAAATGATGTTCGGGAGTGTTTCGGAGCATTTCGCAAACGTTCGGCACCTAAAAAGATGCAAAACTTGTGTTCGAGCCTGAATGCACTATTTCAGGGTGCCAAAGTTGGGAAGCATCCATTCTACTCCATTCGACCCAAAATGATGTTTGGGAGTGTTTCGGAGCATTTCGGTAACCTTCGGCACGTAAAAAGATGCAAAACTTTTGTTTCGGGCCTGAATGCACTATTTTGGGGTACCGAAGTTGCGAAGCATCCATTCTACTCCATTGGAACCAAAATGATGTTTGGGAGTGTTTCAGAGCATTTCGCTAACTTTCAGCACGTAAAAGGATGCAAAACTTGTGTTTCGGGCCTAAATGCACTATTTCGGGGTACCAAAGTTGTGAAGCATCCATTCTACTCCATTGGACCCAAAATGATGTTTGGGAGTGTTTCAGAGCATTTCGCAAACCTTCGGCACCTAAAAAGATGCAAAACTTGTGTTCGAGCCAGAGTGCACTATTTCAGGGTACCAAAGTTGGGAAGCATCCAGTCTAGTCCATTCGACCCAAAATAATGTTTGGGAGTGTTTCGGAGCATTTCGCTAACCTTCGGCACGTAAAAAGATGCAAACCTTGTGTTTCGGGCCTGAATGCACTATTTCGGGGTACCGAAGTTGCGAAGACTCCATTCTACTCCATTGGAACCAAAATGATGTTTGGGAGTGCTTCGGAGCATTTCGCTAACCTTCGGCACGTAAAAAGATGCAAAACTTGTGTTTCGGGCCTGAATGCACTATTTCGGGGTACCGAAGTTGCGAAGCGTCCATTCTACTCTATTGGAACCAAAATGATGTTTGGGAGTGTTTCGTAGCATTTCGGTAACCTTCGGCACGTAAAAAGGTGCGAAACTTGTGTTTCGGGCCTGAATGCACTATTTCGGGGTACGAAGTTGCGAAGCATCCATTCTACTCCATTGGAAGCAAAATGATGTTTGGGAGTGTTTCGGAGCATTTCGCTAACCTTCGACACGTAAAAAGATGCAAAACTTGTGTTTGAGCCGGAATGCACTATTTCTTGGTACCAAAGTTGGGAAGCATCCAGTCTAGTCCATTCTACCCAAATGATGTTTGGGAGTGTTTCGGAGCATTTCGCTAACCTTTGGCACCTAAAAAGATGCAAAACTTGTGTTCGAGCCTGAGTGCTCTATTTCAGGGTACCAAAGTTGGGAAGCATCCATTCTAGTCCATTCGACCCAAAATGATGTTTGGGAGTGTTTCGGAGCATTTCGCTAACCATTGGCACGTAAAAAGATGCAAAACTTATGTTCGAGCCTGAATGCACTATTTCGGGGTACCAAAGTTGTGAAGCATCCATTCTACTCCATTGGACCCAAAATGATGTTTGGGAGTGTTTCGGAGCATTTCGCAAACCTTCAGCACGTAAAAAGATGCAAAACTTGTGTTCGAGCCTGAGTGCTCTATTTCAGGGTACCAAAGTTGGGAAGCATCCAGTCTAGTCCATTCGACCCAAAATGATGTTTGGTAGTGTTTCGGAGCATTTCTCTAACCTTCGGCACGTAAAAAGATGCAAAACTTGTGTTTCGGGCCTGAATGCACTATTTCGGGGTACCGAAGTTGCGAAGCGTCCATTCTACTCCATTGGAACCAAAATGATGTTTGGGAGTGTTTCGTAGCATTTCGCTAACCTTCGGCACGTAAAAAGATGCAAAACTTGTGTTTCGGGCCTGAATGCACTATTTCGGGGTACCGAAGTTGCGAAGCATCCATTCTACTCCACTGGAACCAAAATGATGTTTGGGAGTGTTTCGGAGCATTTTGCTAACCTTTGGGACGTAAAAGATGCAAAATTTGTGTTCGAGCCTGAATGCACTATTTCAGGGTACCAAAGTTGGGAAGCATCCATTCTAGTCCATTCGACCCAAAATGATGTTCGGGAGTGTTTCGGAGCATTTCGCAAACCTTCGGCACCTAAAAAGATGCAAAACTTGTGTTCGAGCCTGAATGCACTATTTCAGGGTGTCAAAGTTGGGAAGCATCCATTCTACTCCATTCGACCCAAAATGATGTTTGTGAGTGTTTCGGAGCATTTCGGTAACCTTCGGCACGTAAAAAGATGCAAAACTTTTGTTTCGGGCCTGAATGCACTATTTTGGGGTACCGAAGTTGCGAAGCATCCATTCTACTCCATTGGAACCAAAATGATGTTTGGGAGTGTTTCAGAGCATTTCGCTAACTTTCAGCACGTAAAAGGATGCAAAACTTGTGTTTCGGGCCTAAATGCACTATTTCGGGGTACCAAAGTTGTGAAGCATCCATTCTACTCCATTGGACCCAAAATGATGTTTGGGAGTGTTTCAGAGCATTTCGCAAACCTTCGGCACCTAAAAAGATGCAAAACTTGTGTTCGAGCCTGAGTGCACTATTTCAGGGTACCAAAGTTGGGAAGCATCCAGTCTAGTCCATTCGACCCAAAATAATGTTTGGGAGTGTTTCGGAGCATTTCGCTAACCTTCGGCACGTAAAAAGATGCAAACCTTGTGTTTCGGGCCTGAATGCACTATTTCGGGGTACCGAAGTTGCGAAGACTCCATTCTACTCCATTGGAACCAAAATGATGTTTGGGAGTGTTTCGGAGCATTTCGCTAACCTTCGGCACGTAAAAAGATGCAAAACTTGTGTTTCGGGCCTGAATGCACTATTTCGGGGTACCGAAGTTGCGAAGCGTCCATTCTACTCTATTGGAACCAAAATGATGTTTGGGAGTGTTTCGTAGCATTTCGGTAACCTTCGGCACGTAAAAAGATGCGAAACTTGTGTTTGGGGCCTGAATGCACTATTTCATGGTACGAAGTTGCGAAGCATCCATTCTACTCCATTGGAACCAAAATGATGTTTGGGAGTGTTTCGGAGCATTTCGCTAACATTCGACACGTAAAAAGATGCAAAACTTGTGTTTGAGCCGGAATGCACTATTTCTTGGTACCAAAGTTGGGAAGCATCCAGTCTAGTCCATTCGACCCAAATGATGTTTGGGAGTGTTTCGGAGCATTTCGCTAACCTTTGGCACCTAAAAAGATGCAAAACTTGTGTTCGAGCCTGAGTGCTCTATTTCAGGGTACCAAAGTTGGAAAGCATCCATTCTAGTCCATTCGACCCAAAATGATGTTTGGGAGTGTTTCGAAGCATTTCGCTAACCATTGGCACGTCAAAAGATGCAAAACTTATGTTCGAGCCTGAATGCACTATTTCGGGGTACCAAAGTTGTGAAGCATCCATTCTACTCCATTGGACCCAAAATGATGTTTGGGAGTGTTTCGGAGCATTTCGCTAACCTTCGACACGTAAAAAGATGCAAAACTTGTGTTTGAGCCGGAATACACTATTTCTTGGTACCAAAGTTGGGAAGCATCCAGTCTAGTCCATTCGACCCAAAATGATGTTTGGGAGTGTTTCGGAGCATTTCGCTAACCTTTGGCACCTAAAAAGATGCAAAACTTGTGTTCGAGCCTGAGTGCACTATTTCAGGGTACCAAAGTTGGGAAGCATCCAGTCTAGTCCATTCGACCCAAAATGATGTTTGGGAGTGTTTCGGAGCATTTCGCTAACCATTGGCACGTAAAAAGGTGCAAAACTTATGTTCGAGCCTGAATGCACTATTTCGGGGTACCAAAGTTGTGAAGCATCCATTCTACTCCATTGGACCCAAAATGATGTTTGGGAGTGTTTCGGAGCATTTCGCAAACCTTCAGCACGTAAAAAGATGCAAAACTTGTGTTCGAGCCTGAGTGCACTATTTCAGGGTACCAAAGTTGCGAAGCATCCATTCTACTCCACTGGAACCAAAATGATGTTTGGGAGTGTTTCGGAGCATTTTGCTAACCTTTGGGACGTAAAAGATGCAAAATTTGTGTTCGAGCCTGAATGCACTATTTCAGGGTACCAAAGTTGGGAAGCATCCATTCTAGTCCATTCGACCCAAAATGATGTTTGGGAGTGTTTCGGAGCATTTCGCAAACCTTCGGCACCTAAAAAGATGCAAAACTTGTGTTCGAGCCTGAATGCACTATTTCAGGGTGCCAAAGTTGGGAAGCATCCATTCTACTCCATTCGACCCAAAATGATGTTTGGGAGTGTTCCGGAGCATTTCGGTAACGTTCGGCACGTAAAAAGATGCAAAACTTTTGTTTCGGGCCTGAATGCACTATTTTGGGGTACCGAAGTTGCGAAGCATCCATTCTACTCCATTGGAACCAAAATGATGTTTGGGAGTGTTTCAGAGCATTTCGCTAACTTTCAGCACGTAAAAGGATGCAAAACTTGTGTTTCGGGCCTAAATGCACTATTTCGGGGTACCAAAGTTGTGTAGCATCCATTCTACTCCATTGGACCCAAAATGATGTTTGGGAGTGTTTCGGAGCATTTCGCAAACCTTCGGCACCTAAAAAGATGCAAAATTGTGTTCGAGCCTGAGTGCACTATTTCAGGGTACCAAAGTTGGGAAGCATCCAGTCTAGTCCATTCGACCCAAAATAATGTTTGGGAGTGTTTCGGAGCATTTCGCTAACCTTCGGCACGTAAAAAGATGCAAACCTTGTGTTTCGGGCCTGAATGCACTATTTCGGGGTACCGAAGTTGCGAAGACTCCATTCTACTCCATTGGAACCAAAATGATGTTTGGGAGTGTTTCGGAGCATTTCGCTAACCTTCGGCACGTAAAAAGATGCAAAACTTGTGTTTCGGGCCTGAATGCACTATTTCGGGGTACCGAAGTTGCGAAGCGTCCATTCTACTCTATTGGAACCAAAATGATGTTTGGGAGTGTTTCGTAGCATTTCGGTAACCTTCGGCACGTAAAAAGATGCGAAACTTGTGTTTCGGGCCAGAATGCACTATTTCGGGGTACGAAGTTGCGAAGCATCCATTCTACTCCATTGGAAGCAAAATGATGTTTGGGAGTGTTTCGGAGCATTTCGCTAACCTTCGACACGTAAAAAGATGCAAAACTTGTGTTTGAGCCGGAATGCACTATTTCTTGGTACCAAAGTTGGGAAGCATCCAGTTTAGTCCATTCGACCCAAAATGATGTTTGGGAGTGTTTCGGAGCATTTCGCTAACCTTTGGCACCTAAAAAGATGCAAAACTTGTGTTCGAGCCTGAGTGCTCTATTTCAGGGTACCAAAGTTGGGAATCATCCATTATAGTCCATTCGACCCAAAATGATGTTTGGGAGTGTTTCGGAGAATTTCGCTAACCATTGGCACGTAAAAAGATGCAAAACTTATGTTCGAGCCTGAATGCACTATTTCGGGGTACCAAAGTTGTGAAGCATCCATTCTACTCCATTGGACCCAAAATGATGTTGGGAGTGTTTCGGAGCATTTCGCAAACCTTCAGCACATAAAAAGATGCAAAACTTGTGTTCGAGCCTGAGTGCACTATTTCAGGGTACCAAAGTTGGGAAGCATCCAGTCTAGTCCATTCGACCCAAAATGATGTTTGGGAGTGTTTCGGAGCATTTCACTAACCTTCGGCACGTAAAAAGATGCAAAACTTGTGTTTCGGGCCTGAATGCACTATTTCGGGGTACCGAAGTTGCGAAGCGTCCATTCTACTCCATTGGAACCAAAATGATGTTTGGGAGTGTTTCGTAGCATTTCGCTAACCTTCGGCACGTAAAAAGATGCAAAACTTGTGTTTCGGGCCTGAATGCACTATTTCGGGGTACCGAAGTTGCGAAGCATCCATTCTACTCCACTGGAACCAAAATGATGTTTGGGAGAGTTTCGGAGCATTTTGCTAACCTTTGGGACGTAAAAGATGCAAAATTTGTGTTCGAGCCTAAATGCACTATTTGAGGGTACCAAAGTTGGGAAGCATCCATTCTAGTCCATTCGACCCAAAATGATGTTTGGGAGTGTTTCGGAGCATTTCGCAAACCTTCGGCACCTAAAAAGATGCAAAACTTGTGTTTGAGCCTGAATGCACTATTTCAGGGTGCCAAAGTTGGGAAGCATCCATTCTACTCCATTCGACCCAAAATGATGTTTGGGAGTGTTTCGGAGCATTTCGGTAACCTTCGGCAC